>JBBGZY010001018.1:1100000-1493390 GCA_037952925.1 Lithobates clamitans | reverse complement strand
AGGGGGGATTGTGCAGACTGGGGAGGGGGGATTGTGCAGACTGGGGAGGGGGGATTGTGCAGACTGGGGGGGGGGGGATTGTGCAGACTGGGGGGGGGGGGATTGTGCAGACTGGGGGGGAATTGTGCAGGGGGGGGATTGTGCAGTCTGGGGGGGGATTGTGCAGACTGGGGAGGGGGGATTGTGCAGACTGGGGAGGGGGGATTGTGCAGTCTGAGGGGGATTGTGCAGACTGGGGGGGGGGGATTGTGCAGTCTGAGGGGGATTGTGCAGACTGGGGGGGGGGGGATTGTGCAGTCTGGGGGGGGATTGTGCAGACTGGGTGGGAAGATTGTGCAGACTGGGTGGGAAGATTGTGCAGAATGGGGGGGGGGGGGATTGTGCAGACTGGGGAGGGGGGATTGTGCAGACTGGGGAGGGGGGATTGTGCAGACTGGGTGGGAAGATTGTGCAGAATGGGGGGGTTGTGCAGACTGGGTGTAGATTGTGCAGACTGGGGGGTTGTGCAGACTGGGTGTAGATTGTGCAGACTGAGGGTGAATAGTGCAGACTGGGGGGGGGGGGATTGTGCAGATTGGGGGGGGTCTGTGTAGACTGGGGGGAATTTTGCAGACTGGGCTGGGAGGATTGTGCAGACTGGGGGGAGGATTATGCAGACTGGGGGGGATTGTGCAGACTGGGGGGGGGTGTTGGGCTGACTGGGGGACAGGGATTGTGCAGACTGGCAAACTGGGGGATTGTGCAGACTTGGGGGGATTGTGCAGACTGAGGGGGGTTGTGCTCACTTGGGGGGGGGTTGTGCTGACTGGGGGGGGGTTTGTGCTGATTGGGGGGGATTTTGTAGACTGGGCTGGGGGGATTGTGCAGACTGGGGGGGGGGGGGTTGTTCAGACTGGGGGGCTACACAGTTCTCTGGATGGTGGTATGAGAGGAGGCCTGTAATGTGCACAGTGCTCTGGACAAAATGTGAGAAATAATGTATATATCATACAATCATTCCATAAACACATACCACATACACTGCATATATCATTTGAGGAAAATATGCTTACCAAATAGTTTACCATTTGCCAATAAAAAATAAATTTAAAAAAATGTCCCCGGATTTCATTTTGAAAATCTGGTCACCTTAGTATGGGGCCCCGTGTCAGGTTTTATGTATGGGGCCCCGTGTCAGGTTTGTCTGTATGGGGCCCCGTGTCAGGTTGTCTGTATGGGGCCCCGTGTCAGGTTGTATGCATGGGGCCCCTTGTCAGGTTGTATGTATGGGGCCCCGTGTCAGGTTGTATGTATGGGGCCCCGTGTCAGGTTGTCTGTATGGGGCCCCCGTGTCAGGTTGTATGTATGGGGCCCCGTGTCAGGTTGTATGTATGGGGCCCCGTGTCAGGTTGTCTGTATGGGGCCCCGTGTCAGGTTGTATGCATGGGGGCCCCTTGTCAGGTTGTATGTATGGGGCCCCCGTGTCAGGTTGTATGTATGGGGCCCCGTGTCAGGTTGTCTGTATGGGGCCCCGTGTCAGATTGTATGTATGGGGCCCCGTGTCAGGTTGTCTGTATGGGGGCCCCGTGTCAGGTTGTATGTATGGGGCCCCGTGTCAGGTTGTCTGTATGGGGCCCCCGTGTCAGGTTGTATGTATGGGACCCCGTGTTAGGTTGTCTGTATGGGGCCCCGTGTCAGGTTATATATATAGGGCCCCGTGTCAGGTTGTATGTATGGGGCCCCCCCGTGTCAGGTTGTATGTATGGTGCCCCGTGTCAGGTTATATGTATAGGGCCCCGTGTCAGGTTGGTATGTATGGGGCCCCTTGTCAGGTTGTATGTATGGGGCCCCGTGTCAGGTTGTCTGTATGGCCCCCCCCCGTGTCAGGTTGTATGTATGGGGCCCCGGTGTCAGGTTATATGTATGGGGCCCCGTGTCAGGTTGTCTGTATGGCCCCCCCCCGTGTCAGGTTGTATGTATGGGGCCCGTGTCAGGTTGTATGTATGGGGCCCCGTGTCAGGTTGTCTGTATGGGGCCCCGTGTCAGGTTGTATGTATGGGGCCCCGTGTCAGGTTGTATGTATGGGGCCCCGTGTCAGGTTGTCTGTATGGGGCCCCGTGTCAGGTTGTATGTATGGGGCCCCGTGTCAGGTTGTATGCATGGGGCCCCTTGTCAGGTTGTATGTATGGGCCCCGTGTCAGGTTGTATGTATGGGGCCCCGTGTCAGGTTGTCTGTATGGGGCCCCGTGTCAGGTTGTATGTATGAGGCCCCGTGTCAGGTTGTCTGTATGGGGCCCCGTGTCAGGTTGTATGTATGGGGCCCCGTGTCAGGTTGTCTGTATGGGGCCCCGTGTCAGGTTGTATGTATGGGGCCCCGTGTCAGGTTGTCTGTATGGGGCCCCGTGTCAGGTTGTATGTATGGGGCCCCGTGTCAGGTTGTATGTATGGGGCCCCGTGTCAGGTTGTATGTATGGGGCCCCGTGTCAGGTTGTATGTATGGGGCCCAGTGTCAGGTTGTATGTATGGGGCCCCGTGTTAGGTTGTCTGTATGGGGCCCCTTGTCAGGTTGTATGTATGGGGCCCCGTGTCAGGTTGTATGTATGGGGCCCCCCGTGTCAGGTTGTATGTATGGGGCCCCGTGTCAGGTTATATGTATAGGGCCCCGTGTCAGGTGTACGTATAGGGCCCCGTGTCAGGTTATATGTATGGGCCCCGTGTCAGGTTGTCTGTATGGGCCCCCCCCCCGTGTCAGGTTGTATGTATGGGGCCCCGTGTCAGGTTGTATGTATGGGGCCCCGTGTCAGGTTGTATGTATGGGGCCCCGTGTCAGGTTGTATGAATGGGGCCCCGTGTCAGGTTGTATGTATAGGGCCCCATGTCAGATTGTATGTATGGGGCCCCTTTTCAGGTTGTATGTATGGGGCCCCTTTTCAGGTTGTATGTATGGGGCCCCATGTCAGATTGTATGTATGGGGCCCCTTTTCAGGTTGTATGTATGGGGCCCCAATGTCAGATTGTATGTATGGGGCCCCTTTTCATATTGTATTTATGGGTTCCTTTTCAGGTTGTATGTATGGGGCCCCGTGTCAGGTTATTTGTATAGGGCCCCGTGTCAGGTTGTATGTATGGGGCCCCGTGTCAGGTTGTATGTATGGGGCCCCGTGTCAGGTTATATGTATAGGGCCCCGTGTCAGGTTGTATGTATGGGGCCCCGTGTCAGGTTGTATGCATGGGCCCCTTGTCAGGTTGTATGTATAGGGCCCTGTGTCAGGTTGTATGTATGGGGCCCCGTGTCAGGTTGTATGTATGGGGCCCCGTGTCAGGTTGTATGTATGGGGCCCCGTGTCAGGTTATATGTATAGGGCCCTGTGTCAGGTTGTATGTATGGGGCCCCTTGTCAGGTTGTATGTATAGGGCCCTGTGTCAGGTTGTATGTATGGGGCCCCGTGTCAGGTTGTATGTATGGGGGCCCCGTGTCAGGTTGTATGTATGGGGCCCCTTGTCAGGTTGTATGTATAGGGCCCTGTGTCAGGTTGTATGTATGGGGCCCCGTGTCAGGTTGTATGTATGGGGCCCCGTGTCAGGTTGTCTGTATGGGGCCCCGTGTCAGGTTGTATGTATGGGGCCCCGTGTCAGGTTGTCTGTATGGGGCCCGTGTCAGGTTGTCTGTATGGGGCCCCGTGTCAGGTTGTATGCATGGGGCCCCTTGTCAGGTTGTATGTATGGGGCCCCGTGTCAGGTTGTATGTATGGGGCCCCGTGTCAGGTTGTCTGTATGGGGCCCCTTGTCAGGTTGTATGTATGGGGGCCCCGTGTCAGGTTGTCTGTATGGGGCCCCGTGTCAGGTTGTATGTATGGGGCCCCTTGTCAGGTTGTATGTATGGGGCCCCGTGTCAGGTTGTATGTATGGGGCCCCTTGTCAGGTTGTATGTATGGGGCCCCTTGTCAGGTTGTATGTATGGGGCCCCGTGTCAGGTTGTATGTATGGAGCCCCGTGTCAAGTTGTATGTATAGGGCCCCGTGTCAGGTTGTATGTATGGGGCCCCATGTCAAGTTGTATGTATGGGGCCCCGTGTCAGTTGTATGTATGGGGCCCCGTGTCAGGTTGTCTGTATGGGGCCCCGTGTCAGGTTGTATGTATGGGGCCCCGTGTCAGGTTGTCTGTATGGGGCCCGTGTCAGGTTGTATGTATGGGGCCCCTTGTCAGGTTGTATGTATGGGGCCCCTTGTCAGGTTGTATGTATGGGGCCCCGTGTCAGGTTGTCTGTATGGGGCCCCGTGTCAGGTTGTATGTATGGGGCCCCTTGTCAGGTTGTATGTATGGGGCCCCTTGTCAGGTTGTATGTATGGGACCCTGTGTCAGGTTGTCTGTATGGGGCCCCGTGTCAGGTTGTATGTATGGGGCCCCTTGTCAGGTTGTATGTATGGGGCCCCGTGTCAGGTTGTATGTATGGGGCCCCTTGTCAGGTTGTATGTATGGGGCCCCTTGTCAGGTTGTATGTATGGGGCCCCGTGTCAGGTTGTATGTATGGGGCCCCGTGTCAAGTTGTATGTATAGGGCCCCGTGTCAGGTTGTATGTATGGGGCCCCATGTCAAGTTGTATGTATGGGGCCCCGTGTCAAGTTGTATGTATGGGGCCCCGTGTCAGGTTGTCTGTATGGGGCCCCGTGTCAGGTTGTATGTATGGGGCCCCGTGTCAGGTTGTCTGTATGGGGCCCCGTGTCAGGTTGTATGCATAGGGCCCCGTGTCAGGTTGTATGTATGGGGCCCCGTGTCAGGTTGTATGTATGGGGCCCCGTGTCAGGTTGTATGTATGGGGCCCCTTGTCAGGTTGTATGTATGGGACCCTGTGTCAGGTTGTCTGTATGGGGCCCCGTGTCAGGTTGTCTGTATGGGGCCCCGTGTCAGGTTGTATGTATGGGGCCCCGTGTCAGGTTGTCTGTATGGGGCCCCGTGTCAGGTTGTATGTATGGGGCCCCTTGTCAGGTTGTATGTATGGGGCCCCTTGTCAGGTTGTATGTATGGGGCCCCGTGTCAGGTTGTCTGTATGGGGCCCCGTGTCAGGTTGTATGTATGGGGCCCCTTGTCAGGTTGTATGTATGGGGCCCCTTGTCAGGTTGTATGTATGGGACCCTGTGTCAGGTTGTCTGTATGGGGCCCCGTGTCAGGTTGTATGTATGGGGCCCCTTGTCAGGTTGTATGTATGGGGCCCCGTGTCAGGTTGTATGTATGGGGCCCCTTGTCAGGTTGTATGTATGGGGCCCCTTGTCAGGTTGTATGTATGGGGCCCCGTGTCAGGTTGTATGTATGGGGCCCCGTGTCAAGTTGTATGTATAGGGCCCCGTGTCAGGTTGTATGTATGGGGCCCCATGTCAAGTTGTATGTATGGGCCCCGTGTCAAGTTGTATGTATGGGGCCCCGTGTCAGGTTGTCTGTATGGGGCCCCGTGTCAGGTTGTATGTATGGGGCCCCGTGTCAAGTTGTATGTATAGGGCCCCGTGTCAGGTTGTATGTATGGGGCCCCATGTCAAGTTGTATGTATGGGGCCCCGTGTCAAGTTGTATGTATGGGGCCCCGTGTCAGGTTGTCTGTATGGGGCCCCGTGTCAGGTTGTATGTATGGGGCCCCTTGTCAGGTTGTATGTATGGGGCCCCTTGTCAGGTTGTATGTATGGGACCCTGTGTCAGGTTGTCTGTATGGGGCCCCGTGTCAGGTTGTATGTATGGGGCCCCTTGTCAGGTTGTATGTATGGGGCCCCGTGTCAGGTTGTATGTATGGGGCCCCTTGTCAGGTTGTATGTATGGGGCCCCTTGTCAGGTTGTATGTATGGGGCCCCGTGTCAGGTTGTATGTATGGGGCCCCGTGTCAAGTTGTATGTATAGGGCCCCGTGTCAGGTTGTATGTATGGGGCCCCATGTCAAGTTGTATGTATGGGGCCCCGTGTCAAGTTGTATGTATGGGGCCCCGTGTCAGGTTGTCTGTATGGGGCCCCGTGTCAGGTTGTATGTATGGGGCCCCGTGTCAGGTTGTCTGTATGGGGCCCCGTGTCAGGTTGTATGCATAGGGCCCCGTGTCAGGTTGTATGTATGGGGCCCCGTGTCAGGTTGTATGTATGGGGCCCCGTGTCAGGTTGTATGTATGGGGCCCCTTGTCAGGTTGTATGTATGGGACCCTGTGTCAGGTTGTCTGTATGGGGCCCCGTATCAGGTTGTATGTATGGGGCCCCGTGTCAGGTTGTATGTATGGGGCCCCTTGTCAGGTTGTATGTATGGGGCCCCTTGTCAGGTTGTATGTATGGGGCCCCGTGTCAGGTTGTATGTATGGGGCCCCGTGTCAAGTTGTATGTATAGGGCCCGTGTCAGGTTGTATGTATGGGGCCCCGTGTCAAGTTGTATGTATGGGGCCCCATGTCAAGTTGTATGTATGGGGCCCCGTGTCAGGTTGTCTGTATGGGGCCCCGTGTCAGGTTGTCTGTATGGGGCCCCGTGTCAGGTTGTATGTATGGGGCCCCTTGTCAGGTTGTATGTATGGGGCCCCTTGTCAGGTTGTATGTATGGGGCCCCTTTTCAGGTTGTATGTATGGGGCCCCATGTCAGATTGTATGTATGGGGCCCCTTTTCATATTGTATTTATGGGTTCCTTTTCAGGTTGTATGTATGGGGCCCCGTGTCAGGTTATTTGTATAGGGCCCCGTGTCAGGTTGTATGTATGGGGCCCCGTGTCAGGTTGTATGTATGGGGCCCCGTGTCAGGTTATATGTATAGGGCCCCGTGTCAGGTTGTATGTATGGGGCCCCGTGTCAGGTTGTATGCATGGGGCCCCCTTGTCAGGTTGTATGTATAGGGCCCTGTGTCAGGTTGTATGTATGGGGCCCCGTGTCAGGTTGTATGTATGGGGCCCCGTGTCAGGTTGTATGTATGGGGCCCCGTGTCAGGTTATATGTATAGGGCCCCCGTGTCAGGTTGTATGTATGGGGCCCCTTGTCAGGTTGTATGTATAGGGCCCTGTGTCAGGTTGTATGTATGGGGCCCCGTGTCAGGTTGTATGTATGGGGCCCCGTGTCAGGTTGTATGTATGGGGCCCCTTGTCAGGTTGTATGTATAGGGCCCTGTGTCAGGTTGTATGTATGGGGCCCCGTGTCAGGTTGTATGTATGGGGCCCCGTGTCAGGTTGTCTGTATGGGGCCCCGTGTCAGGTTGTATGTATGGGGCCCCGTGTCAGGTTGTCTGTATGGGGCCCCGTGTCAGGTTGTCTGTATGGGGCCCCGTGTCAGGTTGTATGCATGGGGCCCCTTGTCAGGTTGTATGTATGGGGCCCCGTGTCAGGTTGTATGTATGGGGCCCCGTGTCAGGTTGTCTGTATGGGGCCCCATGTCAGGGTTGTATGTATGGGGCCCCGTGTCAGGTTGTCTGTATGGGGCCCCGTGTCAGGTTGTATGCATGGGGCCCCTTGTCAGGTTGTATGTATGGGGCCCCGTGTCAGGTTGTCTGTATGGGGCCCCGTGTCAGGTTGTATGTATGGGGCCCCGTGTCAGGTTGTCTGTATGGGGCCCCGTGTCAGGTTGTATGTATGGGGCCCCTTGTCAGGTTGTATGTATGGGGCCCCGTGTCAGGTTGTCTGTATGGGGCCCCGTGTCAGGTTGTATGCATAGGGCCCCGTGTCAGGTTGTATGTATGGGGCCCCGTGTCAGGTTGTATGTATGGGGCCCCGTGTCAGGTTGTATGTATGGGGCCCCGTGTCAGGTTGTATGTATGGGGCCCCTTGTCAGGTTGTATGTATGGGGCCCCTTGTCAGGTTGTATGTATGGGGCCCCGTGTCAGGTTGTATGTATGGGGCCCCGTGTCAAGTTGTATGTATAGGGCCCCGTGTCAGGTTGTATGTATGGGGCCCCGTGTCAAGTTGTATGTATGGGGCCCCGTGTCAAGTTGTCTGTATGGGGCCCCGTGTCAGGTTGTATGTATGGGGCCCCGTGTCAGGTTGTCTGTATGGGGCCCCGTGTCAGGTTGTATGCATAGGGCCCCGTGTCAGGTTGTATGTATGGGGCCCCCGTGTCAGGTTGTATGTATGGGGCCCCGTGTCAGGTTGTATGTATGGGGCCCCTTGTCAGGTTGTATGTATGGGACCCTGTGTCAGGTTGTCTGTATGGGACCCCGTGTCAGGTTGTATGTATGGGGCCCCTTGTCAGGTTGTATGTATGGGGCCCCCGTGTCAGGTTGTATGTATGGGGCCCCTTGTCAGGTTGTATGTATGGGGCCCCTTGTCAGGTTGTATGTATGGGGCCCCGTGTCAGGTTGTATGTATGGGGCCCCGTGTCAAGTTGTTATGTATAGGGCCCCGTGTCAGGTTGTATGTATGGGGCCCCGTGTCAAGTTGTATGTATGGGGCCCCGTGTCAAGTTGTATGTATGGGGCCCCGTGTCAGGTTGTCTGTATGGGGCCCCGTGTCAGGTTGTATGTATGGGGCCCCTTGTCAGGTTGTATGTATGGGGCCCCTTGTCAGGTTGTATGTATGGGGCCCCTTTTCAGGTTGTATGTATGGGGCCCCTTTTCAGGTTGTATGTATGGGGCCCCATGTCAGATTGTATGTATGGGGCCCCTTTTCAGGTTGTATGTATGGGGCCCCTTTTCAGGTTGTATGTATGGGGCCCCATGTCAGATTGTATGTATGGGGCCCCTTTTCAGGTTGTATGTATGGGGCCCCATGTCAGATTGTATGTATGGGGCCCCTTTTCATATTGTATTTATGGGTTCCTTTTCAGGTTGTATGTATGGGGCCCCGTGTCAGGTTATTTGTATAGGGCCCCGTGTCAGGTTGTATGTATGGGGCCCCGTGTCAGGTTGTATGTATGGGGCCCCGTGTCAGGTTATATGTATAGGGCCCCGTGTCAGGTTGTATGTATGGGGCCCCGTGTCAGGTTGTATGCATGGGGCCCCTTGTCAGGTTGTATGTATAGGGCCCTGTGTCAGGTTGTATGTATGGGGCCCCGTGTCAGGTTGTATGTATGGGGCCCGTGTCAGGTTGTATGTATGGGGCCCCGTGTCAGGTTATATGTATAGGGCCCCGTGTCAGGTTGTATGTATGGGGCCCCTTGTCAGGTTGTATGTATAGGGCCCTGTGTCAGGTTGTATGTATGGGGCCCCGTGTCAGGTTGTATGTATGGGGCCCCGTGTCAGGTTGTATGTATGGGGCCCCTTGTCAGGTTGTATGTATAGGCCCTGTGTCAGGTTGTATGTATGGGGCCCCGTGTCAGGTTGTATGTATGGGGCCCCGTGTCAGGTTGTCTGTATGGGGCCCCGTGTCAGGTTTTATGTATGGGGCCCCGTGTCAGGTTGTCTGTATGGGGCCCCGTGTCAGGTTGTCTGTATGGGGCCCCGTGTCAGGTTGTATGCATGGGGCCCCTTGTCAGGTTGTATGTATGGGGCCCCGTGTCAGGTTGTATGTATGGGGCCCCGTGTCAGGTTGTCTGTATGGGGCCCCGTGTCAGGTTGTATGTATGGGGCCCCGTGTCAGGTTGTATGTATGGGGCCCCGTGTCAGGTTGTCTGTATGGGGCCCCGTGTCAGGTTGTATGCATGGGGCCCCTTGTCAGGTTGTATGTATGGGGCCCCGTGTCAGGTTGTATGTATGGGGCCCCGTGTCAGGTTGTCTGTATGGGGCCCCGTGTCAGATTGTATGTATGGGGCCCCGGTGTCAGGTTGTCTGTATGGGGCCCCGTGTCAGGTTGTATGTATGGGGCCCCGTGTCAGGTTGTCTGTATGGGGCCCCGTGTCAGGTTGTATGTATGGGGCCCCGTGTCAGGTTGTATGTATGGGGCCCCGTGTCAGGTTGTATGTATGGGACCCCGTGTTAGGTTGTCTGTATGGGGCCCCGTGTCAGGTTATATATATAGGGCCCCGTGTCAGGTTGTATGTATGGGGCCCCCCCGTGTCAGGTTGTATGTATGGGGCCCCGTGTCAGGTTATATGTATAGGGCCCCGTGTCAGGTTGTATGTATGGGGCCCCTTGTCAGGTTGTATGTATGGGGCCCCGTGTCAGGTTGTCTGTATGGGCCCCCCCCCCGTGTCAGGTTGTATGTATGGGGCCCCGTGTCAGGTTATATGTATGGGGCCCCGTGTCAGGTTGTCTGTATGGGCCCCCCCCCCGTGTCAGGTTGTATGTATGGGGTCCAGTGTCTGGTTGTATGTATGGGGCACCTTGTCTGGTTGTATGTATGGGGCCCCGTGTCAGGTTATATGTATGGGGCCCCGTGTCAGGTTGTCTGTATGGGCCCCCCCCCCGTGTCAGGTTGTATGTATGGGGTCCAGTGTCAGGTTGTATGTATGGGGCACCTTGTCTGGTTGTATGTATGGGGCCCCGTGTCAGGTTGTATGTATGGGGCCCCGTGTCAGGTTGTATGAATAGGGCCCCGTGTCAGGTTGTATGTATGGGGCCCCGTGTCAGGTTGTCTGTATGGGGCCCCGTGTCAGGTTGTATGTATGGGGCCCCGTGTCAGGTTGTATGTATGGGGCCCCGTGTCAGGTTGTCTGTTATGGGGCCCCGTGTCAGGTTGTATGTATGGGGCCCCGTGTCAGGTTGTATGCATGGGGCCCCTTGTCAGGTTGTATGTATGGGGCCCGTGTCAGGTTGTATGTATGGGGCCCCGTGTCAGGTTGTCTGTATGGGGCCCCGGTGTCAGGTTGTATGTATGAGGCCCCGTGTCAGGTTGTCTGTATGGGGCCCCGTGTCAGGTTGTATGTATGGGGCCCCGTGTCAGGTTGTCTGTATGGGGCCCCGTGTCAGGTTGTATGTATGGGGCCCCGTGTCAGGTTGTCTGTATGGGGCCCCGTGTCAGGTTGTATGTATGGGGCCCCGTGTCAGGTTGTATGTATGGGGCCCCGTGTCAGGTTGTATGTATGGGGCCCCGTGTCAGGTTGTATGTATGGGGCCCCGTGTCAGGTTGTATGTATGGGGCCCCGTGTTAGGTTGTCTGTATGGGGCCCCGTGTCAGGTTATATATATAGGGCCCCGTGTCAGGTTGTATGTATGGGGCCCCCCCGTGTCAGGTTGTATGTATGGGGCCCCGTGTCAGGTTATATGTATAGGGCCCCGTGTCAGGTTGTACGTATAGGGCCCCGTGTCAGGTTATATGTATGGGGCCCCGTGTCAGGTTGTCTGTATGGGCCCCCCCCCGTGTCAGGTTGTATGTATGGGGCCCCGTGTCAGGTTGTATGTATGGGGCCCCGTGTCAGGTTGTATGTATGGGGCCCCGTGTCAGGTTGTATGAATGGGGCCCCGTGTCAGGTTGTATGTATGGGGCCCCGTGTCAGGTTATATGTATGGGGCCCCGTGTCAGGTTGTCTGTATGGGCCCCCCCCCGTGTCAGGTTATATGTATGGGGCCCCGTGTCAGGTTGTCTGTATGGGCCCCCCCCCGTGTCAGGTTGTATGTATGGGGCCCCGTGTCAGGTTGTATGTATGGGGCCCCGTGTCAGGTTGTATGTATGGGGCCCCGTGTCAGGTTGTATGTATGGGGCCCCGTGTCAGGTTGTATGTATGGGGCCCCGTGTCAGGTTGTATGTATAGGGCCCCGTGTCAGGTTGTATGTATGGGGCCCCGTGTCAGGTTTTATGTATGGGGCCCCGTGTCAGGTTGTCTGTATGGGGCCCCGTGTCAGGTTATATGTATGGGGCCCCGTGTCAGGTTGTATGTATGGGGCCCCGGGTCAGGTTGTATGTATGGGGCCCCGTGTCAGGTTGTATGTATGGGGCCCCGTGTCAGGTTGTATGTATGGGGCCCCGTGTCAGGTTGTATGTATGGGGCCCCGTGTCAGGTTGTATGTATGAGGCCCCGTGTCAGGTTGTATGTATGGGGCCCCGTGTCAGGTTGTATGTATGGGGCCCCGTGTCAGGTTGTATGTATGGGGCCCCGTGTCAGGTTGTATGTATGGGGCCCCGTGTCAGGTTGTATGTATGGGGCCCCGTGTCAGGTTGTATGTATGGGGCCCCGTGTCAGGTTGTATGTATGGGGCCCCGTGTCAGGTTGTATGTATGGGGCCCCGTGGTTTCTAGCAGAAGCCCTGTGGTGTGGACACGGCCCCACTGCATGGAGGGAAATAAATTATGCCCGGAGTTCAGCTTTAAGCCTCTTATGCTCCTCAGCTCCATCTAGTGTCCATAATGCGGTATATACTACTGCCCATAATAGAAGCACATTCCATAAAATGTACATGGAGACTGATTGGATGAAGTGCTGTGCAAATGTTCAATAGACCCCCTAAGTGAGATGAGGGGTTCCAGCAATGCCAATAGAGTGAATGAAAACCCCAACAATCAACTCGTCCTATTTGCTCCCTTTTGATATAAAGTATATTATAAATAAAAATACCTGTTGATCGATCATCTGTCTATCATTAGATTAGTTATGGGTGGGCCCTGATTGATGGACTCCCATTGGCTTCTCCTGTGGCTCCTCCTCCTCCCCCACACAGTCTCACTTCTCCTGCTGTAGAGGCAATCTTACCCTGCTGCATCCCCCATTAAAAGACCCGAATATTAAAGTGGATCAGATGAAGGTTTTTATGTTGCACACATGCTGAGCGTTGCAGGCATTACATGTTACAGAGATCACAATACTTCCTATGACAAGCCCTTCATCTGCTTTCCTCTCCAGGACGGCACCATCTCTATTCAGGCATCATCCAGGATCAGCATCCACTTCCTGGCCTGAGACACTAGTTCATAGATGACATGATCATAGAAAATCCTGGCCTTTCTTGGCAGTGTTCACAAATGTCTGACACAGATCAGCCCCCTCACCACGTGACTTGCGACAACGTTCTGGGTCACTGGGGGTGAAAAGACTGAGGAAATGCTTCATTTTGCCTGTAGCAGACTAATGGCATCACCTCAGTCTAGGTAAAGTCACTGGACTGGAGCTCAGAGATGATAAAGGTGTGGTTTTTATTTGTGAAAAATGATATCGCTGCCGTATTTTGTGACTGTCAGGAATATATTTTATTATTTATTTATTTTTATTTATAGAGATGTCACTTTAAACCAAAATAAAGTGAGAGTCCACCTCGCGATGACTGCAACCACTTTCCCTGGTTCCCCCCCCCCCCCACCCTGTCATCAGCGTTTGAGCAATATTGTTAAATAAAACTTTTCCATTTTCATTACCTACCTTATTTATAACCCAGAGATGTCATCACTAGGTCTCTGTGCTTCTCTATGCAGTGCAGTCAGACCGTGGCTGGTGGAAGGGGCTGCACATAGATTCCTGAAAACAATGGACTGCCCACATGTAATGCTGATCCTTCATGACTGAAAGAACTGGAATCCAGTGAATGAAAGAGGTGGGCCAGGGACGGTCAGGCTGGGGAGGAAGGAGCAGATGATGCTGGGCGTCCTCCAGCCAACAAAAATACCGGCCCTGTGTGACTTGCTGCAGCTACTAATGCACACTGTAAGAATCTCACAGTTACTGCAGTAAAATCAGAGTAAGCAGTTTCAGTACAGGAGAGGAACCTCTAAAACTGGTCAAGACCGGAGGTAGAAATGGAGTTCAGCTTTAAAGTGGTTGTAAATCTCAGACATGAAATATGAACTAAGCATATCCCTCTATAGTGTGTACTTGTCTCTATCCAGAGCACTAAGTGTCATTTCTGTCTGCTGTCTCCTTCCTCTGCTATCAGCATGAATCCCTTGTGACAAGTTTTCCTGACACCAAGAGAAAAAAGGTGACAGGGGAGGGATCTCCAGCTGATTGACAGCCTCGGCTTTGTTCCTGTGTGCTGTGTGGAGGGGGGGGTGTCCCTTCCCTCCAATCAGCTGTCAGACCTCTCCTCACTCAGCTCTCCAGAGTGTAATTCAGCTCTCCCACCTTTTTTTTTTTTTAACTCAGACAAGATTTATAAATTTTGCACTTTGAACAGATGAAGAGAAGACTGCAGTGTATTACCTGAGGCCACACCTCCCAATTTTTTGAGATGGGAATGAGGGACACCTATCAGCAAAAGTATGCAGGCATAGGACACACCCCTTGCCACGCCCCCTTAAAGGAGAACTGTACAAAAAAAAGATTGGTTAAACCCACAAGTGCTTTTTTACCACTACTATTCCTTTATATTGGCTTTTGGAATGTACAAATGCAGCAATTTAGAAATCAGATGAAAGACTTAGGGCTGGAAAACACTTTTTGAAAGATAAAAAGTGCATTTTATTTACATCTATAGAGATCAGACCAAAACGAGGGACAAATGAGGAGGAATGAGGGACAGAGGGACATTGCTCCAAATCAGGGACAGTCCCTCGAAATCAGGGACAGTTGGGAGCTATGCCTGAGGCCAGTCACTTCACTGAGTATATGTGAGGATTTACAACCACTTTAAAGTGTTACTAAACCCAGGAGCCTGCATTCACTATATCTGATCTCCCACAGTACACAGAACATGGAAAGCAATTATTTTAGTAAATATAAACCGCTAAATACCTTTTCTCATCAGCAGTATATAGCAGTCTTGTGACTTTTATCAGTGTCTGATTTAAGCTTATAGAAGGAGTTTTCATTCTCCTCTGACTGTCCTATGAGGCTGCAGGGCCCCTGCACAGTGTTGATTGGCCCTGTGCTGATCACATGCACCCTCCCAAGAAAAAAATAAAAACTCTTTAGCAATACACACCAAACTGAGCATGTGCAGAGTGCCCCCAAGGCTCTGCACTATCAGGGGAAGGATTGGGGACAGTGGAAGAAGGGGAGGATCAGAGAAGACAGGATCGCAGTCTTCTTACACAAATAATTAACCCCTTAGGTTCCACAGTGAGTATAACAAACATGCTTTACTGCATATACAGACTGATTTTACTGTTGTGGGTTATTGGAAAGTTGACTTGCTGCCCTCTTGTTACAAAGAGGGCGGGGCTTTAATGCCCAAACGCCGCACATATGTGCCCATGGGTGGCTGAGGTTTGTATGCTAAGTGCGCTCCCATGCATTCTTCCAACACAGCGAATGAACTCTTTGCTTCTAGTAATGATTAGGAGGAGGCAGGACAGGCTACTGATCATGTGACCACTGTGACAGCCAATCACCCAAATCTCATCAATAGGGATCCCAAGGCTGATCAGGAAGGGGTTAAAGTGGTTCTAAAGCCTACAATTTTTTTACCCTTTAATATTTTCCTTGTATTAAGGTAAAAAATCTTTAGGCATCAGCATCCCCCCTCACGTGTCCCGCCCCTTTTTACTTACCTGAGCCCCCATTCGATCCAGCGCTGTGCACGCCTCCATCTCTTCCCTCCACTCACTTCTAGGTCTCATTCGCTTTGCTGGGGCAGCGGGTTCCTTGCTCCCAGTGCTGTCAATCCAAGCCAGTGATGGGAGCTGGGCCCGGGGCTGAATCAATGGGCGCAGCAGCGGGGCTCGGGAGCGCCCCACGGGCAGCACTGGGCATAGATGAGGAGCCAGGAGCGCCAGTGGGGGACCAAGAAGAGGAGCTTGGCGACTGCTCCGTGCGATTCCATTGCACAAACCAGGTAAGTATAACAATTTTCTTTACAATCTCTTTAACCACTTGCCAACTGAATAACTTACATATATGTCAGCAAGGTGGCACTGCTGCGCCCCCCGATCACTTACCTAGCATGTGATCTGACACTTCCGGGTAGGGGGGCGCCCACGCCTTGCCGGTGACCCGCTCCCATTGTGATTATACACAGCGGGAGCTGATCAGCGAGCACCACAGACTCCATGTCCACCGGCACCCGCCGATCATTCGGTACTGCGGGAGAATGGCGGCCTCCAAATGTAAACAAGGCAGATCGCCGTTCTGTCAGTAAGGAAGGGATGGATCCTGTGTTCTTGCAAAGCAGGGAAACAGATCCATGTCTTCCCCTAGTAAAAGCACCTCCGCAGTACACTAAAACACTGGCTAGGCACACATTTAACCCTTTGATCGTCCCGGATGTTAACCCCTTCCCAGCCAGTGTCATTAGTACAGTGCATGTGTTTTAGCACTGATCACTGTGTTGGTGTCACTGGTTGTCAAAAAAAGTGTCAGTTAGGTGTCAGATCTGTCCGCCGCAATGTCGCAGTCCCACTAAAAATCGCTGATCGCCGCTATTACTAGTAAAAAAAATAAAATAAAAAAAATCTATCCCCTATTTTGTAGATGCTATAACTTTTGCGCAAATCATTAATACACGCTTATTGCGATTTTTTTTTTTTTTACCAAAAATATGTAGCAGAATACATATTGGCCTAAACTGATAAAGAAATTAGATTTTTTTTTATTTTTTATTTTATTGGATAAGTTTTATAGCAGAAAGTAAAAATATATATTTTTTTTTTTTTCAAAATTGTCAATCTTTTTTTTGTTTCTAGCGCAAAAAATAAAAACCGCAGAGGTGTCCGCCACAATGTCGCAGTCCCACTAAAAATCGCTGATCCCCGCCATTCCTAGTAAAAAATTTAAATATATCCCTTATTTTGTAGATGCTATAACTTTTGCACATACCATTAATACGTGCTTATTGCGATTTTTTTTTTTTTTTTACCAAAAATATGTAGCAGAATACATATAGGCCTAAACTGATAAAGAAATTAGATTTTTTTATTTTTTATTTTATTGGATAAGTAAGAAAGTAAAAATATTGTTTTTTTTTTTTTTTTTAAATTGTCGCTCTTTTTTTGTTTCTAACGCAAAAAATAAAAAACGCAGAGGTGATCAAATACCACCAAAAGAAAGCTCAATTTTTTGGGGTAAAAAAAGGACATCAATTTTATAATTGTCAGTTAAAGTAACGCAGTGCCATATCGCAAAAAAATGGCCTGGTCATTAAGGGGGTAAAACTTTCCAGTTTAAAGTAGTTAAAAAAAAATAGACTTACTAGCTGGATCACCACGTAAAAATAAAAGAAAGAAAGCTTAAAAAAATTATAAGTGAGTCCAGTTGTATTTGTCAACACCACATTCCATATTGATATAGAAAAACAAGTCATTTATATTGCAACCCCCACAGCTAGTGTCAGATTATCCGCCGCAATATCACAGTCCCGCTATAATTCGCTGATCGCCGCCATTGCTAGTAAAAAAAAAAAAAAAGCAAATATTCCAAAAGTATTTCTTACAGTTTGTAGACACTATCACTTTTGCGCAAACCAATCAATGTACGCTTATTGGGATTTTTTTTTTACCAAAAATATGTAGCAAACCTAAATTGACGAAGAATTTTGATTTTTTTTTTTTTGCATTTTTTTTAATTGGTTATGTTTAATAGCAGAAAGTAAAAAAAATTGTTTGTTTTTTTTTAAATTGTCGCTGTTTTTTTTTTATTTATAGCGCAAAAAATAAAAACTGCAGCAATGATCAAATACCACCAAAAGAAAGCTCTATTTGTGGAGAAAAAAGGACGTCAATTTTATTTGGGTACAGTGTCACGCAACCGTGCGGTTCCCAGTTAAAGTACCGCAGTGGCGTATCGCAAAAAATGGCCTGGTCATGGGGGGGGGGTTAAATCCTTCTGGAGGTCAAGTGGTTAAATAATCCAAAATGGAGATAGAGACTATCACATAACGAGTGTGGGATTAACTCCCACACTCATGTGATAGTCTCCATACAGCCTAGCCATGCTGGATACACACTGTACAACTTTTGTTGTCAGATTTCCTTTAGATTTACCTTCAACTATGTAATAGAAGGGCCTGCCTGATTGCATACAACATTAAAAGTGTTTAGGTGTGACCTCATATTATATGGTTTTGGTAAATTTAAAGTAAAAAAAAAAAAAAAAGAAAGAAAATTGAATAATGTGTCTCCAGCTTTAAGGTCCAGAACTGAAACGCTAATTGAGGTTTTGGATGGAGCGGATCTTTAATTTTTTTTTTCTATTTCCCTTCCTGACATAAAAAAAAAATCTCTCTTTGCCGATCTCCCGTGTTCATCACATTCCTGGTCATTATTTCCTTCGCTGAGATTCTCCTTCGGAGTTTGGTCCCCCCCCCCCCTCCTTCTCCTGTGTGCCATGTGGATGGTGGCTGGGGGGCACTGAGTGGTCTCCTATCCACCCGTCATTGGGAAGGAGGCCCTAAGGCCAGACCAGCAGACAGCACATACCTAGCGCACTATCTGCCTCTTCATAGACACAGCTGGCTCAGCACGGGCAGCTCAGCACTCGGAGGTAAGGTGTATTACCTGCACACAAAGCCTGCATTCATTGAGCTGATTTTCATTTATTTTTTTTACATAAAATTCCACCATCAAATGATTTTTATTCTTTTATGTGATTTTGAATCCTCATTTAATGATGTGTGTTTGTATTGTATTGTAAATGGTAGAGATGATTGATGCCATGACACTGATCATGCATATATAATATCCTATGCATGGATGATTGATTCCGGGAAGATGGAAGCGTTAGCAAATAAGTTCTGACAGAGTGTTTGTTGTTTGGAATCGCGCTCGCATCATTCATAACAAATGTATATTCAGAAGGGGGGGGGGGGCAGATCGTAATTTTTTTGGGGGGTTTCTTTTTTATCAGCTGAATGGCCCAAACCGGAGGGAAGCGTTCACTTTTCTAAAAAGTTTGAGACCTCTAAGTACCAATAAGGGTTCAGTCACCCAAGATAGTTTTTTATTAGTCTTAAACCAGCCCTACACTAGTAGATTTTTGAGCAAACGTGCATACGCATTTTCCTAGATAGACATGTGCAGAACAGAAAAAAATTGTTTTGTTTCAATTCGTTATTTGCATAAATTCTTTTAGCATAAATCGTTTCATTGGTTTTCGGAATTAGTTTAGTTTGTTTGTTTTCTAATCAGTTCGAATTTTTCGACTTCGGATCGATTTGAAAAGTTTTCGGATTCATTTAAATTCGGTGCTATTCTAATTCGGAAAACATGAAAATTCGTCTAAATTTTAATTCAGAACGAAACGAACCGCTCATGTCTATTCCTAGAAGACTTGACGCATGTTCTTCTACTTTCATAACAGTAACTTTTAACATTCCATTTTTGGAACGAATGGACGTTTGGAAGCAAGATTAACTTCGAATATTTAAAATTAGAATAATTTTTTCGAATTTCCAAAGAGAAATCCAATTTCCAAAGAGAATAAAATAGAATAGAAAATAAAGGAATAGAATAGAAACATTTTTTTTTCTAATTTATTCCTTTATTTTCTATTCTATTTTATTCTCTTTGGAAATTGGAAAACTATTCGAATTCAAAACGTTTTCGAATTCGAAAAGTATTCGAAAACGATTCGAAAACTATTCAAATTCGAATTTTTTTCGTTATTTCAGAGTAATTTTAATTTGGTACTATTATAATTTGGAAAACATAAAAATTCACCTGTATTTTAATTCAGAACGAAACGAACCGCACATGTCTATTCCTAGAAGACTTGACGCATGTTTTTCTACGGCACTTTCATAACAGTAACTTTTAACATTCCATTTTTGGAACGAATGGACTTTTGGAAGCAAGATCAACTTCGAATATTTCAAATTAGAATAATTTTTTCGAATTTCCAAAGAGAAATCCAATTTCCAAAGAGAATAAAATAGAATAGAAAATAAGGGAATAGAATAGAAACATTTTTTTTTCTAATTTATTCCTTTATTTTCTACTCTATTTTATTCTCTTTGGAAATTGGAAAACTATTCGAATTCAAAAAGTTTTTGAATTCTAAAAGTATTCGAAAACGATTCGAAAACTATTCAAATTCCTATTTTGTCCGAATTTTTTTCGTTATTTCGGAGTAATTTTAATTCGGTACTATTATAATTTGGAAAACATGAAAATCCGCCTGAATTTTAATTTAGAACGAAACGAACCGCACATATCTATTCCTAGAAGACTTGACACATGTCCTTCTACAGCACTTTCAAAACAGTAACTTTTAACATTTGATTTTTGGAACGAATGGACTTTCGGAAGCAAAATTTTTCAAATCAATTTAGAATAATTTTCTAATTAAAATTGTTTTTTTCGATTTAGAATAGTTTTCCAATATCCAAAGAGACTAAAATAGAATAGAAAATAAAGGAATAGAATAGAAACTTTTTTTTTTTTTCTAATTTATTCCTTTATTTTCTACTCTATTTTATTCTCTTTGGATGTTGGAAAACTATTCGAATTCAAAAAGTTTTCGCATTCGAAAAATATTCGAAAACTATGCAAATTCGTATTTCGTCCGAATTTTTTCCGTTATTTCATGTAAAACATGAAAATTTGTCCGAATTTGAATTCAGAACGAAACTACCCGCACGTGTTTATTCCTAGAAGACTTGACACATGTCCTTCTACAGCACTTTCAAAACAGTAACTTTTAAACATTCAACTTTCGGAAGCACATTCACTGTTAGGCTTCATTAACATTTGGCGTTCAGATTTGGCGCTGCGGTTCTGCCACGCAGTCTCAAATGCGGCTCAACCGAGCATTTTTGACGCCCCTCAACCGCATAGCTAAACCTAACGCGCATTTGGCGTTTTGGCATCTCAAGCAGAATTGCCCGTGATCTCAAATCGCATTACAATCGCAAAACGCATGTTTGGGTGCCATTCATTTTCAATGACACCTAAATGTGGTGCGGTTTTGCCATGATTATCACGCAATAAATTGCGCGGCAATCGCTGCAAACTGCAACGTGTGGCGCTTGAAGCTCCTGCTCATTTTTGGAGATAAGCTTCGCGCTTTGCGGTTTGCAGTGAGTTATCGCGCAATGATTGCCGCAAAACCGCACCACATTTTAGGTGCCATTGAAATGGCACCCGCATTTGCATTTTGCAATTGTAGTGCGATTTGGGATAGCGGGCGATTTTGCTAGAGATGTGAATGAGCCTTAGGCTTCATTTAGACATCGGGTTGGGGGGGGTTATCAAAAATACTCAGTTGAGCCGCATTTTTGCTGTCCGCCAATCGCAAGTGGTTGCAAAGACAGAACTTTTTTTATCCTAATTCTATGCATTAAGATAAAAAGCCTTCTGTGTGCAGTAGCTGCCCCAGCACCCCTAATACTTACCTGAGCCCCATCTCAATCCAGCGATGTCCACGAGTGCCTTGGCCGTCCGGGACTCTCCTCCTGATTGGCTGAGATACAGCAGCCACGCCATTGGCTCCCGCTGCCGTTCATCAAACTCAGTTACCCAATCAGAAGAGAGAGTGGGCGGGGCAAACCACAGCTCTGTGTCTGAATAGATATCAGGAGCTGCAGCTCAGCTCGGGTGCCCCCATAGCAAGCTGCTTGCTATGGGGGCACTCAATAGGAGGGAGGGGCCAGGAGCACAGACGAGGGACCCGAGAAGAGGAGGATCAGGGCTGCTCTGTGCAAAACCACTACACAGAGGAGGTAAGTAAAACATGTTTGTTATTTTAATAGAAAAAAAATGAGACTTTGCAATCACTTTAAGCTGCAATAGGCAGCAGACTTGGGTGTTTACATGCCGCAGTTACGGTGCTTCACTTTGCTCCCACAGTAAAGTTTATCCGACATGTAGCAAAGTGAAACATCGCAACTCTGGCATGTAAACACCCAAATCTGCTGCCTATTCCAGCTTAGGGGGGGAGGAATTGGGCGGGCAGCAAAAATACGGCTCAACCAAGCAATTTTGACGCCCCTCAAATGCATGGCAGGCTTTTCCCGCCTACACACTCTAGCAAATGAGGAAGCTCTGCAAACGCCCCCGTTGAGGCAAGTTTGTCAGCAAGCATGGGGTTAAAGCAGCTGGTGAGGAGGCGTCACATCGCTTTCTCGTCGCCTGCTCTCCTCTGGAGAGCGTTTGGAACGTGGATCGGGCTTCAGAAAAAAGGGAGATCTAGACACGTGAAAATCCACCCTTAGGGGGTCATTCACAATAGCTGTTGGGGGGTGATAAAACCCCATGGTTGAACCATGTCTCCCCCCCTCCACCCCCTGTCACTTTTCGGAAGGCACTACTACCCACTGAACACAGACCATTCAAAAGAATGGGATCACTCTTCAACTGCCCTGCAGCTACATGCAACTACATGCAATGCAGCATGCTAGAGCGGTGTTCAAGGGGTTAAATATAAATACAACACCTGTGCAATAATCTCTGAAGAGTGGTCTGGATCATTCTTCAGAGGGCAAGGCTAGTGTGTACAAGCCCTTAAAGTGTCAGTTCACTCAAGATAGTTCTTTTAGTCTTTAGCTGGCCATACACTAGTAGATGTCCGAACGAACAATTTCCTATGAATATTCTCAGTACATGCAAAGACTTGAAAATTTTCATTCTAAAGCACTTTAAAATGTTGTTTGCTTTTAAAGTGTTACTAAACCCACAACAGTAAAATCAGTGTGTATATGCAGTAAAGCATGCTTGTTATAATCACTGTAGAACCTAAGGGGGTAATCCTCTGCATTGTGTAAAAAGTCTGTTTGATCCTGTCTTCTCTGATCCTCCTGTTCTGTCACTGTCCCCAATCCGTCTCCTGATAGTACAGAGCCTTGGGGACACTCTGCACATGCTCAGTTTGGTGTGTATTGCTAGAGGTTTTTTTTTTCTTGGGAGGGTGCATGTGATCAGCACAGGGCCAATCAGCACTGTCCAGACAGAGGTCCTGCATCCTCATAGGACAGTCCCAGGACAATGAAAACTCCTCCTACAAGCTTTAACCAGACACTGATAGAAGTCACAAGACTGCTATTTATATACTGCTGATGAGAAAAGGTATTTAGCAGTTTATATTTACTAAAACGATTGCATTTCCAGGTTCTGTGTACTGTGGGAGACCAGATATAGTGAATGCAGGGTCCTGGGTTTAAAAGCCTATTTCAGAAATCGTACCTTATGGAAAACATTTCTGATTTTCCACAAAGTACTGCAGCAAATAAATCAGGAAGGTTTTCTAGTGAAGGGTACCTGTTCAAAATAGAAAGGGTTAAAAACTTTGACCACCCAGGAGAATGGCGCCCCCCCCCCCTTCCCCTCCCCTCCCCCTCCTCTGCCCCCTGAACATTCTTCATTTTGCTGAACTCCTGGAGATAAAAAGGGATGTTGATCTTTCTTTTTTATTTTGTATTGCGAGGGGGAATCCCAGACCCTTTCTTTCCTTGTCCCAGACCCCGGTACATTATTTATGAAGGAGAGAAACCTTTACAACTCGCACTTCTTTATATTCTGCGCTCCCTAAAGCGTCGGTCCGCTCTTGTATCGATTTGGGGGATTTGGGATTTTTAACACAGGTCTACACAATGTTGATCCCCCCCCCCCCCCCCAAAAGAAAAAGGTTTTGTATCCCCTGCTCACCTTGATGTTCTCGCCGCCTCCGATTGGCTGGAAGCATTTAATACTTTTTTTTTCAACTTTAAGTAACCCCAGAGAAGCGCGGAACTATGGCGGGGTCTAGAAGGCTTGTTTGTTTATTAATATTATTTTCTGTATTGGTGCAGTGCCGTCATTCTATGCAGTGTGTTACATTGCCTTGCAAAAGTATTCACCCCCCTTGGCTTTTTACCTATTTTGTTACATTACAGCCTTTAGTTCAATGTTTTTTTTTTCATCTGAATTATATGTGATGGATCAGAACACAATAGTCTAAGTTGGTGAAGTAAAATTAGAAAAATATATACATAAAACTATTTTTCAGAAATAAATAACTGATAATTGGCATGTGCGTATGTATTCACCCCCTTTGTTATGAAGCCCATAAAAAGCACTGGTGCAACCAATTACCTACAGAAGTCACATAATTAGTGAAATGATGTCCACCTGTGTGCAATCTAAGTGTCACATGACCTGTCATTACATATACACACCTTTTTGAAAGGCCCCAGAGGCTGCAACACCTAAGCAAGAGGCACCACTAACCAAACACTGCCATGAAGACCAAGGAACTCTCCAAACAAGTAAGGGACAGTGTTGTTAAGAAGTACAAGTCAGGGTTAGGTTATAAAAAAAAATCCAAATCTTTCATGATCCCTAGGAGCACCATCAAATCTATCATAACCAAATGGAAAGAACATGGCACAACAGCAAACCTGCCAAGAGATGGCTGCACACCAAAACTCATGGACCGGGCAAGAAGGGCATTAATCAGAGAGGCAGCACAGAGACCTAAGGTAATCCTGGAGGAGCTGCAGAGTTCCACAGCAGAGACTGGAGTGTCTGTACATAGGACGACAATAAGCCGTACGCTCCATAGAGTTGGGCTTTATGGCAAAGCGGCCAGAAGCAGGGCCGTTTTTAAGGCAGGGCAAAAGGGGCAGCTGCCCTGGGCCATGTCATTGTTGTGGGACGCAAAGCAGCTGTCTCATACTTGCCAACTATCCTGGTTTAATTTCCCTCGTTCCTTGAGGTTTTAGTCCTGTGCTGTGTCCCAATATCTTAGTGTGAAGTGCTGCTACTATTGCTGCCCAGCTCTGCCCTATTGTTGTGTAAAGATGACTCACCTGCAGACCTTTTGTTTACATGTAAATTACCGGCATTCATATGTAAATAGCAGCAGCATTCATATGTAAATAGGGATGGCCAGCGGCATTGATATGTATATCATGCCCCCCTGAGGTCATATTCACAGTAATCGATAGCAACCAATCAACAAGCAGAAATCATGTGCTGTAACCTCTAGCAACTAATCAGTGAGCCATTTCCAATAGAAAATCTGGGGTCAGACTTAAAGATTGCTGTTCACAAGCGCAAACCATCCAGCTTAAGCCGGGTTCACACCTATGCGAATTAGATGTGCGTTTCCGCACATCTAATTCGCATAGCAGGAGAATGTGACTGGCTCCCTATGGAATCGGCCCTGATTCGTCCCTGAAACGGTGAACAGGGACGCACAGCGCTCCTGTGCGGTCCACAGCGCATTATAGTGTGAACCCGGCCTAAAGGAGCTGGAGCAGTTTTGTAAGGAGGAATGGGCAAACATCCCAGTGGTAAGTTGTGGCAAGCTCATAGAGACTCATCCAAAGCGACTTGGAGCTGTGATAGCCGCAAAAGGTGGCTCTACAAAGTATTGACTTTAGGGGGGTGAATAGTTATACACATTGACGTTTTCTGTTATTTTTTCCTATTTGTTGTTTTGCTTCACAATAAAAAAAAAAAAATCTTCAAAGTTGTGGTCATGTTCTGTAAATTAAATGATGCAAATCTTCAAACAATCCATGTTAATTCCAGGTTGTGAGGCAACAAAACACGAAAAAATGGCAAGGGATTGAATACTTTTGCAAGGCACTGTATATAGTATAGGGAACCCAATCACTAGGGTCCCTGCAATGCTCATACAATTGTACACATGCTTCAAGGTGAACACCCGTCACCAAAACTTTCATTCAAATGTATTCCTCAATAGACACAAAGGATATAAATCCACTTTGCGGGCACCAAATGCCTTTGCAAACCCAGATTTTACCCTGTAAAAGTAGTAGTGACATCACCACTGTGCAGTACATAGCTTGTGCAGTGAGCAGAGCAGTGGGAGGGGCCCAGCAGGCTCCACCCACTACAGGCTGAATGCAGAAGACTACAGGAGGGGGCGGAGACAAGACCAGTCTTGGGTTTCACCCTGTTTGTGTCTACAGGAATATTAAAAAGCCCTTTTTCTTATTTTATCCCTTGCTCCCCCCTCCTCTTCTCTCCGACACCCCAGAAGGGCCCTCAGACTCCTCACTTACAATGCAGGACTGCTGGCTCTGCACTGTACGTGATGACGTCAGAGTGGGACCAATTGAGCGGCAAAAAGAAGGGGCTTTGGGGACCAGTCATGTAGAGAGGAGGAGTCTGCAGGAGCAACGGATAAGGAAAGTAATGCTGCTCTTAACCACTTTAGCTCCGGAAGAATTACCCCCCATCATGACCAGGCCATTTTTTGCGATACGGCACTGCGCTACTTTAACTGACAATTGCACGGTCGTGCGACGCTTTACCCAAATAAAATGAAGGCTTTTTTTTTCCCCAGAAATAGAGCTTTCTTTTGGTGGTATTTGATCACCTCTGCATTTTTTTTTTTTTGCGCTATAAACAAAAAAACACAATTTTGAAAAAAAAAAACAATATTTTTTTACTTTCTACTAGAAAACACATCCAATAAAAACATGTAAAAAAATCTAATTTCTTCATCAGTTTAGGCCAATATGTATTGTGCTACATATTTTTGGTAAAAAAAATCCCAATAGGCGTATATTGATTGGTCACTGAACTAATGACACTGGCTGGGATGGGGTTAACATCAGGGGTGATCAAAGGGTTAAATTTGTGCCTAGCCAGTGTTTTGGTGTAAACAGTGTGAGGTGCTTTTACTAAGGGAAGTAATGGATTTTATTCCCTGCTTAGCGGGGAAAGAAAATCCATTACATCCCCGCTGACAGGACAGGGCTCTGCCTGGTTTACATAGGCAGGGCTCTATCCTGTGTGAATTCCATACAATTGGCGGGTGTCGGCGGTAATCCATTGGCCGGTGTTTTTCGTCAGATTAGGCGACCTGTCAGATTTTGCAACAGAAGTGACGTTCCATCGCCGCCATCAAAGGGTTAAAGTGTTACTAAACCCACAACAGTAAAATCAGTCTGTATACGCAGTAAAGCATGCTTGTTATACTCATTGTGGAACCTAAGGGGTCAATCCTCTGCATTGTGTAAAAAGGCAGTTTGATCCTGTCTTCTCTGATCCTCCCCTTCTTCCACTGTCCCCAATCCATCTCCTGATAGTACTGAGCCCTAGGAGTCAGGCTGCACATGCTCAGTTTGTGTATTGCTGTTTTTTTTTTTTCTTGGGAGAGTGCATGTGATCGGCACAGGGCCAATTAGCACTGTCCAGACAGAGGGTCAGGGGTCCTGTAGTCTCGTAGGACAGTCAGAGGAGAATGAAAACTCCTCCTACAAGCTTTAACCAGACACAGATAGAAGTCACAAAACTGCTATACGTATACTGCTGATGAGAAAAGGTATTTAGCCATTTATATTTACTAAAACGATTGCATTTCCATGCTCTGTGTACCGTGGGAGACCAGATATAGTGAATGCAGGGTCCTGGGTTTAGTAATACTTTAACTGTGTGCCTAGGCAGTGTTTTGGTGTACTGTGGAGGTTCTTTTACTAGGGGAAGACATGGATCTAAGTCCCTGCTTTGCAAGAACACAGGATCCATCCCTTCCTTACTGACAGAACGACGATCTGCCTTGTTTACATAGATTGCTGTTCTTCCTCTGTACCAAACAATCAGCGGGTGCTGGCAGACATTTAGTCTGCGGGTCCCACTGATCACAGCAGAAGCGAGCTGCCAGCGGTGTGCACTCGTGCCCGCTTCCCGGGAGTGCAGGATAACGTAAATATACATGATCCTGTGCAGCCGTCCTGTAACAGTAAAACTGCTAAAATGCGGTTGGCAACTGATTATTGATCCTCTAGAATCCTTGCAGTGCGAGGGGAGTCCCGTCACTGCAGGGGTAACTTGAACATTTTTCCCACAGTTCAGTTTTAAAGTGAACATTGAAGCCCAGATCCAAGCAAAACTTTTTTTTTTTAGTTATGTGAAAAGGGTTACAACCCTTTTTAGCTGATTGTGTCCCCAACTGGCAGATTTCTCCTCACTTCCTGTCTATGAGACAGAAGAGGAAGCAAGAATAATCTCCTCTATGGGCACACAGCAAACTTGACTGAGGTTCTAACCTTTCCACCTGCTATCCAGTTCAGCTATTGAAGCAGAACTGCAGCTTGGACTTTCTATACAGTTACAGCAAACAGTTTTTCCATTTTGGGATAAGGCTCAGTTCACACTGGAATCGGCCGCGGATTGCACAGGAACGCTGGGCGTCCCTGTTCTCCTCCGTTACAGGGACGAATCATTGCCTGAATTCGGCCCTAAAACGGAGCCAAAGACGATTCGCCGCCGCGACGGAGATATGTGAACCGGCTCAATAGAGAGCCGCTCACACTCTCCTGCTATGCGAATTGGATGTCGGAGGAACACGCATCCAATTCGCACAGGTGTGAACCCAGCCTAAAGGTTTTACCCAAATAAATAAAAGCTGATCATTGCAAGCACCCCTGCCAGTGTTAAATGGTTTGTCTCATCTCTGTAACTGCAAGAGAGCTTTTTTTGTTGAAAAAAAAAAAAACAACAGACTTGCTGGCTGGATCATCAGATGAAAATAAAGGATAGAAAGCCTAAAAAAGGAAACAAATGCAGCCGTCGTATCTAATAATTGGTATGTTGCAATATAATAAATGATTGCTTTTGGGTTTAATACCACTATAAGCTAATGTCAGAATGCTGTCTATCCAATCAGAAATCAGCTTTTTATTAGATTGTCCAACTGCTAAAATCTGATGGGTTGCCTATCACTGCATATCATTGCACTATGTTTTTAAATATGTTCCACTCATGATACGGGGAAAGGAAGTATTTCTTTGAGTCTTGGGATTTGTCTTCATAATACCCTTGTACTGTATGGACTCATTGGGTGAAAGTGCCGCCTTGCTATATTACTGTCAACATGTTGGCTGTTTTTGTTTTGTGTATGTCCGAGCTTTCCCCTCCCCCACACGTCTATTACCCCTTAAGGTCTGGGATCATTAATTTTTATTTCGTGTGGTTGGGCCTTTCTTTCTTTGACTTTTGTCTCCTTCTAATTGCTGTAAACGTATTACCGTACTTTTTAAGTGCGATAAAAATAATTTCCATCTGCAAAAGATGCCTGAGCAGAATGCGATAGCCAAAGCGGGAGGAGGATGGGATACAATGCAGTATCTGGGGTGGGAGGCAGCCAGGTTTGTTGGGGTCCACAGCCAGCAAAACACATACACTCAGGAGGTGATCCTGGGTCTCATCCACCATAACCTCCTCCTTCTTAATTATAAAAGGCTCACAAACACAGTGAAAAGAAGGACGGGGATAGCCAAGTGGTTGTAAACATCTCAAATGAAAAATGAACAAAGCCTATCCTTCTATAGTGTGTATATGCCGCTATCCAAAGCATTGAGTATTATTTCTGTCCCCTCTGTCCTTCCTCTGCTATCTGTTACTTCTGACAGTCTATACCAGTGGTCTCCAAACTGCGGCCCTTGGGACATCATTCCATCCACTGGCACCAAAAATGGGGCATAATTCCTGTCACTGACACCATCAATGGGGTACTATTCTTCCCACTGCCACCATCAAAAGGGCAAAACTCCTCCTACTGACACCAACGATGGAGCATAATTCCTTTCATTGATACCAATGATGGCCACTATTCCACCCACTGACACCAACGATAGGGCACAATTCCTTCCATTCACACCAATGATGGGGCATAATTCCTTCCATTGATACCAATAATGGGCCACTATTCCTCCCAGTGATACCAACAATGGCTACTATTCCTCCCACTGACTCCATCAAAAGGGCACAATTCCTCCCACTGACACCAACGATGAAGCACAATTATTTCAATTGATACCAACGATGGGGCATAACTCCTTCCATTGATACCAACGATGGGCCACTTTCCTTCCACTGATACCAACAATGGATACTATTCCTCCCACTGATACCAACAATGGGGTACTATTCTTCCCACTGCCACCATCAAAAGGGCACAATTCCTCCTACTGACACCAACGATGGAGCAAAATTCCTTCCATTGATACCAATGATGGGCCACTATTCCTCCCACTGACACCAACAATAGGGCACAATTCCTCCATTGACACCAATGATGGGGCATAATTCCTTCCATTGATACCAATAATGGGCCACTATTTCTCCCACTGATACCAACAATGGCTACTATTCCTTCCACTGACTCCATCAAAAGGGCACAATTCCTCCCACTGACACCAACGATGGAGCACAATTCTTTCAATTGATACCAACGATGGGGCATAACTCCTTCCATTGATACCAATGATGGGCCACTATTCCTCCCACTGATACCAACAATCTGGCATAATTCTTTCCATTGACACCAATGATGGGGCACTATTCCTCCCACTGACACCAACAATGGGGCAGAATTCTTTCTATTGACATCAATGATGGGGCAGTATTCCTCCAGCTGACACCAACAACAGGGCACGATTCCTTACACTGACATCAATGATGAGGCACTAGTCCTCCCACTGGCACCAAAGATAGGGCATTGTGTACTCCCACTGGCACCAAAGATAGGGCATTGTGTACTCCCACTGGCACCAAAGATAGGGCATTGTGTACTCCCACTGGAAGCCAGGACATTTTCAACTTCCACTGACCACAGTCCAGCCCCCCTAAAGTCTGAAGGACAGTAAACTGGCACTTTGTTTAGAAAGTTTGGGGACCCCTGGTCTATACCAACACCAGGCAATCCTGGAAAATGTCCCCACACCCTCCTCTTTTTTGGTGTGATTTGCAGTTTTCAGAACACCATTTGCAGCAACAAAAACGCGCATTACATTATTCACAGGTTTACATTATGTATCATCAAGCCAATAAGAGCGCCAAGCAAATATCTGAGAGTCCAATGTCTTTTAAAGATGTAATCAGTTCACAGCAAGAAAACACAGCCAACAGGTTTCGGGGGCCAAAAGATCCTCTTTCTTCAGGGCGATTCGCAATAAACAGACCTTGATGGTTTCAAAAGTGCATTTTAACTGACTAGTCTGTACTCAGAGCCTCTAAGCTTGTTCTCCCCATTCTTTCTACAAGGCCTCCAAGACAAATCAGATCACTTTTTCGTGCCGGTGCTGACCAATCAAAATCGCTCTGATCTGTCTTGGAAGCCCTGCAGAAAGAAGGGGTGAAAGAGCGTGGATTGCCGATCCCCGGACTGGCTGAGTGGGCACTGACAGCTCATTATCCACAGAGGTAAGTACAATGAGGACAAGGGGGGGTGAGGAGGGTGTACAGTGGTTATTGGCCTTTCAATTTTTCACGATAATGGCCCTCTAATCTATTTTTCTTGCTGCGTTTCTGCAAACCTCTCCATTTCCCCGTCTCTTCCATTTGTTTGTAATGAGCAGTGCATGTTAGTCTACATTGCTCTATGCACACTACACATCTCATAGTCCATGTGGGGAACAAGCAGAAGAGGGTGGTCTTGTTTCTATATAGAGTGGGACCATGGAGTACAAAGGTAGCCACCGTCTACCTGGAAATCAGATCGCAGCAGCAAAGAAAAAATGAAAGTTGGAGATTTGGAGGAGGCGAAGAGCAATAGAAGGAACTTTTCTGAGATAAAAACTTGAATAGAATTTTTATTTTTTTTAAACCAGAGTTTAGTGTCACTTTAACTCAGTTTTGGTTATTTAATAATGGAAAGTGCAGCAACTCAAGATTCATCAATTTGCGGGTAAGTAAGATTTTATTGGCTGCTTCTTGTCACCGCTAAAATGGGAACTCTATATAAATATCTGGACCCAAAGTAATTAGACATCTTATAACATTTGTCCATAATGGGAAGTGTTACAAAAAAAATTGCAAACCAAGTGCCTATCTGGACACTAGACTGAAGGACGATGGTTGCTCAGTGGCATCATGTTTACAGTGCCTTGAAAAAGTATTCACACCCCTTGAAATTTTCCAAATTTTGTCATGTTACAACCAAAAACGTAAATGTATTTTATTGGGATTTTATGTGATTGACCAACACAAAGTTCCACATAATCTTGAAGTGGAAGAAAAATGATAAATGGTTTTCAACATTTTTTATGCAAATAAATATCTGAAAAGTGTGGCGTGCATTTGTAATCAGCCCCCTTTACTTTGATACCCCTAACTAAAGTCTAGTGGAACCAATCGCCTTCAGAAGTCACCTTTTTAGTAAATAGAGTCCATTTGTGTGTAATTCAATCTCAGTATAAATACAGCTGTTCTGTGAAGCCCTCTGTGGTTTGTTAGAGATACTTAGTGAACAAACAGTATCATGAAGGCCAAGGAACACACCAGACAGGTCAGGGATAAAGTTGTGGAGAAATTTAAAGCAGGGTTAGGTTATAAAAAAATATCCCGAACTTTGAACATCTCGCAGAGCACTGTTCAATCCATCGTTCAAAAATGGAAAGAGTATGGCACAACTGCAAACCTACCAAGACATGGCCGTCCACCTAAACTGACAGGCCGGGCAAGGAGAACATTAATCAGAGAAGCAGCCAAGAGGCCCATGGTAACTCTGGAGGAGCTGCAGAGATCCACAGCTCAGATGGGAGAATCTGTCCACAGGACAACTATTAGTCGTGCACTCCACAAATCTGGTATTTATGGAAGTGTGGCAAGAAGAAAGTCATTGTTGAACGAAAGCCATAAAAAGTCCAGTTTGCAGTTTGCAAGAAGCCATGTGGGGGGCACAGCAAATGTAAAAGAAGATGCTCTGGTCAGATGAGACCAAAATTGAACTTTTTGCCTTAAAAGCAAAACGCTATGTGTGGCGGAAAACTAACACTGCACATCACCCTGAACACATCATCCCCACTGTGAAACATGGTGGTGGCAGCATCATGTTGTGGGGATGCCTTTCTTCAGCAGGAAATCTGGTCAGAGTTAATGGGAAGAGGGATGGAGCAAAATACAGGGCAATCTTAAAAGAAAAACTGTTAAGAGTCTCAAAAAGACTTGAGGAGGTTCATCTTCCAGCAGGACAACGACCCTAAACACACAGCCAGAACTACAATGGAATCATTTAGATCAAAGCATATTCATGTGTTAGACTGGCCCAGTCAAAGTCCAGACCTAAATCCAATAGAGAATCTGTGGCAAGACAAGAAAACTGCTGTTCACAGACACTCTCCATCCATCTGACAGAGCTTGTGCTATTTTGCAAAGAAGAATGGGCAAAAATGTCACTCTCTAGATGTGCAAAGCTGGTAGAGACATCCCCAAAAAGACTTGCAGCTGTAGTTGCAGGGAAAGTTGGTTCTACAAAGTATTGACTCAGGGGGGCTGAATACAAATGCACACCACACTTTTCAGATATTTATTTGTAAAAAAAAATGAAAACCATTTATCACTTTCCTTCCACTTCACAATTATGTGCCACTTTGTGTTGGTCTATCACATAAAATCCCAATAAAATACATTTACGTTTTTGGTTGTAACATGACAGAATGTGGAAAACTTCAAAGGGTATGAATACTTTTTCAAGGCACTGTAAACATGATGCCACTGAGCAACCATCGTCCTTCAGTTTAGTGTCCAGATAGGCACTTGGTTTGCAAATTTTTTGAAACACTTCCCATTATGAATGACTCCAATGAAGGGGAGCCATTTTTCCATTTGGTTGTGCCTTGGTTGCTACACTCTTTCAAAGGAACGTTTCATTAAAGGTTATTGAATGGGACTTATTGCTGTCCCTTATACTTATGAATCTGCTCAAGCTACAAAATTGCCACCGATTGACTACTGTACAGGGTTTCTCAACCAGGGATCCATGGAACCCTAGGGTTCCTCCAGAGATTGCTAGGGGTACCTTGAGCAATGAGCAATTTCTGCCTCTCAGATAAGTTCCTATTAACACCATTGATCTCTTTATCTGTCTGTAAGGGGGGTAATTCTTCCCAATGACCACAAAGAGTGTTCTTCCCACTGACCATCACAATAATGTATCATGAGTTGTAGATCTAGTAATTTTTAGCAGGGATTCCCTGAGACCGGCAGCATTTTTCAAGGGTTCCCCTGTGTTGAAAAGTTCCCCTGTGTTGAAAGGTATGCTGCGGGGGATCTGTTAGGATGGTGAGGGGGGGAAGGTCGGTAAATGTGTAATATACTGGCCCCTTCCTTATCCTAATAAATAGAGTCAGTTATCCATACCAATCACTTACTCCGTTCATTCATAACTGTGTTTACTATGCTTCAGTTCTTGAATGAATGGGAAGCTCTGTACAGAGATATGCCTGTCCATTCATTTTGTACAGCTGAGGTTGCAGAGAAGGAGATTGAATGCTGTGTCCTCAATCTCCTTTCTCTGTCTCAAAGGTGAAATATTAGAGGTACACTATGTTGTCAAAAGTACTGGGACACCTGCCTTTACACACACATGAACTTTAATGGAATCCCAGTCTTAGTCAGTAAGGTTCAATATTGAGTTGGCCCACCCTTTGCAGCTATAACAGCTTCAACTCTTCTGGGAAGGCTGTCCACAAGGTTTAGGAGTGTGTCTATGGGAATGTTTGACCATTCTTCCAGAAGTGCATATGTGAAGTCAGACACTGATGTTGGATGAAAAGGCCTGGCTTGCAGTCTTCGCTCTAATTCACCTTAAAGGTGTTCGATCTGGTTGAGGTCAGGACTCTGTGCAGGCCAGTTTCTCCACCCCAAACGCGCTCATCCATGTCTTTATGGATCTTGCTTTGTGCACTGGTGCGCAGTCATGTTGGAATAGGAAGGGCCCATCCCTAAACTGTTCCCACAAAGTTGGGAGTATGAAATTGTCCAAAATGTCTTGATATGCCGACGTCTTAAGAGTTCCCTTCACTGGAACTAAGGGGCCAAGCCCAATCCATGAAAAACAACCCCACACTATAACCCCCCTCCACCAAATGATTTGGATCAGTGCGCAAAGTAACTCAATATTGAACCCTACGGACTAAGACTGGGATGCCATTAAAGTTCATGTGCATGTAAAGACAGGCGTCCCAATAATTTTGACAGTATTATGTATATTTAGACCCCTGATAATTTACCAAAGCCCCCCCCCCCCCCCCATCGGGGCTCCTAACAAACTGTAAAAAATAATTAAAAAATTAGATTGTTAAAAAAAAAAAAAAAGTAAAAGATAAAAAAAAAATGAAAAGCAACTGACACAAGTGGCAGAACTACCAAAGTTGCAAAGGTTGCACTTGTGACTGGGCCCTGGCATTTCGCCACCATGGTGGGCTCTGGCTGGAGGTCGGGGGGGGGGGGGTGGTAGCCTTTATGGTTTTTTGCACCAGGGCCCTAAAGGTTCTAATTATGCCTCTGTATAGTTAGCAGACCATCATCATGCTAACTAGAAAAACAGGTGCCGTGTTATTACTCCTAAAGCTGAAAAACACAGCAAATAAAAAGAAAATACGTTCTGCCTATTAGCTCTGGGCTAATAAGATATTTTCATGTAATATTATCAGATAACCATGGAATACATTTGCATGTGTCCATACAATTATCACAGTAGGTATTAAAAGAACATGCTTCTACATAGCACTAAAAGTATATTTATTACCATTCCATGTAACTTCTAAACCTTTTCCATAAAGTTGGGGCTACATCAATCAGTGGGGCTCCATGTAAGATCTACCTGTATATTCTGCCCCCTACTGTACCGTCTGTTAATGACACAGTCTAATTATTTTCTCAGAAAGCCCCCGAGCATGAGTTGGAAATATTAGCCAGGTAAATGATTACAACGCAGATATAATATTTTATAAACAGAGAAATTTTAGTTACACTCCAGTTGCCTCTATAGGAGTGGAATGTTGTAAAACACATCATCTTAGGCGATCGGGCATCTGAAAGTAGGTCAGATGCTACATGAAGGCTCAACTGGACGGTTAGCAGGTATGTTACAAAAAGACGGGTTCGCGTTTGTTCCCTGTTTTACCCTCCCTGTTACTCGTTAGCAGCTTTTCTCAACTCTTTTGCCCCAAAGGAACTCTTGAAAACATTTTCAGGTTTCAGGGAACCCTGCTACTAATGACTATATTGGCATAATCAGTAAGAATTAGACGTATGGACAATAAACAAAAGAATAAAGAATGTGGCATACCTAGAGTATTTGACACCCAAGGTTGATTATTTTTTTGTAACATCCCCCTTCTCTATCCAACAAAATTATATGCAGTAAAATTCATGAAATTAAAATTGTTTATATAATAATAATGAACAGAAAGAAAATTAAGCAGACTTCCATTATTTTGGTGGTCAGCGTAGTGCTCACTTAGGTGGTTTGTGAAGACATGCCCATTGACTGGGGTATGGCCCATCTTACGGCTGCTATGCCACTTACCCAATTACCCTTATTACTACTTACGACCCCCTTAATACAACTATAATAACGCAGACCAAACATCTTTCTTTGGGTTTAAATGGCCATGGCAGCCCTTTTATTAAAACAGCCATCAATAACAATATATTCTCTTTATTATATTAACATTACATTCACAATTAAACCAAAACATAACATCCTGATGTAACTACCAGCTCTTCTACTAGGTCTTAGGATATTTGAAGGCACACTTGAATGACCAACCAGCTGTATCTGGCACAAAATTGTGCATCTCCACGGCCCCCAACCGCAACTACATCGACTGGGGGACAATTGTTTATCAATTCTCCAGCCGATACAGCCAGCTAACCAATCCCATATACTTCCAACACTTATTCGGGCAGGTACACCCATACCGAAGATGGGCCCAACCCAACAAATGGTCAGTGTGAGAAAGGTCAGTGGGGAAAAATCCATCCCTTACTAATAGTGGTAACTTATCTCAGAGACAAAAGGAGAGGCTCCACCAATGCCATATAGTTGGTTCTTCCACTTTGCCCCCAGCAATATGCAGGCACCATCAGACGGGAGGTCAATCCACCCAAAACAAAAAAATGAAGTCTATAATATTTAGAACACATCTGACATCCTCTATATATTTCTTCCTTTATATACAGTATCTCACAAAAGTGAGTACACCCCTCACATCTTTGTAAATACTTTGTTATATCTTTTCATGTGACAACACTGAAGAAATGACACTTTGCTACAATGTAAAGTAGTGAGTGTACAGCTTGTATAACAGTGTAAATTTGCTGTCCCCTTAAAATAACTCAACACACAGCCATTAATGTCTAAACCGCTGGCAACAAAAGTGGGTGAAAATGTCCAAATTGAGGCAAAAGTGTCAATATTTTGTGTGGCCACCATTATTTTCTAGCACTGTCTTAACCCTCTTGGGCATAGAGTTCACCAGAGCTTCACAGGTTGCCACTGGAGTCCTCTTCCACTCCTCCATGATAACATCACGGAGCTGGTGGATGTCAGAGACTTTGAGCTATTCCACCTTCCGTTTGAAGATACCCCACAGATGCTCAATAGGGTTTATGTCTGGAGACATGCTTGGCCAGTCCATCACCTTTACCCTCAGCTTTTTTAGCAAGGCAGTGGTCGTCTTGAAGGTGTGTTTGGGGTCGTTATCACGTTGGAATACTGCCCTGCGGCCCAGTCTCCGAAGGGAGGGGTTCATGCTCTGCTTCAGTATGTCACAGTACATGTTGGTATTCATGGTTCCCTCAATGATCTGTAGCTTCCCAGTGTCAGCAGCACTCATGCAGCCCCAGACCATGACACTCCCACCACCATGCTTGACTGTAGGCAAGACACACTTGTCTTTGTACTCCTCACCTGGTTGCCACCACACATGCTTGACACCATCTAAACCAAATAAGTTTATCTTGGTCTCATCAGACCACAGGACATGGTTCCAGTAATCAACGTCCTTAGTCTGCTTGTCTTCAGCAAACTGTTTGCGGGCTTTCTTGTGCATCATCTTTAGAAGAGGCTTCCTTCTGGGACGACAACCATGCAGACCAATTTGATGCAGTGTGGGGCGTATGGTCTGAGCACTGACAGGCGGAGCCCCCACCCCTTCAACCTCTGCAGCAATGCTGACAGCCCTCATACCTCTATTTCCCAAAGACAACCTCTGGATATTACGCTGAGCATGTGCACTCAACGTCTTTAGTCGACCATGGCGAGGCCTGTTCTGAGTGGAACCTGTCCTGTTAAAGCGCTGTATGGTCTTGGCCATCATGCTGAAGCTCAGTTTCAGGGTCTTGGTAATCTTTTTATAGCCTAGGACATCTTTATGTAGAGCAACAATTCTTTTTTTCAGATCCTCAGAGAGTGCTTTGCCATGAGGTGCCATGTTAACCCCTTCCCGCTTTCCTGGGGTTATACCGGGATAATGCCAGCAGCTGCAGGCATTATCCCGGTACCGTTTTTCAGAGCCGGCGATCGGCTATCCAGTTATAACAACCGATGCGGCTAAAAGCCGCTCGGCTGTTATACCGGAGGAGCGGGAGGGGATGCCCCCCCCTCCCACCGCCTCCCGCCGCTCTTACCGGGCCTCCCGTTCCATCGGGAGGGCCGATGACCAATCGGCCGCCTCCGGCGGCTGGAGACGAGCTGGAACCGTGAGTGGCTTGGTTCCAGCCTCCTAATCGTAAACACGGAAGCAACGTCATGATGTCACTTTCCGTTTACTCGGCTTCCAATGGCGCCAGTTTAAAAAAAATACACAGTATTCAGAAGCGCCATTTTCGGCGATGTGCAAAGGAGGGACCAGGGGTCTTTTAGACCCCCCCATCCCTCCATAAAGATTACCTGTCACCACCTATTACTGTCACAAGGGATGTTTACATTCCTTGTGACAGCAATAAAAGTCATCAAATTTTTTTTTTTTTAAAACACGATTTATAAATATAAAAATAAATAAAATAAATAAGAAAAAAAATTTAAAGGGCCCCCATTCCCGCGAGCTTGCGCAGCAAAGAAAAGGCATACGTAAGTCACGCCCGCATATGTAAACGGTGTTCAAACCACACATGTGAGGTATCGCCACGATCGTCAGAGCGAGAGCAATAATTCTAGCATTAGACCTCCTCTGTAACTGTAACATGGTAACCGTACATTTTTTTTAAAGTGTCGCCTTTTTAGGTACAGTAGTTTGTCGCCATTCCACGAGTGCGTGCAATTATAAAGCGTGACATGTTTGGTATCTATTCACTCGGCGTAACATCATCTTTCACATTATACAAAAAAATTGGGGTAACTTTACTGTTTGTTTTTTTTTAAATTCATGAAAGTGTCCCGTTTCCCAAAAAGCTGCACAAATACCGTGTGATATTAAATATTGCAACAATCACCATTTTATTCTCTAGATTCTCTGCTAAAAAAATATACGGTATATAATGTTTGGGGGCTCTAAGTAATTTTCTAGCAAAAAATACGGATTTTAAATTGTAAACACCAAATTTCAAAAATAGGCTTAGTCATGAAAGGGTTAAATTTCCAGTGATCAGTATGAGAGAGTGAGAGCGATAACACCAAATTTAACATACCCGCTCCCCATTCACACCTGAGACCTTGTAACACTAACGAGTTACATGACACCGGGGAGGGGAAATGGCTAATTGGGCCCAATTTGGACATTTTCACTTAGGGGTGTACTCACTTTTGTTGCCAGCGGTTTAGACATTAATGGCTGTGTGTTGAGTTATTTTGAGGGGACAGCAAATTTACACTGTTATACAAGCTGTACACTCACTACTTTACATTGTAGCAAAGTGTCATTTCTTCAGTGTTGTCACATGAAAAGATATAAGAAAATATTTACAAAAATGTGAGGGGCGCAGGGCTTTTTTTTCAGCGGGAATGTGGGGGAACGCAGTTCTGGCACCACCAGAACTAAATGGTAAGGGGTGCTGGAGGGTCTATTGATGCTAGCTGCTGGGGAATTTATTGTTGCTGGAGGGGATCTATTTTTACGGAGGATACTAGCTGCTGGGGAGGTCTTCTGTTGCTCGTGGGGGATCTATTGTTGCTGGGGGGGGTCTTAAACTGCAAGGGGGTCAATCATTGCTGGGAGTGATCCACTGTTGAGGGAGGGGTCTTTGTTGCTGGCTGCTGAAGGGTCTGTTGATGCTGGCTGTTGGGAATCCATTGTTGCTGGTGGGGATCTATTGTTGCTGAGGTGTCTATTGTTGCTAGATATACAGTATTTCACTGTCCTTGTTATCATTAACAAATTCCATACAAAATACTTAGCACCTCAAAATTATATTTGGTTCTGTATTCTCTAAAAGGGATGGTCCTGGGAGGTGGGTAAGGGGTGGACCCAAGGAATGGTGCTCAGAGGTGGGTAGGGGGTGGAGTCAAAGGGTGACTCGGAAGGGAGGAGTTCCTGCACCTATTCTCTGAGAAAAAAAGACCTGGAGGGGTGTACTCACTTTTGTGAGATACTGTATTTGAATGCTTTTTACGTCAACCCTCTCTTATGTATTTTATTGCTTTTATGTATTTTTAAAGTTGGACTCCATTGATTTTAGTTTTATTTTATTTATAGCCCTGAGGAATGGGTGATTTTTAACCTCCAAACTGTGTTGGATATTTGTATACCATTTAAACCAGTAAAAGGATTCATTTTGGACTCCTGCCTCTGCCATCATTTCTTATTAGGGCTCTGATGAGCTCTGCCTACCACTTTATGAACCTAAAGCAGTGGTTGTCAACTTATGAGCTAAAGGGGGGCCTCAAATCCTCAAAAAATCACAGAAGATCCACACATAATGTTCAATATATGTAATGCTTGAAAGGACTCGTCCAATCAGAGAGTGCCTTGCATTAACTGACAAACTGCAAGTCTTTTTATGAATAGCATGAGTTGTAAGTATTAGGGGAAGCCACCTGGCACAGGACCCAGAAGATTGTGGTTATCACTGTAGAGCAAACTATTACAGTGATTTCCAGCTTCCCAGCAGCCCATCAGGTATGAGAATTGAACTGTATACTTACATTGTACCAAACTGGACTAATGTAAATGTGCAATACAGTTCCTTACTGGAGTTCAGTGTTAAGGAAGGTTAAAAATGATATTATTTTTATTTATTGGGTGAACATTCTCAACTTCTTTAGCAAATCAGCCTCATTGTGCATTTTAGACCTAAGAGTATTAAAGCCCAACTTCCCATATGTTATTTTAACTATGTGTAAAGTGTTACTAAACCCACAACAGTAAAATAAGTCTATATATGCAGTAAAGCATGCTTGTTATACTCACCGTGGAACCTAAGGGGTTTAATCCTCTGCACTGTGTAAAAAGGCTGTTTGATCCTGTCTTCTCTGATCCTCCCCCTCTTCCGCCGTCCCCAAATCATCTCCTGACAGTACAGAGCCTTGGGGGCAAGCTGTACATGCTAAGTTTGGTGTGTATTGCTAGACTGTTTTTTTCTTTTCTTGGGAGAGTGCATGTGATCAGCAAAGGGCCAATCAGCACTGTCCAGGCAGAGGGTAAGGGGTCCTGCAGCATCATAAGACAATCATGGGAAAATGAAAACTCCTCCTACAAGCTTTAACCAGACACTGATAGAAGTCACAAGACTGATATATACTGCTGATGAGAAAAGGTATTTACCAGTTTATATTTACTAAGATAATTGCATTTCCATGTTCTATGTACTGTGGGAGAACAGATATAGTATATGCAGGCTCCTGGGTTTAGTAACACTTTAAAGCTAATGTTTGATTGGCTGGTCATGTACACCGTTGCTCAAAGCCATATTACAGAAGCTACCCTGTTTCCCCGAAAATAAGACCTAGCGTGATTGTCGTGATGGCTGCAATATAAGCCTTACCCCCCCAAATAAGCCCTACCCTGCTTCCCCAAAAAAAATCCCTACCCTGAAAATAAGACCTACAAGGACTTTAACTAGGGCTTATTTGGGGGGTAGGGCTTATATTGCAGCCATCACCGACAATCACGCTAGGTCTTATTTTCGGGGAAACAGGGTAGTAAGTTTTGTTTTTGTTCAATGAAAATGTCAGCTAAATATCAAATGTATTTCCAGCGTTTATTTTTTCCCATTTCCATCAAAACAGTAAAAAAAAAAAATCCAGACAGTACTAATGTAATATTAACAGTGTAAAAAAAAACGTTTTTTTTTTTTCATTATAAAAAAAGACTATCTGGTTTTTAATGATGGAATGCATTTATTGGCAGCCTGTAGAGCTGGATGTTGTATTGTTTAGGGAAATAGGTCCCTCCTCCTTCTTTAAGGAATGGGTAGAGTCTAGCTTGGCCAATACCCTCTTTAGATGGAGGCTCCACACTTGACCGGTCTTGTCCTTTTACATTGGAGCTTTAGTACATTTTGGAGAGGGAGAGGAGCCAGCAAGGAGCTCATCTGTCAATACAGCACATCAATGTAAGTACTCACACCAATACTTTTATACATTTCGTGGCATTTATCATTAGTTATACTTAGGAGATTTCATTTCATTGCGATATTTCATTAGAACTGAGAAATTAAATATTACTTTTTAATATTCTATGGAAAATAATAGTCAAAATGTATCTGCACAGAATTGAAAAAAAATCCTTATGTAGTAGTGAGAGAAACTATACATTGGTTTAGATATAATCAGTTATGTCAATCTATCTGCACACATAATTAAAAATGCTTTTATCCAATGATTAGTAGTCTATATTATCTAGATCACTAATGAGTTTTGGCATATTATTGATTACTGTCATTACACTGATAACTACTAATAACAAATATATTAAGAGGGTTAATGATTTAAATATTTCTGGTATTCTGCAAGCAAAGATAACTATGTGTATTAGTTAGTGTGGTAATATTTATTAAGAAAGGATTATATATTTGTCTATATGTAAAATCAGTAGTCAGAAAGTAGATAGATAGATAGAATAATATTTATTCATATTTCACTGAAAGGTAAATTTACTTGGTGGTGTTGGCTGCTATAATGTTTTAATATTATATAATATGATAGATAGATAGATAGATAGATAGATAGATAGATAGATAGATAGATAGATAGATAGATAGATAGATAGATAGATAGATAGATAGATAGATAGATAGATAGATAGATAGATAGATAGATAGATAGATAGATAGATGAAAGAAAAAAAGAAATAAAATAGATAGACAGATAGAAGAAAGAAAGAACAGATAAAACATAGATACATGGATATATAGATGTAAGAAAAAAAAGAAAGATAGATAGAGAAAAAGATAAAAGATAGATAGATAGATAGATAGATAGATAGATAGATAGATAGATAGATAGATAGATAGATAGATAGATAGAAGAGCTAAATAAAGGATAAAAGATAGATACATGGATAGATAGATAGATGAAAGTAAAGAGAGAAAGAAAGAAAGAAAGAAAGAAAGAAAGAAAGAAAGAAAGAAAGAAAGAAAGAAAGAAAGATAGATAGATAGATAGATAGATAGATAGATAGATAGATAGATAGATAGATAGATAGAAGAGCTAAATAAAGGATAAAAGATAGATACATGGATAGATAGATAGATGAAAGTAAAGAGAGAAAGAAAGAAAGAAAGAAAGAAAGAAAGAAAGAAAGAAAGAAAGAAAGAAAGAAAGAAAGAAAGAAAGAAAGAAAGATAGATAGATAGATAGATAGATAGATAGATAGATAGATAGATAGATAGATAGATAGATAGAAGAATGAATGAACTAAAGAAAAGATAAAAGATAGATAGACAGATAGATAGATAGACAAAAGAACTAAAGAAAGGATAAAAGATAGATAAATGGATAGATAGATAAAAGAAAAAAAGAAAGAAAGGAAGAAAGGAAGAAAGATAGATAGATAGATAGATAGATAGATAGATAGATAGATAGATAGATAGATAGATAGATAGATAGATAGATAGATAGACAGATAGATAAAATATAAAAGAAAGATACATAGATAGATAGATAGATAGATAGATAGATAGATAGATAGATAGATAGATAGATAGATAGATAGATAGACAGATAGATAAAATATAAAAGAAAGATACATAGATAGATAGATAGATAGATAGATAGATAGATAGATAGATAGATAGATAAAATATAAAAGAAAGATAGATAGATAGATAGATAGATAGATAGATAGATAGATAGATAGATAGATAGATAGATAGATAGATAGATAGATAAAATATAAAAGAAAGATAGATAGATAGATAGATAGATAGATAGATAGATAGATAGATAGATAGATAGATAGATAGATATAGATAGATAGATAGATAGATAGATAGATAGATAGATAGATAGATAGATAGATAGATAGATAGATAAAATATAAAAGAAAGATAGATAGATAGATAGATAGATAGATAGATAGATAGATAGATAGATAGATAGATAGATAGATAGATAAAATATAAAAGAAAGATAGATAGATAGATAGATAGATAGATAGATAGATAGATAGATAGATAGATGGATAGATAGATAGATAGATAGATAGATAGATAGATAGATAGATAGATAGATAGATAGATAGATAGATAGATAGATAGATGAAAGAAAAAAAGAAATAAAATAGATAGACAGATAGAAGAAAGAAAGAACAGATAAAACATAGATACATGGATATATAGATGTAAGAAAAAAAAGAAAGATAGATAGAGAAAAAGATAAAAGATAGATAGATAGATAGATAGATAGATAGATAGATAGATAGATAGATAGATAGATAGATAGATAGAAGAGCTAAATAAAGGATAAAAGATAGATACATGGATAGATAGATAGATGAAAGTAAAGAGAGAAAGAAAGAAAGAAAGAAAGAAAGAAAGAAAGAAAGAAAGAAAGAAAGAAAGAAAGATAGATAGATAGATAGATAGATAGATAGATAGATAGATAGATAGATAGATAGATAGATAGAAGAGCTAAATAAAGGATAAAAGATAGATACATGGATAGATAGATAGATGAAAGTAAAGAGAGAAAGAAAGAAAGAAAGAAAGAAAGAAAGAAAGAAAGAAAGAAAGAAAGAAAGAAAGATAGATAGATAGATAGATAGATAGATAGATAGAAGAATGAATGAACTAAAGAAAAGATAAAAGATAGATAGACAGATAGATAGATAGACAAAAGAACTAAAGAAAGGATAAAAGATAGATAAATGGATAGATAGATAAAAGAAAAAAAGAAAGAAAGGAAGAAAGGAAGAAAGATAGATAGATAGATAGATAGATAGATAGATAGATAGATAGATAGATAGATAGATAGATAGATAGATAGATAGATAGATAGACAGATAGATAAAATATAAAAGAAAGATACATAGATAGATAGATAGATAGATAGATAGATAGATAGATAGATAGATAGATAGATAGACAGATAGATAAAATATAAAAGAAAGATACATAGATAGATAGATAGATAGATAGATAGATAGATAGATAGATAGATAGATAGATAGATAGATAGATAAAATATAAAAGAAAGATAGATAGATAGATAGATAGATAGATAGATAGATAGATAGATAGATAGATAAAATATAAAAGAAAGATAGATAGATAGATAGATAGATAGATAGATAGATAGATAGATAGATAGATAGATATAGATAGATAGATAGATAGATAGATAGATAGATAGATAGATAGATAGATAGATATAGATAGATAGATAGATAGATAGATAGATAGATAGATAGATAGATAGATAGATAGATAGATAGATAGATAGATAGATAGATAGATAAAATATAAAAGAAAGATAGATAGATAGATGGATAGATAGATAGATAGATAGATAGATAGATAGATAGATAGATAGATAGATAGATAGATAGATAGATAGATAGATAGATAGATAGATAGATTTAAAATGGTAGTTATACAGTAATATTAATGTTTTTTATATTTTTATTTGTTTAATAAAAATAACTACAAAATACAATAAAACCAAAAACTTTTTTTTCTATGCCGGATCTGGGCAGGTAATTATTTTTGGAAAGGTCTGCTACTTTAGTATAAAGTTATTATTTGTGAAGAATATTTGTAAAGAATAAAATGCTCAATAGTTTTTTTGGCTCAAAGCACAGCTTGCAGAGTTGTAGGTTCAGAATGATTTGACGTGTATATATTTCGGCTTATCAGTATGAAATAATGATAATCATATACTTTACACAATATTAGTGCTTTCAAATACAATGCAATGTAAATGCTAACGGCGACTACGGAAATTCTAGACACATTTATTTAGAGGATCTTGCAGTGTGGATATTGCTCTGATGCTGTCTCCGATTTTAAGAAGCGACGTGTTTAACCAGTTCAACCACACTATCAGCAATAAAAATAATATAATTAGTTGCAGCGGTCAAGTCATTTTAATGCTTTTTATCAATGATTAAACCTTGAGAAGTTTGCAGTAACAACAAATGCAAGAAACCTGTTTATCATAGTGAATGGAATGTGTGGAAAACATAAATCTGATTTTTATTGTTAAAAAACAAAGCACACAATGCATAGCCAACTCTTATCTTGACAATAATGCAGTCACGGAGGATCGTACAGTTAGAACATATAAGACTCGATTTACAAAGCTTTCACACATGGATAAATATTTTCATTTGGCCATGTGACTGTAATTTTCATATCTCATGGGAACTGAAAATAAATAACTTTAAAAAAAAAAAAAAAGTCTTCTTATTCTGGTTTGTTAGCTTTTTGAATCAAACTTATTGTATTATAGGGAAGTTTAAATTTTATTTACATGACATAATTCCTTAAATCTGACCATTGTGTTTTATACATTGACCTTTGAGTCGCAACTCATGCTTTATATCTGATTGACTTAAAAGCTTCCCCAACTGGAAGTACAATCAGTTACCCCAGATGATGTGAACATTTGGGTTTTATGATCTTCTGGCCCCTTCCTATGCTGAAATAGTAGATAGGACAGGGCTGTCTATTTATTACAACAATACAAAATGCAATGAAAATGCTTGAAGTGCAGCCTATATTGGCGGTCAAATATCAACCCTTACCAATATTATGTATAAGATATACTACAGAAGTGACACCAGCGAAGGGCACAGGTTTTAACTCGCTAGAGTAGATTTACTAAAGGCAAAAAGGTTGTTCACTATGAAAGAGAATTTATTTGTCAAGGGAATTTGCACCTGCACATAAATGAGGCGAAGCTCTGCTGTCTCCCACCATCCAATCACGTGAAAGCAAAAAATATGTTTGTTTGTTTTTTATTTTGTTTGTTTTGCACGTGCTTGGGTAACCTTTGCTAAGTGAAATTTCACCATTTTCACCAAGCTAAGGGAAAATTTGCTTTGCAAAGTGAACAGCCTGCTTGCTTTTAGTAAATCAACCCCATTGACTATTTCTATGTCGCAATCCATCTTTATATTCTTATTAATAGAATGTCTATAAATAACTGTGAGCATTTATATGTCATTTTATTAAGGACATGAATCTGCTCTTTGTTGTATTTAAATAAGTTGTTATGTCTATATAAAGGCCTATTTAAAAAATCACAGCAAAGAGCTAGGTGCAAAGTTCAGTTCCCCTAGTATCCAATCACAATCCATCATGATCTGGTCTGACTTCATCAAAATGAATTTCCAGGCACTGCACTTAGGTGGCGTCACACTACAATGCTGCAGTAATGCAGGTGTGGATAACCCATGGTTTTAAATAGGCATGCCTCTGCACCACAACCTACATAAAATCAGGCACCACCCCACATTGCACTGTTGGTAGTGGCATTGTAGTAGTGCACAGGAAAAAATGGCCTATTTCCCTCAGTTTACCACAATGCACTGGTGTAAATGCCCCCCCTGGTGCTTTTCTCCTCGTACTGTTTGTTGAATAAGCCTGGTGGTATTTATGTAGCAAGGACAGATAATGCTCAAGAGGTGAGAGCTGACATACTTACCTTATTCCTCGCCCCAACGAGGTTCCTTCAGCTGTTTGACAGGTCTCTTAAACTTAAAGCCTCCTCTCTAAGGCACTCACCCACTGCAGTCCCAATTCTGCCTTCTCCACATACAATGCAGGGTTAATAGCCCTGCATTGTATGTGATGATGCCAAGGGATCACCCATAGCCAGAGTAAAAAACAGGAGAGTGCTGGCGCTGGCTGAATAAAGGAGGGTAAGGAAAGTAATGCAGCCTTTTCATTAACCTCTAGTCATAATGAGCATTGCATGGGTATATTTTGCTTAATTCCTGGAGTTGGGTATTAAAAAAAGGAAGATCAGATTTTAGATTGACTGATCGTCCTCTTCAGCAGAGATCATGAGCTCAAATGCCTAGGCTTTTTCTTACAGAAACTGCTACTGACTGAATGTTCGGGCAACTCTGTATGTCATCCTGAGCACCCAGCAACAACAAGTGTAGTAAGGATAGGATAACAATAAAGGGGCGGGGTTTGCTATTTTCTATATATATGACGGTGTGCGGAGCACCAGTTTATGCACTATAGATTATTTACCTCTATAGTGACCCACATCAATTGCACCCATGCATGACTCAGGTGAGTTGCAATGTGGTTTTAAACATCTACACTATATTACAAAAAGTAATGGGACACCTGTCTTTACACGCACATGAACTTTATTGGCATTCCAGTCTTATGCCCCGTACATACGATCGGAAATGTTCGATGTGAGCTTGTAGTCGGAAATTCCGACTGTGTGTAGGCTCCATCAGACATTTGTTGTCGGAATTTCCGACAACAAAAATTTGAGAGCTGGTTCTCAAATTTTCCGACAACAAAATCCATTGTCGGAAATTCCGATCGTGTGTACACAATTCCAACGCCCAAAATTCCACGCATGCTCAGAATCAAGCAGAAGAGCCGCACTGGCTATTGAACTTCATTTTTCTCGGCTCGTCGTACGTGTTGTACGTCACCACGTTCTTGACGTTCGGAATTTCCGACAACACTTGTGCGACCGTGTGTATGCAATACAAGTTTAAGCCAACATCCGTCAGAAATAAATCCAGGATTTTGTTTTCGGAATGTCCGATCGTGTGTAAACGGCATTAGTCTGTAGGGTTCAATATTTAGTTGGCCCACCCTTCCAGCTATAACAGCTTCAACTCTTCTGGGAAGGCTGTCCACAAGGTTTAGGAGTGTGTCTATAGGAATGTTTGACCATTCTTCCAGAAGCACATTTGGGGGGTCAGGCACTGGTGTGGAGGAGAAGGCCTGGCTCGCATTCATCACAAAGGTGTTCTATCGGGTTGAGGTCAGGACTCTGTGCAGTCCAGTCAAGTTCCTCCACCCCAATCTCGCTCATCCATGTCTTTATGGACCTTGCTTTGTGCACTGGTCCAAATCATTTGGTGGATTATGGTGTGGGGTTGTTTTTCAGGGGCTGGGATTAGCCCCTTAGTTCCAGTGAAGGGATCTCCTAAGACGTAAGCATACCAAGACATTTTGGACAATTTTATGCTCCCAACTTTAACAACTTTATGGGAACAGTTTGGGGATGACCCCTTCATGTTCCAACATAACTGGGCACCAGTGCACAAAACAAGGTCCATAAAGACATTGATGAGTGTTTGGTATGGAGGAACTGGACTGGCCTGCACAGAGTCCTGACCTCAACCTAATAGACCACCTTTGGGACGAATTAGAGTGGAGACTGCGAGCCAGGCCTTCTCGTCCACATCAGTGCCTAACCAGACAAATGCGCTTCTGGAAGAATGGTCAAACATTCCCGTAGACACACTCCTACACCTTGTGGACAGCCTTCTCAGAAGAGTTAAAGCTGTTATAGCTGTAAAGGGTGGGCCAACTCAATATTGAACCCTATGGACTAAGACTGGGATGCCATTAAAGGTCATGTGTGTAAAAAAAGCAGGGTTCCCAATACTTCTGGTAACATAGTGTATATTCAATGGACTTAGATGGGTAAGTTCTAGTCAATGCATCCAAACTGCAGCATGCTTCATTAGAGTCAAAGTGCCTGACTCTAATGAGAACAGGAAAAGCATGGCTGCAATGAGAACTGACCTTAATGACATAAATGTTTGATTAAAATCCCAAATAGTTTGCCAGCACGGCACAGCATCACATCTGTGAATGACCTCAGGTGATGGTAGGTACTAGAGGACAGTCAGACATGCAAGTTCAAAGAGAGTGAGGCATTGGACACAAACGTTCAAATGGTCTCAGGGGGTCAGTCTTCATGTCTAAGCTCCGGGGGGCGGAGTGAAACACATTGGGGGCATAGCCTGGTCGAAGTCCAGGCTGAGGTTGCCCCTCCATTCATCGTAGCAGAACACCATAGATGTACGACTTCCAGGGGTCATCCTTTCCTTCCATGAACCTTCATGTCTAGTTACTTGGGTGTGGCAGCCAAAGAATCAGGGTCACCCAGACTGGGTGAACCCAAATGTATTTAACCAATGAGGGCACTAAATGAACATGGCAAGAGTCCAATGTTTTTATTATTTCAACTGGATACAGCATGAAAAGCATCCAACGTGTTTTGAGGGTCCAATGAATAACCTCCATCATCAGGACTTAGAACACTGTACTGGAGTGTTTGATGGATCCAGAATGGTCCTGGGTGGACAGGTCTTTAGCAAGATTTAGGCATGGGAACAAGAACACAATAGTAAAAAGATATGCATGCTCAAACTGACCAACCTCCATCAATGTGTCCTGGTCAGAACCTTTCTTAATGATTGCTTCGGTCCTATAGAAAGAGGAGAGAGTGGCAACCCAAAAATAAGGGAGATTGTACAAGGTCTGGACCTTTCCTATTGGTATTTCCCCAGAGGAACCTTTAGCTTTCCTGTAGACAGGCAGATGTTCCACCACTGATAGATCTGCTTTGCCTCCCTTGTTTTTTGGAGCTGTATGTTGGTGGAATCCATCTCATGAAGACAAAGAACATCTGATGGCATAGAGATTATCTAAGGTTTTGGAAAACCTGTGTGTGTGTGTCATAATATGCCTTTTAATATTTGCAGGCGATATTGGAACTGGTCATTTGTTTTGCTATTGGGCAAAAAATGGACGCTAATATGTAACACTGCTTAAAGAAGAATGGAGAAATTAATAGTGGTGATGTGGCCCATAACAACCATCCAGGTTCAGTGTTTCCCTTTTCCCACGCCAGTTATAGAATTGATAGTTGCTATGGAAAACAGCACTATGTCTCATTGTTCATAAGTCAAGCCAACACTACATTCTTAACTTTGATTAAACAGTGGAATGACCAAGTTGGGTGAAAATACTAACATATCTGTCTACAAACATATCTGAAATAAGAGACAGAAATGTTTACTATATTAAAAGTCTATTAAGTGAAAACAACCAATAAGCAATCATCTTTCATGGAGCTGACTGTTCTAAATTGGTGAAAGGTTATATCTCATTGGTCAACATGGTTTACTGCACTCTGCATATATCTATTGCCCTTTCCACTTTTATATTAAATAAGCCTGTAGTGGATATGATTACGGGTGCTATATGTTATCCTCACACATGCAGCTTTTTGTGCATTCTTAGTCTATGCTCAGTGTCCTCTGCATGATGAATAGTGGCTAATGGCATGGAGAGGGTTAGCTGTGTTCTGTGTTGGTGCTCAAGATGTAACCAGCAGTCTGTGGCCCCGCAGGGACTTTTGTCGGACCCCTAGGGGTCCCATACACAGGAGGCTGCGCCATTTGGTAGTTATTGGGAGCAGCCTGTGGCATCAAACTGTGGAATATGAAAAATGGGTCTGTACCAGGCTCTCTCACCAGCAGATGCTGCGGGAAATGGGCATGTTCTCCCCCACCGACATCAGTGCCATCCCCTGGGGTGCAATCTGTGTGCACCAACACAACCCTCTTCTCAGCTGCTCTGAGACTGCTTGTTACGGCTCTGAGACACCCTGTGCAGCTCTGAGACACCCTGTGCTGCTGTGTTAATGCCTGCACAGATCTAAGGCATCCTGTGCAGCTCTGAGACACCCTGTGCTGCTATGTGACTGCCTACACAGTTCTTAGACAACCTGTGCAGCTCTGAGACACCCTGCACTGCTATGTGACTGCCTACATAGTTCTTAGACAACCTGTGCAGCTCTGAGACACCCTGCACTGCTATGTGACTCCCTGCACAGTTCTTAGACACCATGTGCAGCTCTGAGACACCCTGCACTGTTATGTGACTCCCTGCACAGTTCTTAGACACCATGTGCAGCTCTGAGACACCCTGCACTGTTATGTGACTGCCTGCACAGTTCTTAGCAGTGCAGGCTGTCTCAGACATGCACAGGTTGTCTAAGAACTGTGCAGGCATTCACATAGCAGTGCAGGCTGTCTCAGACATGCACAGGCTGTCTATGTGACCGCCTGCATAGTTCTTAGACAACCTGTGCAGCTTTGATATGCCCTGTGCTGCTTGGCGGTGCATATATAGATCTGAGACACCCTGCGCAGGTTTAAGAAACCATTTGCTGCTATAAGACTGCCTTCACAGCTCTGTATCATCCTGTCCTGCTAGGTGACTGCATGTAGTACACTGTTCTCTGACTGTTCAAATAGGTGACTACCTGCACAGCTCTTAGACACCCTGTTCCACCGTGTGACTCCTTGTATGCCTCTGACATTACCTGTGCATCTCCAAGATACCCTGTATTATTATGTTACTGCCTGTACAGCACTTTTATACCCTATGCTGCTATGTGACTGCCTGTTTAGCTCCGAGACACCCTGTCCAATTATGTGACTGCCTGCACAGGTATAAGACACTCTGAGACACCCTGTGCTGGTATGTGACTGCCTGCACAGCACTTTGATAGGCTAGGCTGTTATGTGACTGCCTGTACAGCCTCGAGACACCCTGTCCAATTATATGACTGCACAGGTATAAGACACTCTTAAGTAACTGACCACCTGCATAACACACCCTGTACCACCGTTTTCCCGCGCAGCTCTGAATCACCCTGTGCCAAGGTCTGCCTACCTGGTATGTGCCTGCCTGCACAGCACTTTGACATCCTGTGCTGCTATGGGATTGCCTTCACATCCCTGAGACACCTTGTGCTGCTGTATGACTGCCTGCACAGCTCTGAGACATTCTTTGTCACTAGGTGACTACCTGCACAGCTTGGGAACTCTCTGTGCTGCGATGTGAATGCGTGCACAGCTCTATGACACCCTGTACTGCTATATGGCTGCCTATAATCTTTAAGTTCTAAAACACCCTGCCCAACTATATGACTGCCTACAAATCTTTGAGACACCCTGTGCCTTTATAAGACTACCAACACAACTCTAAGATACCCTGTGCTGCTATGACTGCCAACACAGCGGTTTAACCATGTGACTGCCTACACAGCTCTGGGGTACAGTATTCAACTATGTGACTGTCTGCACAGCACAGAGACACCCGGTGCTGCAATGTGACTGCTTGCACAGCTTTGAGACCCTCTGTCCAAATATATAATTGCCTGTGCAGCTGTGAGACACCCCTTCCTGCTCTGTGACTGCCTGCATGGCTCTAAGATACCATACACCATTCCAAGAAATCTTGTTTTTATTATATTTCCAGTGCTATTCTGAAACTCTGTTCAAAAATTTTATATATTTATAAAGAGATTACTTCTTTCTGTAGCACATTACAGAGACCACTGAGCCAATCCCTGACCCTGAAGAAGTGCGCAGTCCAGAGCCTCTGTGGTGGCTGCACAAAGAGAGTAGTAGGTCCAGTTTGGGGGATGCTATGAATTGACCAGCATGTTTCTAGCTCATGGGATGAAATCTGAGCACTTGTGGGGAATCCCACGCAAGCACAGAAAGAAAATACAAACTTGATTGCGAAGTATTTGGAACTGCTTTATGACATGTTGTACTTTGACTTACACATCTGCCAGAGCTTTTCTAAAACTCCCCTAATACTATGAGCCTTATTTGCTTATTCAAGCCTATGAAGGGTTATTTGTTTTTCCATCTCTAAAAGTACTTATACCACTCAAATTGACCTATGAGTGAGGACACAACACCACCAGTATGCCTCTGAGATTCCTCTTGCTCATGAGCTCCCATGCAATACAGACACTCTACGCACAAGATATATATATCTGTCAGACGATTATTTGAAAGGTCATTCATTCAGAAATACAGCAGACAACATTAACCCTTTAGGTTTTACAAACATTAAATGGCCTGACCCAGCGCAAACATAAAGACAGTGACAACTGATATGCACACATAGGAATAATAAGGATAACCGCTCCAGAGAGTACCCCTTAAAAGCAAGTCAGGCATAAGTACATATAACTATCTTGACAGGTTCCTTTCAAACCTTCCACTGGTCCAAGACATGTTGAGCTATTTTATATTATGAAGGATGTAAGAGGAGGAGCTTAAACAAGCAAAGGTGGACAGGAACAACTAAAACTTCCAGGTGGACAGAAGCAAATTTGGGCAAGGAGATCTCAATATTAGAGAGTCGAAGACATATAAGAAACCAGGGAATGACACAGCCCATCAGACTCTACCTACAACAAAATTATCTCTTTTGGGTTGGACTGATCCAATAACTCAACCTTTCTTAACCTCCTTAACACAGAGGAACCCTTAAAATAACTTTTAGGTCTCAGGGAACCCCTGCTAAAATTACTATATCTTACAACTCATGATACATTAGTGTGAGGGTCAGTGGGAAGACTTCTCCTTACACTTGTGATCATTGAGAAGAGTTATCCTTTTACAGATAGATAAAAAAGATCAATGTCATCATTGGGAACTCATCTAAGAGATAGAAATTGCTCATTGGTCAAGGAACCCCTAGCAACCTCTGGAGGAAGCCTAGCTTTCCATGGAACCCTGGTTGAGAAACCCTGCACATGACTTATGGCTTATGTCTTATGTCTTATGACTTCAACATGCAGCAAGAATCTGTGAAATGAAAATGCAATAGTACGTCTTTCAACTGTTTTTAAAGTAAAGAATAAGTATTTCTGGGAATAATGGGAAACACCATTCAATCATCAGTAGGCACAACCTAACTATAGATAGACATACATCTCACCACTGTTTTTGCTCAGGAAGGTACAGTATACACCAAGCTAAGCAGCCATATGGTGTGTATGATATGGGCTCACATTCGATTGTAGTAGTCTGTTCATGAGTGTAATAAGAACATTGTGGGGCCCTAGTTCATATTAATATTGGAGATCCAAAATAGCGTAGCTACATGCCTGCTGGGCACCAAACACCATAATGACACCAAAATCAACTTAAAAGCAGGCCCATATCGATAATTTCATCAAAAAACTTTTCCATAAAATTATATGTGCATTTAACTTCTTTATGCATGTTATTTACTTATAAAAGCCTCCCTTGTGTAGACATATAAAAGCCCAGAGACTGCTCCTGAGTGCCACCATCTTGCGTATGATGTCAGCATCCCCAGCAGACTCAGAACTGTCACTCAAATGACACTCTATAGTCTTTCCCTTTGTTCCTCCCCTGGCAGCTACAAAAAAAGTTTATATAGGGGGTAAAAAGAGGGGCAGAGGAGCTGGGCCAGTATCGAGAGTAATTAGACACTACAAGAAAAGGAGAGTGCTATGGCAAGGAGGGAGAGGCTGTGCTAGGGAATTGACTCTTCCTGGAATAATCAATATTTGTAGCAAGTTCAAAGGCACTTTGAAAAATAATAAAAATGAATTTATGGAAACAATGCAAGCAAGAATTTAGAATAAAATTTTTTTGTGCTTTGCCTACAATTGTTTACAGTTAGGGATAGGGTCTCTTTAAGGCTGGGTTCACACGGAGCGGATCCGCTGTACCGACTCCGCTAGCTCAGCGGGAGATACCTTCGTTGATCAATGGCGACCCTAGGGGGGGGGCCAGAGGGGGCCCTGACCCCCCCAACATTATGCTGGGCCCCACCATGTGCCCCCCCCAAAAAAAAAAAATTTAGTTTTTTTTATTTTTTTTTTTACAAAAAGGCAATTTCTTTTTGTTTGTATTCATATCGGATGTGCCGCATCTTACTCGGGCCACCGCTGGGGTAACACAGTCTCTATCGAGAGGGAGAACGTCCCCAGTCAGCTCCTGCGGGTGATTCCTCCCCCCTCCCTCTGCTCGCTGACACTGCATAATGCAAGCGCTCACACAACCACGGCCGCCCGATCTGCTCCTTCCCCTGCATCCTCATTGGCAGAGAGAAGAGCGAGTTGCAGGAAGGACTCCACCAGGACTCTCAGTTACTGAAAAAACAGACTGATTTCTCCCGTCCTTAGGACAGGAGAACGAGCCTGTAAATTCCAAGAAATGCCAGACCAGCGCTGTCAATAGCAGGGGCAGGACAGCAAGAGGAGGCTGGGGAACCCCACAGTGGCAGAACACCAGGGCCCGGTGGCACGACAACCTTTGCAACTCTGACAGTTCTCCCACTGCTTTGGACCCTTATATTTTCTTGGTATGCTGGTGACATATATCTCTTGTTCTCTGTCACCCTGGGGGGGCCCCAATACAGTAGGAAGGGAGCTCACTGCAGAACATGTGAAAGGGCCATTGTGCGATCGTAGTAAAGGGCCCCAGGATAGATAAAATTAAAATATCTATATATATATATATATATATATATATATATATTTGCATTTTATATTGCCCCCCTATTTTTGTCCCTGTCCCCCATGTGCCCCCCCTAAATATGAAAGCTGGAGACGCCACTGTCGTTGATCCCTGCTGAGCAGGCAGATGACAGGTCCGTCTCCACTCACTGTGCAGGGACGGACTTGTCAGAGCCTCGCTCTCTTCTATGGAGGGATCGGATGAAAACGGACAGCCTGTCCGTTTTCATGCGATCCCATCCGATCCGCTGAATGGATGGCAAACATATCGCCATCTGCCTGTTTTGAGCGGATCTTGTCGGATCGGATGGCAGGCAGGTGATAGCAGACACATCTCAACTGACATTCTCCTGCCCATAGAAGTCAATGGGTGGCCCGCTCGGATCCGCCTGAAAAACGGACAGGCGAATCCGAGCGGGCTGATTCTTTGAAAGGGGCCTAATATATATTTACTCTAAGTTAGACATATCTATGTTATCCAAAACACTATAATGCAATGTGCAGTTACCCACACCAATCAGATTTCAGATTTGAACAAGTTAAAGAGGTTTTTATAACTTGATCGCTATGGCTGAACTCTTCCTTGTTAAATTGGTGAAATAAACCAAAAGCGTTAGTCCATGGCAACCAGTTTGCTGGTGTCACTGGGGTAAGGGTTCTAAACGGTTGCTATGGGTTACAGATCTTTGCTTGTTCCTCTTTGCTTTATTAACTAAAGGTCTCTGAACACCTCTTGCTTACTGCTGCAGTCTTCCCTGTCTCCTTGCTTGCTTGTCTCTCATCTGCCCCCTCCCTACAATGCTCTCTGCCTGTCTTTCCCCCCTGGCTGGTTAGAGGCTGCCCTCAGTGTGAGACTGTGCAGTGATACAGTAATTCCCATGCACAGGTGCAGGGTCCCTGACGCAATGTTCCCCTCAGGCAGGTCCCCCCGTGCCTTGCCTGACAGACCAGTGGAAGTAATGTCTTGTGGCAGGTAGAGGAATCCAGCAGACCAAGAGGATATGTTGGGAAGTGTTTTCAGAGAGCGCGGCTCAAACACCTGTCTCTGCATCCCCCATCTTTTCTCCTTTCTCCCCAACACACCATGGGGGACCAAGAAGAAGACTGTGACCAAAAGGCTCAGTTCTTTTATACCCAGCAAATAATTGCAAGATATTTAATCTCGTACTTTATGCTTTTCTTATTTTCACCCCCATACCTCAAAAAAGTTAATCTATTTCCCTTTTCAAATCATTATAGAGTTTGTTTGGTTGAAAAGATGGCACATTTCCCAAATTCTAGCAGAGCTTGTCCATAGGAAGGCAAGACAACAATTTCCCCACCTTTCCTGTGCAGTTTTTTTCGATAATGTCTTAAGTGGTGAAAGAAAATTCCTTTCTAAAACCCATAGATAGTAGTTGGATTAATCTTTTGGACCAAATACAATTCCATACTACCCTGTTTCCCCGAAAATAAGACCTAGCGTGATTGTCGGTGATGGCTGCAATATAAGCCCTACCCCCCAAATAAGCCCTAGTTAAAGTCCTTGTATGTCTTCTTTTAAGGGTAGGGCTTATTTTCGGGGAAACAGGGTAGGGCTTATTTGGGGGGTAAGGCTTATATTGTAGCCATCACCGACAAGCACGCTAGGTCTTATTTTCGGGGAAACAGGGTATCTCTAATCACAAAGATTGTTCCATCCATGCTAAACAGCGTTGATAGACAAATCTCCCACTGCAGCTATCGTATTCTGATATAACTGAACAGTGCTTGCATCTGATTGGATGCAGTTGGTATTGAGCTGACAATTTTCCACCTGGCTCCTTTGATTTTTCATTTGAAGGATGTTGAGTGGAGTGGTACCAGTAGGGACAACCACTGATTGAATTTTGGCTGGTTCATTAGGAACCAGTCGATATTCACTCAGTGTATGGTCAGCATTTGTACAAACTAAAAAGAGTCCTCCAATTGGTTTAAAAGGAAAGTTGTTAGGATCAAATTATGGAAGATGCCATTGTTGACTTGTTTTTAAAGGTGCAGGCTTTGGAGCTTTAATTTTCACCATTGCTTTACTGCTCACTGAGTCACTGACCCACAATGAATTTGCAGCCTCGAAAGTCAGAACTTCTGACCTGCTTATAACTGCTTATTATTTCATTATTAGTTAGCAAAATAAGGTTCTATACTTCCATCCCCAAAGTTTCCCTTTAAAGCAACTCACTTCAAAAGAAGAGAACTCATTTTTTCTTCTTCTTTCTATTCTTCTACTTTAATTCCTTCTTTCTCTCTTCCCCCCTCTTCTTTTTCCCCTGTATTTCTTTCTCTACCTGTCCTTTCCATCTATTCTCTTAGAATGGTTGGACTTGGGGGGGGGGGGGGCCTCTCCCCATTTCCCCTCTTCAGCAAAGTGCTTTTCAATTAATGTGTGGCTGGGGAACCATGTTTTGTGTTTGTTGGAATTCGTTATTCTCTCCCTGCCCCAACAGGCAGGGCAAGAGGAGGAGGGGTCTCTTTCTGAGGGATGCTCGATTCTCCTCCCAATGCATAGCCTATAATTTTACTCGCAACTAGGGTTCCCCCCCGCCCCTTTTTTTTTCTTTCACGTTTGTAAGATTAATATAAATTACTACTGGTGATCTTGTGACTGTCAGTATGCATTCCCACGGTTTACTATTGTTGTAATCTCCAAGTTAACACTTTATGCCACCTGTGTTGCGGTTTTGCACTTTGTTCACCTTTGGTTGATTGAAGCAAGGCCGTTTTAAGCCTTATTTTAGTGTTTACAGTATGTCTACCTTTCTAACCTTTGTAAAACACTTTCAATAAATTCTATTGAAACAGAAAAGAAGAGAACTAAAGCCCATATATTCCACCACCCATTCCTCAAATCTTCTTTCAGAGCTATGGACATCAGCGTAATCTTCAATTTTGACACTTCCAGGAGTGTTGGATGCCTGCATCCATTGTTGTGCTCCATTTGCTAGGTGTGGCTTCCTCTTATTGTATATTTACCTGTAATTCCTGCCTCAATTAGAAACTAAGGATGTTTTGCATAGAAGGCCCATAATGTGCCAGAGCACACTTTTAGTTTGGTACCTACCCCTTCCATGTAAAACTGGAGTATCTGGGCTCCCACCTCCTACGAGGCAGTGCCTGGTGCCTGATCAACCTATCATCAAGCCTGAATTTTGTTACATGGGGCCAGCAGTGACATTCAGAAAGTCATTATTAGCATAGGGAATTCAAGGGCTCCAGCCAACTGAAGGTATACTATGACTTTTATGTCATAGATCAGTGGTCTGCAAACTTTGGTCTGGGGGCCGGATGTGGCCCTTTGCTTACTTTTATTTGGAGCTTGTGGCAAGATTTCATCTTCTGACATTCTGACACCAACAATAGGGCATAATTCCCCTCCCCTGATACCAACGATGGGGCAGAAATTCTCCCAATGACACCAACGATGGGGCACAGTTCCTCCCAGTGACACCAATGATGGGGCATGATTCTTCCCACCCAGTGATACCAACAATGGGGCACAATTCCTCCCACTGGCATAAGGAAAAGGAACATTGTGTCCTGATGCCAGGACATTTTCTACTTCCAATGGCCACATTCCGGCCCCCCTAAAGTCTGAAGGACAGTAAACTGGTCCTTTTGTTTAGAAAGTTTGGAGACCCTTGTGATAGATTAGATAGATAGATAGATAGATAGATAGATAGATAGATAGATAGATAGATAGATAGATAGATAGATAGATAGATAGATAGATAGATGAAGAAAGAAAAGATAAAAGATAGATAGATACAAGGGAACACAGTTTTGTAACTATGTCATGTTTGGATGTGCTATGATCCTCTATGACAGTATTGTGATGATTTTGGATGTTATACTGTAGGTCATAATAGTTTTGTTTTGTGTAGCATTCTTTTAGGTTAATCAGCTAGAGGTTAGTATGCATTCAATGTTTTGCACCAATAAAAGTAAAGATTAATTACTATGGCAGTGGTTCCAATTTGCTATAAGGCAGATAAAGTTACAGCTAGGTAAAGAGACAATTTGACATATTATATCATAAAGATTCTTACTCATGTATTTTCTGTATTTTCTTGCTACAGGTTTGTTGGCGCTGTTTGACTGATATAACGCTGTGTAAACTTGGGCATAGCAACATTTGTTCTTATAAGGCACCTGGTTGTCAGACCAGACTACTACAAGCCATGTCTAAAGATGAAGAAGTTGGCTGTAAGTTAAACCCTACCTGTAAACATAAGGAGCGCAAACCCAAAAAGCCTCATTATATCCCTCGACCATGGGGAAAGCCATACAACTACAAATGCTTCCAGTGCCCCTTTACATGCATGGAAAAGTCACACCTCTACAACCACATGAAATACAGTCTGTGTAAGAACTCATTGTCCCTTCTAATAGAGTCTGACTGGCCCTACAAGAAAAACAACTTCCTTGTTCCAGAAGTTAACGTGAATCATGAAGCACACACAGAAGGCAACAGAGACAAGCAAGAAGCTTGTGATTCTTCTGCATCATCTACAAATTTGAGACACGTTGTCGAAAAATCTTCCTCTGAGGTTCAGAGGTTAATGGAAGAAGAGGATGAGAAGCTGGAAGATGAAGAGGATGACGTAGCAAGTCAAGCTCCAAAGGAAAAAGGCAAGAACGTGTCCCCACTACAGGTTATTGCTGGCAAAAATGAAGCCAATGTTAATGACGCAACAGCTTTAAAGAACAAGAGGGAGATGATAGGTAAAGAAAGTGAGCCAGAGTTTATTATTACTGATGTCTTCTCTTTAGAAGGGCACTGTGAAAAGGATAGAGAAGAACAGAGATTTGCAAAGGCCTCCAGGAAGATGTCCAACAACTTAGGAAACTCTCGGCTTGATCAGTGGAAACTATTGACAAACACACTTAAAAAAAATGTAATTGACACACCAATAGGTTGTAGCGGAACTAATATTATTCCATGCTACCCACCTCCAACATATGCTGATTATCAGGAACACCAGGGTCTCTCACTTCTGGGCCTCAACTACCCAAAAAGCAACAACCTCTTCTCCTACCTGAACCCTGCCATGACCAGTGGCACAGCTCAGTTGCCCTTCTTAGCGTCTACAGCTCAGCTAATGCACCCAGCCCATTTCTCCCATTTCCAAGCTTTACAAAATACTGAACGTTCCTCATTTATTCCCCAATTCTACTACCCCTTGCTTTTTGATCATACATTCAACACATCTGACACCAAGATTGCAGGAAAGACAGTGAACCAAGGTCAACCAGGAAACGTGCCATTTGTCACCACTGCAAAAGCAAAGACACCTGTGGAATCTCAGAAGACCTGCCTACCTAAAACCCAAGAAGCTAATAGTCTACTTTCCTGGGGGCCTGGAGACAAGCTGCAAAACCCAACACTTGCCCATAACAAGTCAACACAAGAAGGTGAGCCAAAATGGGTACCCCATACAGTAAGGGAAATCATCCAACAACAGAAAGAGATTTTAGGTGTTTATGGGTTGCAAGCCTTGAGAATGAATGAAAACTCTACACATAAAGGGACAACGGAGGGATCTCCATGGGAAAAAGGAAGCCCTACAAGATGTGTCAAGAGAAAGACATGGTTGGACAGAGATAAGCCAGAAATTATAACTGACCAGACCACATCTTCACTAGAAAGGGAAAGAACCTTCCATAACAGGTAAATTCATTCTCTAGAATTAACACCAGTTTGATTAGTAGCTCATTGTACAACTGCAAAAACAGCATCAATGGTATAAAATCATGAGTCAAACTAATTTTATATTAAAAATAATGTGCAATAGGATTAAAAAAGCCCCAAGATGTTCTAAGGTCCAATCACCTGGACACTCAGCAGTGCTCATTAAATTCTCAATATTATAAACCAGCCCCATCTCTAAATATAAACATCTTTGATTTATTTTTGGGGCATACCGCTCATTTTTTCTTGTGCACTTTTCTGAAGTCTTTAAAGCACCCTTCAGTTGGAATTTAAGGAGGTGTACAAGGCTTTCAGCATTTTTAAATTTGTTTTTGCTTTTTACTATTAGTATAGGATATTTAGATTAGGCTGTATGTATTCATTTTTTAAAAACACATTTTTTGCCACTATTTTTGTATAAGTTTAATCATTATGTAACAAAATATGTCTATAGTTTCTAATGGGAAAGTTGTTTAGATCGCCATTTTGACCCAAATGTGCTAACAAGTGGAAGTGGCCACAGACAAGTCTTGTTTGTATTAGATAAAAATGCAAATAGAGCTTAATTTTTAATAGTGTATTTGTCCAATATCCAAGCGAACCAGTCTCATTTTGGCTTTTGCAAGAATCAGGCAAGCTAAATTAGGGGTAGATATACGGTAAATTCTTTACAAGTACTGTACAATTACAATAAATTAAAATAAATATTCTTTTTTAATTTTTTTAACTCAAAGAAGTCTTTTATTGAAAAAAATTCAGAAGATAGAAATTAGATGTTCATATCAAAAGAAAAAAGATAAAACTTATATAAAGGTATCAACATTTAGTATCCCAGCAATGTCCTTACTGTAACCATTCATCCACAGTTTTCGGTACCAATATGTACTTGTCCAGCCTGTAATACACTCATAACAATACCAGACATGAAACTATATTCACAAAATTCTGTCCAAAATAAATAAACAGGTGACAAACCTGCTGGAAGATGCATTTTTCTAGGCCTAATGTGTTCCCTATTGTGACCACCCATTCTTTCCACGAGGGAGGATCAGCGGATTTCCAGTGTCGGAGAATTAATTTCCTGGCCTGGAACAAAGCCCTGGGCCAAAGCCTGTTTGGCGACATCCTCTATCAGCAGGTCATCCAAGACACCCAAAAGGCAAGATTTAGGGTCCCGTCTAACAGTGACTTGAAATACCCTATTTAGGATATCCAGGACTTTCTCCCAGTAATTTGGGACATCTCCATAATAGGTGGATGAGTTCACCATGGTCCTTAGTACATCTAGCACAGATTGAAGAGTCTTGCTGGAGTAAGATGCACCCTGAGAAGGATGTACAACTGTGACAGTCATTGCGTAACGTTAAGTGAACACATTTGTATGGCCTGTTAAAATGAATATTCAGACTCTATCTTGTCCAGTTGTGTGTTTTTCCTTAATTATCCAAGGGTGGGTGAAAAGATTGTATTTTCTAGGATTTATCTAAAGTTGAATATCTGCAATAATATTGTACTGTGGAAAGTAAACCCTTGAATGAATGAATAAATGATTTGTAAAGCGCTGCAAATGCGAACTGAATCGCCTCAAGGCGCTAATGCGTTTTGTGTCTGAGCAGCTTCTTAGAAGAGGAAGGTTTTTAGTTTTTTCCTGAAGGCCAGATGGTTTTCTTCCATGCGGATGTGAGTCGGAAGAGTATTCCATAGCCGAGGTCCCTGGACTGCGAATCTGCGTTCTCCCCTTGCTTTGTAGCGGTATTTGGGAACGAGGAGGAGGTTTTGGTTGGATGATCCCAGATTGCGATTGGGTGTGTAGTGTTTTATTTTCTCTCTGAGGTATTGAGGGGCGTTTCCTTGTATGCATTTGTGGGTGAGGCAGAGGGTCTTGAATGTGATCCGAATCTTTACCGTTAGCCAATATAGGCTCCTTAGGGATGGGGAGATGGACTCCCAGGGTTTTTTTTCCTGTTAGCAGTCTTGCAGCCGCGTTTTGAATGGCCTGTAGGCGCGCAAGCTGATATTGGGGTAAGCCTATGTAGAGTGAGTTTGCGTAGTCAAGATGGGAATTGATGATTGTTCCAACTACTGCTGCTTTGTCCTTTTCTGGGATAAAGGGAATGAGTCTGCGTAGCAGGCGGAGGAGATGGTGAGATCCGCTAACTACTGATCCTATTTGTGCATCCATTGTCATTTCTGAGTCAAAGATAACCCTTAGACTCTTGGCTTTGGTGCTCGGGGAGATGGTCTGTCCAAAGATGGTGGGAGGTATCCATGGAGTCTTGGTTTTGGGATTTTGGTTAGTGTTTAGGGTGAGAAGTTTTGTTTATGACCAGTTGAGTTTGAGGGATGCCCTTCATGCCCTATAAGCAGTAGTGTATTTAGGTTTTGTGCTGTCCTAGGCTTGACTAAACTCGTGCACCCCCTAATTAAAATATGACCCACCCCTTCCTGTGGAGGTCACACCCCTTGCTGTTTAAGACCCACCCTGGAAATTTTTAAATAGGGACACTAGTTCTGAGGGCCTGGGGGGGGGGGCGATGGATTCCCTTAATTTGCATAGATTTTCTCTCACATCCTGTTTGGCTATGGTGCAGGAAGTGAAGGGAAATCTCTGCAATTGGACAGGGATGGTAAAAAATTAACTGACAGGGGCTATAACCCTCCCTTACTCCTTCCAAAATGAAAAAAAAAAGCGTTGCCCATAGTTCTACTTTAAGCACAAATTTTTGATCATTTTATGGAGAGGACTAAGACGATATCACCATGCCAATGGTTCAGCACAGTGAAGGAGATTTGGGGTCCAGGATGATAGGACAGTCAAAATTAGAAGCGGCGCCAGCCACCCGCATACCGGAAGCAGTGCGGCGGCTTTATGGGGGCGCTAGACTAATTTGAATCTGAGCCCAGTCCGCCCCATAAGACTGGGACTACACTAACAACGCAAGCCGGCGGGGACTCTTTCCATGCTGCCCCCCTGCAAAGTGCTGCCCTAGGCCTGGGCCTTGTCGGCCTAGGCCAGGATACAGCGTTGCCTATAAGGACTGTCATAATCTTCATAATGCAATTGCTTGGGGCATGTCCTAACAGCAGATTAAATGTGTGACATCACTGAATAAATAAATGATTTATTGTGATCATAGCCTGAATAGCTAAGGTTCAAAGTCATGGCAGATATGAAGGAAACCACAATAAAACAAGACCCAATCACATACATTTTACAGAGAAGAAGTATAAACTGGTGTTTTAGTTTAATGATCTTCTAAAAAAATATAAAACTTCTTTTTTTCCTTCTTTATTAGCCCTTGTTCTCCCATAACCACTCCTGATCACTGGAGGGAGAAAAGCCCAATTGTTGAGGTGGCCACCAGTAAGAGGAGAAGAGGATCTGAGACCACTTCAGAAAATTCAGAAACTATGGCAGTCAATGCATCTCTGCTCATTGGGGATCTGTCCAGAACCCTGGAAGAATATGGAAGGGTGGAGCAAAAGCTGGCCAATCTGACATCTGATGACAACGGACGACAGAAAACTCTGTCGGAACAACTTGGCAAAATAAGGATGGAGCTGCTGCACATCCACCATGCTCTGGAGAAGGCATCCTGTACACATGAAGGTCCACTAGACCTTTCTATCAAGAAGTCTGAAGATATGATCAAGGAAGATTCAGAGAAGGTCCAACCAAGTGTGAATCCACTAATACCTCCTCCTCCTGAGTGCTCTCCAAAACAAGTAGTAAAAGTAGAACTTTTGCCCCCAGAGCTGGTAACGTGTTATGCCCGTCCCACCAAGTGTGAGGCAGACTCCAGTGTGCTGGTCTGCCCAGATGGCAGAGTTGGCAGCAATGGGGTTGCACCAACACAGGTTCCTGCACAAGAGGAGGGGGGCGGATCGGGTGTAGGATTTAGTAGAGGACGTATACAAATGGAGAATTTTTAGTCTCCAAACTACTGATCCTGACATCCTAACCACTGCTACCAGGTTAAAGAAAAAAACTCCAGTTAGCGAAAAATGTCAGTAAACCTACTTGAGACTTCATTACATATGCACTTGACATTTCTTTTTTGAATAAGCTTCAGAAAAAACTGAAACTGGAGATTGCAGTGAAATTCTCAGCATCTGAGTGGGTCTACAATTAACAGCATTGTGGGCTGTCCATTGTTGTAACAGATTATGTTGGTCAGTATATCTGTTAGGGTTTCAATCTGATTAAGGCAACTCTGGCAGTTTTATTTTAGACACCTTAAAGCGGAGTCCCAGCCTGGGTAAAAAAAAAATTAAAAGTCAGCAACTACAAATACTGTAATATTAGGACACTTACCTGTCCAGGGAGCCCGCGATGACAACACCCGAAACCGACCTGTCCATCAGCTCCGGGGTGCAGGTGCCAGCATCCTTACTAAGGAAAACAGGCAGTGAAGCCTTGCGGCTTCACTGCCTGTTTCCTACAGCACGAGTCGCGCGGCGCTTTCTGAATGGTCCCATCGTCTTCTGGGACACACACAGAAGGTGATGGGGGAAGGAGGAGGGCACGAGAAAACCTGTGGAAGTGACGTACGTCGCCACCGTGGAAGAAGGTATCCAAAAAGGTATGATATATATATATATATATATATATATATATATATATATATATATATATATATTTATATATATATATATATATATATATTTCCAAAAACTAGGGTGGGGGTGGGGAGTGCTTCTGTTTTCATAGGAGTACAAATTTTTTCCTGGAACTCCGCTTTAATAAGGCCCATAGTGCACTAAGGTTAGCTGTATCAACAAAATAGAGCAGAGGTCATCGGAATTGACCCAAAATATCCTCAAGAAAGCAGACACGGTAAAAAGCTGTAACTAATTTGTTGCATACATATTTATTATGTTTGGAGTTAGCTCTAATCATATCTTCTTTATTTTAAAGTACTTTCAAGAGTACTCAAAACTCTTTTTCACATGATAATGTGTTCCAGCATTAACTTCCATATGTGGAGGACCACTAAATAAGCAAAACCTGCAGCACCGCTACAAAACTACTTCTTAGATCACTGCATCACAGCTGTAGCTTACTCCGATAAACACACTGCTTTAATTCTGTAAGGGGTGTTTTCAAATAAATTAAAATGTACAGTTTTTACTATTTAATTATACATATTGTATTGCAGGCATTTTTACAGTATGACTGTCATCGTGCTCTTTGGGTTGTATGTACAGAATGGCCGAAAAGCAGAGTGATATCCCTGAAAGAGAATTGTACCTACCTGCATCTTAGAGGGCAGCACGATCGCCTGAGTGCAAAATCAATGTCTGCGACTTCCTGACCACAGAGAAATATACACACCCACAGAGTCAATGGAAGTAGAACCAACATTTCTAAAGGGTTAAAGCCCAATTGAAGTCTCATACCTTTTTTTCTCTTTATAGTTCTGTGGAGCTGTATGTCATGACTTTAAGTTAACGTTTGTTTGGGAATGCTTAAAAACACCTTTTGCTCTTATTAAAAAAAGTTGTTGTTCCTACCTTCCACTTAAGTGTTCTGTGCCAGCAGAGCTGAGTGACAGACACACCCTCCCAGCACACAGTCCTCTCAAAGACTTCTAGTGCAGAATAAAGGAGGGGGTGTGGAGTGCACTGGACAGCATGGTCAGACTCTGGGGCCTACCGAACTGTAGAACCACATTTGCATGCAATGTGCAACTACTATAATTGGGCAATTAAAGTAGAAATATAACAATGGAGGTTGTTATGGAAGTAGGAGCCCCACACCTCGTCAGACCAGAGTGGTTAGAAGGTAAAAGCAGGCTCAGTTCAATTTATCCAGGCCATGCCCCCAACATGTTTCGCCCTGCCCTGGTGCGAAACATGGGGGCGGGCATGGCCTGCGAGCTGAGGCTGCTTTTACCTGCTAACCATTTGTGCCGGGCGAGGTGTGCGGCAGGCAGGCTATCTCTTCTTATTTCCACAGTGTGCTTTGGGTCTGGATGAACCTTTCCCCAGCCTGCACCCTCACTAGTCAGCAGAAAACAACTCATTGGAACTTGTCAGCCAGACCCGGGGGCCCCTAAGCATTTATCGTGGGTTTTTATCCTACTTAAAATATATTACCATGACCTTAGTTGGGCCTTAGGTGCCCTAGAAGGGTCAGAGCTGAATTTACAATAATAGCGCTTACTCCCCAATATGGTAGGGGGTTGCAAGGGGGGGATAACAGCACAAAGCCTAAACATTTACAAATTGTACTCATTTTTCCTTAAAGTGTTTTCCTTTTTTGTCCTCCTTTGGATATTTGTGGCTAAATTCAGGAAAATAACTGTAGACCAAAGGGGGTGCAGGGGATTTTTAACCTCCTTTGAGCCTAAAACATATATGCAGCAGCATAATGGTTGGGCCCTAATGCCCAGCCTCTGCATATACGCATCCCTGTGTTCTTCTGGGGTGTGCTCCATTGGCACCCCTAGAACTGTGACCAAGCTGTCAGTGACTCAAGGATTGACAATGGGGAGCTGGTAATATGGGCTCCCGATCACATCATGTGCAGTCACTGACAGTGCCACATGATTGGGAGTTACCCTCACCAGCCTGGGGCAGCATGAACCAGTTAAAGGGCCAGCACCCACTGGTGACAAGAGTAAAAGGAGTTAAACAACTTTTTAGACTTAAGAAACATGAAACTATCTCTCATTTCTTTTGTTTGGTTGTCTGCACATTTAAAATGTAATTTTTAAGTATAAAGCAGACTGCATAAAGCCTCCAATAACAAAGTCATGGTTACTAAAGTCACATAACACAAGGGCGTCATCCTTCAGGTGTTCCCAGAATAGCATAAAACGCAACCCTGAGAAAGGTAGTGAGTTGACCTCAACTGTGGATAATTTAGCGATTCATAGAAAAGAAGATGTGTTTGAAAGACCTATGAGGACTCTGGAGGGAAATACAAAAAAAAGAAAAAATACAAGATTATAAGACTGAACCGTTATGTTAAGAGAATATTATTGCCAGTGCATGGAACAGCACTACATATAAAAAATATAGTCAAAAAGCATATATGAAAGATGAAGAATACCATGTACATTTAGAGTTTATATTTGCTATCTGCCACAAAGAAAACAAAGTGTTTTCATAGCTATTTGTTTCATATTATTTAGCCTTTAAAGTTTTATTAACGTTTAAAATTAACAAATTCTACAGTTCAATTGGAGTCTGGTATTATGGGAACATGGAGCCTGGTACCCCTACATTTGTTTATTAATATTCTCATAATAGAAAATCTACATGTATTTCCTTATTTTCTCTCTGCAGAACAGAAGCAGATGATCAGACATGCTCTGGTCTTCTTTGACCAGACGGCAGCCATATTGGAACACTAAAAAGTTCCTTGAAGTTTCCTGGCTAACCCCAATTTCCTAGACTTCTTCCAAAACTTGACACTGGTGGAGAAAGTATATATTCCCTTGTTTGACTTGTCAATCACGTTTTGGTTAACAACTCAACATCCAAGGGCAGGTTGTCTGTTTATTGTCATGTAAATATGAGATGGAATGTTTGAAATATACTGTTAATGAGATATTTAAGTTTTATGTAAAACTATGTCAATTAAAAGAACCTCTTGTCTGTGTGTTATTGTCAATAGAAGGTGTTAGATATCCTATAGATTAAACATGGTTACATCACACCGACTGAGATGCAGACTCAATTATTAAAAGGAGACAACACAACCGTAACAAGATCAAAGGTTGGCATCTAAATCTGGCTAAAGACATAAAATAGATTTGTAGATACAAAAATACCTTTTTTTTTATGAAAAGATTCACTGGAGTGTTGAAGTACATACACAAATTTCTGTATTCTAATTATCGCTAGAGTATAATAACAATAAGCTGGAAAAAAACAAAAGTACAACGGGTGCTTTGTTATCTTATATTGTTATTCACACTCAGGAGATTGGAGACAGCAGGTTGCATTAGTATATATGTTGGGCAATCCATGAAGTCTCTCTCTTCCCTCTGCAGCAGGACACGTCAGATTTCTTACTGCAATCCCCAATGTACAGAAATGTCAACAGGGAAAGTGCGATCCCCTTGTAACAGCTGATGGTAGAGAGACCGAAGAATTCAGGTGCAGAGATCTTGCTACTGGAGCTAACAAAAAATAGTTTACAAAATAAAATAAAAAGAAAGAAGGAGCTTTACCAAGCAGTTAAGTTTGAAAAGTCTAAGCTCCTGTTCTGCACACTTGATCCAGGTCAGTGCATAACTATATAGTGACGGTCCTGGAACCAGCATCAGTTTATATATGTAATGTTACGGAAATGCCTGGCACTCAGCTTGGGTGCTTCTGTCAAGATAAAGCTTCCTCAAGTCTGGACCTAGGGAACCAGGTATTATAGCTGAGCACCCAAGGCCTAGAGAACACTAGCTTAGGTGCAAACTGGAACTCTTTTTATTGTAAACTAACACAGGATATATAGCACAAAAGATCAGGTAAGGGCCTAATCATGTTATTCTAATTAACATGAACTACTTAACAACTAATCACCTAGACAAGCCTAGGTGACTCAGGTCATTGTCCACCCAGACAGTTCGGCACCTGTATTCAAGAAGACTGTCCAAAGCTAATTAACCAGCTTTTTTTTCACATACAGTACATCTTCTCACTGAGTTTCAAGTTGGCAGATACCATCATGGCTTCCTTGTCTGTTAAATGTAATAATGTCCTCTTGCATTATATAACAGGACATCGTCCTAAATGCTTGTAGCTCCCTCAAATGTCAGGGCCCATAGTCAGTAGGTAAGAGGCTACCCTGCAGTCCCCTCCAAAAAGCCCTTGTCCCAGTTGGGTCTGTCACATGTAACACATTAAAGTGGTTGTAAAGGTGATAGGGTTTTTTTACCCTAAATTGGGAGTAAATTCCCTTATATAATTTCTACCTATAGGTAAGCCTATAATAAGGCTTACCTATAGGTACAGTAATTATCTCCTTAACGTGCACTGTTTAGGAGATATTTACTTTAGATGCATCCGGTGACGTCACTGGCACATGTGCTTTAAAGGAACGGCATGCCCGCGCCATTCCCTCAGACCTGTGCTGTAAGCAGTGACGTCACCGCCAGCTCCACCATTCATGTCGCTGAGGCCCGCGCACCCAAAAGGAAGACCAGGTGAAGATGGAAGCGTCTTCAGCAGTTACAGCGCACTTCTGGAGGACTTCATTTTGAGGTAAGTCTGTCATATGCGATGCATACTAACACATTATCACCCAAACTGCCCGGTGCCTAGTTTTTTTATATTTATGTAGTTTACTACCGCTTTAAAGTGATTGTAAACCCTTGTTTTTCTTTTTTTAAAATAACAAACATGTTATACTAATCTGCTCTGTGTAATGGTTTTGCACAGAGCAGCCCCACTCCTCCTCTTCTAGAGTCTGCAGCCAGCACTCCTGGCTCTTCCCCCCTGCCGAGCGCCTACCATAGCAAGCCGGAGAGAAGGCACTGCAGGGCCTGGTCTGAGTTAGTTAAGTAAATCTGCTTTTCTGTGTCCTCTAGAACTAAACGAGCAATTAACGCACAGCCCGACTACAAGGGGTAATTTTATAGTTTGACAGGATTTGGCTTTAATGCCTATTATTTGCATTAATTTAGATAAACAGGAACAGTTGCTAAGCTGCATCCCTTAAAACACAATCCTGCAAAAGCAATCCCTGTATTTCTTTCCCTTCAGGCCCCCTTTCTATAAAGTGTTGAATGAAGAGATAACAGATTTGTCAATCCATGTTAGATGTGTAGAAGACAACAACAGAGGGTATTCCGGATTTGATCCACAGTCATATTTTCTGTCACAACCATTCAGTATAAGAAGAAGATATGAATTTTAAAGTTGCAGGTGGTATGGTTCACACCAGCTACAGTAAAGAACATGTAAAACCTAGCCTTCACCCTGCGATTGGTTAATTTTCAGTCAAAACTGGGCTGGCTTTGGGTAGTTGAAAGAAAACCTGGAGTGTAAGGAGTTGTGCTTTTGGCCTCTCCAAAGAGTGGGTGAATGAGAAGTTGCCATCTTCCCCCAATCCAGGGTAGTATGGCACCATTGGCTGTGCTCCATATGAGCCTACTGTACCTCCTCTGTAAAGTTCACTGGTACTCCATGTGATGAACTGGTCTGAGGAAACGTGCACTCATAGACATTTAAGCATTATGTGAACCTTATACCTGAACTTTGAAATTGAGAAGTGTTGTTGCTCCACATACATAATAACATTATAGTATAGTTTGAAAGTCAACCACAATTGTGTGGAGAATAACAAAGAGACAAAATAAGTGTAGCGCTAAGAGAAGGGATATAAAAAATGAAGTCTAAGAACTAGCAGTCCAAAGTTTGAGTGCTGAAAGAAACATCCTTGGAGAGAAGATGAAATAAAAAGTCCTCTGGAACGGGTCTCAACAAGGGTACAGATCCTCTGTAGAAAAAGCCCACACACCACCAATGAAAATGAAGAGGCTTACCAGACTTGGTGGACCCGACAAGGCATACGCCAGGTGGGGTCAATCAGGCTTAGGTGGTGCTGGGCTGGAGTAGGTCCAGAAGAGCAGGGATGGTGGAGTGACTTCCACATGGCTGTGTTCCTCAAACGTGATCAGGCCCGAAGGTCGTGTCCCTCGAATCCGTGTTGGAACAAGCAATGAAAAAAGCAAATGGAGGAGGAGAAGGATTGGCCAGATAGTGTAAATCCGTTTAAATGAAGATTTATTAAAAAATAGTATACACTCACATGAAAAGTATCTAAAAAACAGCGCTGTGAAGAAGTGGCGACAGTGGGGTAGGACCACTAGGTAGGACTACTTTTCATGTGAGTGTATACTATTTTTTAATAAATCTTCATTTAAACGGATTTACACTATCTGGCCAATCCTTCTCTTCCTCCATTTGCTGTTTTCATTGCTTGTTCCAACACGGATTCGAGGGACACGACCTTCGGGCCTGATCACGTTTGAGGAACACAGCCACGTGGAAGTCACTCCACCATCCCTGCTCTTCTGGACCTACTCCAGCCCAGCACCACCTAAGCCTGATTGACCCCACCTGGCGTATGCCTTGTCGGGTCCACCAAGTCTGGTAAGCCTCTTCATTTTCATTGGTGGTGTGTGGGCTTTTTCTACAGAGGATTTGTACCCTTGTTGAGAACCGTTCCAGAGGACTTTTTATTTCATCTTCTCTCCAAGGATCTTTCTTTCAGCACTTGAAGTCTAAAAACTAGCAGTCCAAAGTTCATTTTTTATATCCCTTCTCTTAGCGCTACACTTATTTTGTCTCTTTGTTATTCTTTACACTTGTTGGTTGTGTTAGCTGCTTTCTATCCCCCCTTCTAGGTAGCGCAGAATTATTGTGTACATATACAATTGTGTGGACAAGCATCACATTTTGATGATCAGGACAATGAGATAAGCAGGAAGCGCCTGGGAACCTGGGTGTAGTCAACCAGATCTGATGGCCTTCATTTTGGGAATCAGAAGATTCTCTAGAGAAGCCCAGGTAGAGAGAAGGGTGGCATGCTCTCCTTTGAGAGAGGCACATGGGGTGCTTGTTTAGAAGTACCTAAAAAAGTAATTTAAACTCTTTCTTTCCCTTTGCTTTCCCTGTTGGATGTCTGTTTTAACTGGATGAGCTGCAACACACAAATGTTTGGTGAAAACCCCCTAAATGTAAGGTAAATGTAAAAGGAGTTAGGAATTATATTGGAAATCTTACTGTAATGCTGCATACAGACGATCGGACATTCCGACATCAAAATCCTGGATTTATTTCCGACGGATGTTGGCTCAAACTTGTCTTCCATACACACGGTCGCACAAATGTTGTCGGGAATTCCAATCGGCAAGAATGCGGCGACGTACAACACGTACGACAAGCCAAGAAAAATGAAGTTCAATAGCCAGTGCGACTCTTCTGCTCGATTCCGAGCATGCGTGGAATTGTGTACACACGATCGGAATTTACAACAACGGATTTTGTTGTCGGAAAATTTGAGATCCAGCTCTCAAATTTTTGTTGTCAGAAATTCGGAGCCTACACACGGTCGGAATTTCCGACAACAAGCTCACATCGAACATTTGTTGTCGGAAATTCCGACCGTGTGTACGTGGCATAAGAGTACCCAAGATATATAAGATGCCAAGGGCTGATCTCTGCCTATAATAATATTGATTTTGGGTGGGTCGACCCTTTAATACCAAGACTAGTACTGAAAACCACATTTTTGATCTCCATATGCCGGGATGTTATGGCTTTATTACCATATTTATGGCTTATGAACAAAACGACAGGTCCAACAATACATCAATGAATGTTTCACTTTATTAATAACCATGTTAAAATGTGCTAAAATAGTGTTTATGTCAAATATGTATCCACACCTCAACCTGTAAACCATTAACAATATCCTTCTACTACATCATCATCAATTACAACATGACATTCAAGTTATCCATGTACAGTATATCAAACTTTGATGGGGAGGCAGTGACAATGCTTGATGAACAGGTTCACTTCTTCAGGAGTGTGGTGAGTTTATATGCAGTATGATGCTATCAAGATCCAGATGCCAACTTAAAAGCTTTCAATATCTCATAAGTGCAACCCGTCAGTACCTTCCAGGCATGGGGGGACCCCAGGAGATTCCCAGGTAAGGAGAACACCAGTCCCAAGTAAATCTAAGTAATACCCAAAGTATTTTGTCTAATGGAAAATTGCATGTAAAAAGGACTGTCCTACTGTCTTGGGGACTAATGGTAGCCAACAACATAGGGAGGGGGTGGGGGGTTTGTGGAAGGGTGGGGGGCATAAAAAGGGAAGAAACCTGGAATTCAACATGGTAGCTGAATATTATGATGATATCCACTGATGCAGGTATTCTTGATGTATACCAAAATTAGAAAAGGATCATCCTCTTCGAACCCCACCCTTATCCATTTTTCAGGGATCATACTTTAAATTCCATGAAAACATATTCAGTTGAACAGCTGATTCAAGTACATCCCATTCCCTATATGTAAATTCAACATGCTATATTCATAGTTATTATTACTATATGACTATATTATACTCAGTCCCCCAAAATGTGATTCCCAGTGTTTGAATCCCCAGGCTCAATCCCCCCCATGGTCCCCAAGCACAGGGGGAAACAAACTGGTTTCTGAAAGGACTTCAAAAAACGATTTTTCCTCATCGGGGTGGCATGTGGGAGACAAAGAGAGGGGTAAGTATTTTGTTTTTTTCTTTGCAAGGACAGCTTATATTCCAACTTTCCAATAAAGAACAACAGGCTGCACAGCATCATGCCATGAATGTGAAATATATATGGTTTATACAATTTAATGTACAAAGGGATCTGCTTTGGCCACAGCGACCAATATGATTTAATCTTTCATCTTAAAATTGGCAATGGAAACATTAATGGTGATATCTGATGCAAGGGTGGGGGGGGGGGGAGTCATTTAGATAAAAAGGGCAACATAAAGAGGCTGAGAGGGCCTCCTAAATTAATTTCATAGGCAATAAAGCAATGAATGGTCTTGATATGACAAGCCCATGTGAACAAAGTTGCATGACCCTCTTGCAGGAAAGTAAAAATGCTGTACCTGGTTAGTATCACTCCATTTTTTCCCCCACAGATCCATGCTAATCTATGAGGGGTAACTAAGCTAAGAGGTTAGCTAAAATAGTGCTATTGTCAACTCAACTGTGATAATTACTAAATAATTATCTCACCAAACCATTAAATAAAACACATCCATACAGGCCTATTTAAAGCAGATTTCCAGACAAAATGTATTTTAGTAACTAATAGAGCAGAAAAGGTCTACCCCTGTTTGGTTTTGTTACAACCTTTAGTAAAATATTCTCAATGCACAGGTTCCTGAAATTGGCTGTAGATGTAAATGGGTGCTGTAGCGATCACTGGCTGGGAACCCAAGACATTCAGAGTGAGAAGCATGTCACCAGCACACCAAGGATCTCCAGAATGGATCCAAGGCTTTATTTAGCAATCACATCTTAGTTACACTAGCAACATTCCGGAGCCATGCAAGACCCCTTCATTATGCCTGATGAAGGGGCCTGCATGGCTCCAAAACGTCACTGTCTTAGCTTTGATATGATCGCTAAATAAAGCTTTGGACCTGTTCTGGAGATCCTCGATGTGCTGGTGACATACTTCTTACATAGTTACATAGTAGGTGAGACAAGACCATAAAGTCCAACCTATGTGTGTGATTATATGTCAGTATTATATTGTATATCCCCCTATGTAGTGGTCGTTCAGGTGTTTATCTAATAGTTTCTTGAAACTATCGATGCGGCCCGCTGAGACCACCGCCTGTGGATGGGAAGTCCACATCCTTGCCGCTCTTATGCCCCGTACACGCGGTCGGATTTTCCGACGGAAAATGTGTGATAGGACCTTGTTGTCGGAAATTCCGACCGTGTGTAGGCTCCATCACACATTTTCCATCGAATTTTCCGACACACAAAGTTTGAGAGCAGGATATAAAATTTTCCGACAACAAAATCCGTTGTCGGAAATTCCGATCGTGTGTACACAAATCCGACGGACAAAGTGCCACGCATGCTCAGAATAAATAAAGAGATGAAAGCTATTGGCCACTGCCCCGACGTATAGTCCCGACGTACATGTTTTACGTCACCGCGTTCAGAATGATCGGATTTTCCGACAACTTTGTGTGAGCGTGTGTATGCAAGACAAGTTTGAGCCAACATCCGTCGGAAAAAATCCTAGAATTTTGTTGTCGGAATGTCCGAACAAAGTCCAACCGCGTGTACGGGGCATAACAGTAAAGAACGCTCTACGTAGTTTAAGGTTAAACCTCTTTTCTTCTAATTTTAAAGAGTGGCCACGTGTCTTGTTAAACTCCCTTCTGCGAAAAAGTTTTATCCCTATTGTGGGGTCACCAGTATGGTATTTGTATATTGAAATCATATCCCCTCTCAAGCGTCTCTTCTCCAGAGAGAATAAGTTCAGTGCTCACAACCTTTCCTCATAACTAATATCCTCCAGACCCTTTATTAGCTTTGTTGCCCTTCTTTGTACTCGCTCCATTTCCAGTACATCCTTCCTGAGGACTGGTGCCCAGAACTGGACAGCATACTCTAGGTGCGGCCGGACCAGAGTCTTGTAGAGTGGGAGAATTATCGTTTTATCTCTGGAGTTGATCCCCTTTTTAATGCATGCCAGTATTCTGTTTGCTTTGTTAGCAGCAGCTTGGCATTGCATGCCATTGCTGAGCCTATCACCTACTAGGACCCCCAGGTCCTTTTCCATCCTAGATTCTCCCAGAGGTTCTCCCCCCAGTGTATAGATTGCATTCATATTTTTGCCACCCAAATGCATTATTTTACATTTTTCTACATTGAACCTCATTTGCCATGTAGTTGCCCACCCCATTAATTTGTTCAGATCTTTTTGCAAGGTTTCCACACCCTGCGGAGAAGTTATTGCCCTGCTTAGCTTAGTATTGTCCGCAAATACAGAGATTGAACTGTTTACCCCATCCTCCAGGTCGTTTGTGAACAAATTAAACAGGATTGGTCCCAGCACAGAACCCTGGGGGACCCCACTACCCACCCCTGACCATTCCGAGTACTCCCCATTTGAACTCACCCTTGTAGCCAGTTTTCAATCCATGTACTCACCCTATGGTCCATGCCAACTGACCTTATTTTGTACAGTAAACATTTATAGGAAACTGTGTCAAATGCTTTTGCAAAATCCAGATACACCACGTCTACGGGCCTTCCTTTATCTAGATGGCAACTCACCTCCTCATAGAAGGTTAATAGATTGGTTTGGCAAGAACGATTCTTCATGAATCCATGCTGATTACTGCTAATGATACCGTTCTCATTACTAAAATCTTGTATATAGTCCCTTATCATCCCCTCCAAGAGTTTACATCTCAATGTGTTGCAGTCTTTGTCCCCATTGGGACATATGGCCAGATTTCAGTAAAGGAAGTGAAGTGAGGGAATTACCCTACCTGAGATCCAGACAGCAATAGAAAACTACACAGAGGTTTTAGCCTTTCTTGAATATATTCAAAAATTATATAATAAAAATTCCATTGTAAGAAGACAAAGAGTAAAAGTAAGGTCTATGTTACAGTAGGGATCCTGTATGGATCCTGTTGCTGGTGACAATCCATGAGAGAGAGGAGGGAAAATTAGTAAAAATATGAGAAAAAATTCACAATAATTCTCAGACCAGTTTGGTATGAAAAAAAATCTATATACCAGACTGGTTAAAGACCAGTTATAAATTTTCTATTATAATTATTATCATTTTGATTTTTATGAATTACATTTCCCAGTTCCATTATAGTTAGCTGTGTATTTTGTTTCAGCCATGATAAAGTAGGTTTTTTCCCTCTGAAACACACTTCCACCTTTCTTCTTCTTATCTAAGTATTGTGATTGTGTTGTTACCCCGGAGGGGCCGCTGGTATTAACTGATTCTTCCCTAAAAGTACAGAGGCTGCCTATCCTCATAAGCACCAGTCCATTCACACTGGCTCCAGTAAGGCCCCTTTCACACGGGACGGATCCGTGTTGATCGGCCCCGTGTTTATCCGCTGCTCAGCGGGGATCGCTCCGTTTTCCCCAGCTGAGCAGGCAGATGACAGGGCGGGACCCGCACACTATGCAGGGACCGCCCTGTCAGATCTCCGCTCTCCCCTATGGGGGATCGGAGGAACACGGACCGTCTGTCCGTGTTCGTCCGATCCGCTCTGCAGACGGATAGAAAAATAGGATTTTCTTCCGTCCGCAGAATCGGACGAGAGCGGAGCCGGACAACATCCGGTGTTAGCGGATGTACATCCGCTGACACCCGCTATCCCATAGGGATGCATGTATGTCTGTATTTCATCCGAAAACGGATGGATGAAATACGGACATACGGTCCGCACGTGTGAAATGGGCCTAACACAGTCTAGGGGATGTATTTTTAAGATTTATTGCTAGGGCATGGGATATTCCGAAATGATTAGTACTTTGCAATTAGAGGGTAGTCTTCTCGCTAATCAGTGGTGCATGTTGGAGAGTTTAATAGTGCACAACTGCTGGTACCCAGTGCAGTCTCCAGGACACTACACAGTCACATGGATCAATTTAGGGTCTTTATTAACAAGTCCCCAGGACAGCTGCCACATTCCAACTATCTCCAAACATAGCCCAGTGGGTGAGACAAACCTTTTCCAGATCAGATTCCTTGTGGTGAGATCCTGCAAAAAGTTGCTAACAAGGTCAAAGTTGCTAACAAAGTCAGCACTGATTGGCGCAAATAGGTGGCACTGATGGGCATTGATTGGCAGCACTGATGGGCACTGATAGGCGAAATTGATAGGTGGCACTGATGGGCACTGATTGGAAGCACTGGCACTGATTGGCACTGGTAGGTGGCATTGGTTGGCAGTGATATTAGGCGGCACTGATTGGAAGCACTGATTGGCACTGACAGATGACACTGATTGGAAACACTGATTAGCACTGACTGCCACTGACAGGTGGCACTGATTGGCACTGACAGATGGCACTGATTGGAAACACTGATTGACACTGAGAGGTGGTATTAATTGGCACTGGCAGGTGGCACTGATTGGCATAATTTGGCACTGACAGGTGGCACTGATTGGCACTGACAGAAGAGAGGGAGTTACACACTGAGCTGATATTGAGGCTGTGTGAAACTGACGTGTAATGTAACTGCATGCAGAGAGAGACCAACTGTCAAAATGCAGCAGTAATGTCAGAGGTGGGTGGGACCCAAGAGATATCAAACACCAGCCAATGATTGGGCTGCTTATGAAAGGGGGCAGGGCCACATACACGTAGTGGCCCGCCCAGACCTCATCCCATTGGCTGGTGTTTGATAGCTGCTGGGTTCCACCCACCCCCGACATCAATGCTCAATTTTGACAGCTGGTCTCTCTCTGCATTCAGTTACATTACATGTCAGTTTCACACACTCAGCGGCTCTGGCAAGCGTCAATATCGGTTCAGTATGGAACTGTCTCACAGGCAGCATGGACTGCACACTCATTGGATGCAGCCTTTCACAGCAGTCCCACAGGCAGATCTCGGGACACACCACCGGCACGAGTGACTGCACGGGTACAACTTGTCACTGCCGGCTGCCGCCCCTCTTAAAATGTCACCTGAGACCATGGAACTCAGTGGGTCCCATGGTAGGGCTAGCCTTGCTTACAAAGCAGCTGTGTATTGAAGGTATGGCACTGAGAGCTGGGAGTCCCTCAGGGGCATCATTTCCGGGAACTGTGGCAGTGTGATCCGCGACAACAACCCAACACAAAACAAAATCTAAATTGGAAAGATATCCATAAACTAGTAATCCCCATGTGTGACCAGAGGTATTGCCAAAACCTCAGGGATGGCCACACACTGATTAAGATTCAGCTGGTCCCCGCTGAACTGGCTGAATTTCAGTGTATGGACAGTTTAAGGCGTAAGTCTGTCACTCTGTTATTTGATTAAGGAAGGATTTCTCCAGTCAGGTGGGCTTAATCACTTGGGGGACATTCTGCCTTTTTGTAGAGTTGCCAAAGTTATTTTACTAAATCTCATTGCCACCTCTCAGATGAGTTAGAGATCGGAGTCTTGTGCCTCAATTCTACATTTTCTTTGACTAGTACATCATAACAAACATTGCGTAAACCCACTCGCAGTGGGCTTCCTTGTATTCTCTTGCAGTCTCTTTGCTGCCCCTTCCTGTCTATTTGCACTGAAGCAATGATTGCTTGGCATTTCTTAGGGTAGGTTTCCCGATGGTAATAACAGTAGTCCATGCCTTCCTAATGTATGTCAGCCAGCAGAAGCCTGTGTGACAGGTTGACAATGTAGGAGCATAATTGGGAGAGAGGGTCAGAGCGTTATCACTTTATAACAGAAAGTGCCTCACCAGATACCTTCATAACAGGTCAGTGGGTTTTATTTTAATTAAAGCTGCAGATTGAAAATTACTTTTTAAGTTATGTTAGCATGCTAAGGCTTATCTGAAATTTTAGTGATTGGGTTTAAAGGCTAAGTTCAAGTTTGTTCACCTTTTGTTTCTAAATTCCAGCTCTCCTATGTAACAATATACATTAATGTACTTCTTTTGCAAAAATAAAACAGCTTTCCATTTATTCTACACACGCTTACCTCACATTCTTCATAGCTGTTTAAAAACACTGCTCAATTACTTCTGCCTTATTTCCTGGACAGACTTTAGTTCATGACACAGGAAGGAGTTGACCAGCTGAGGGTAGATGATGCAGGGTGTAGGTCAACTCCTCCCTGTGTCATGACCCAAAGTCTGTCCAGCAAATAAGGCAGAAGTAATGGAGCAGTGTTTTTAAAGAAGAGAGTGAGGTAAGCGTGTCTAGAATAAATGGTAAAATGTTTTATTTTTGCAAAATAAGTACATTATTGCACATTGGTATACTGGAATTTAGAAAAAAAAGTGAAATTAGTCTTTAAAGTGGTAGCAAACATTTCTTATACCACAGCTTACCAATTCTTAGATGTGGCTGTGTTAGTCTTTTTTTTTTTTTTTTTTTTAATTTTAAAGAAAAAGGGGTATTTTAAAGGTGTTGAATCCTTCTGCCAGAATAATCCACAAATGCATTTACATTCTTAAAAAGTATATCTTGATTACAAATTGATTAAACAAGTTAGTAACAATCCCCTAAAATCATAAAACGATTCAGTCATATTCAATATTGCAACCGCCAACTCCCCTATAGACATTCTGTATGTACACCATATTGAATGATATCATGTATTTCAAAAAAAGAAGAGAGGGGAAGAAGGTCTTGTCCCAACGTGTTTTGAAATAAAGGCTTCCTCAGGGGTTCATGGGGTGCAGTCGGCTGAGGAAGCCTTTATTTTGAAACGTGTCCGGTGGAGGCCTTCTTCCCCTTTCTTCTTTTTTTGAAATACGGGATATCATTCATTATTGTGTACCTACAGAATGTCTATAGGGGAGTTGCCTCAAATGTGGGGGTTGCAATATTAATGACTTGTTTTTCCATATGAATATGGAATGTGGTGTTGACAAATCCAACTGGACTCACTTATAATTTATTTAGGCTTTCTTTCCTTTATTTTTACGTGGTGATCCAGCTAGTAAGTCTATTTTTTTTTTACTACTTAAAGACCAGAAATCTTTACCCCCTTAATGACCAGGCCATTTTTTGCAATACGGTACTGCGTTACTTTAACTGACAATTGTGCGGTCGTGCGATGCTGTACCCAAATAAAATTGATGTACTTTTTTTCCCCCAAAATATGGAGCTTTCTTTTGGTGGTATTTGATCACCTCTGTGGTTTTTATTAAACATATAGCATGGACATCAAGGATACATATTATATATCATCTTGGCAACACATGATAATGTAGAAAATTGATGGGTAATTGCTATGAATTCATATATTTTTTTTTTTACAAGAAAATGAATTCATATATATACATGTCATCTGGGCAGCACGTTGAAATAAAAAATATAAAATGGTATGAACATGACTAATTTGTAGATGATAGACTGGATTGATTGCTAATACAGGCATGTATCTGCATTCTATATGACAGACGTGTTTCCTGTATGGACACTCATCAGGGGCGGATGCTCAAAGATATCTATAAAGAATGAAATGTAATCTAGTATGACACTGAAAATAACAGGAAAAGGCAAATTTACCAATTCTGAATACTCACATGTAATAAGTTCCCTGCTTATTTTGCTTTACATCTTCATTTTCGTTACTTGGTTTTTGGTATATCCTTATCTTAAGTGCACATATTTGTACCATCTTCCCCATTTCCTCTTGGCATCTATTATCTTCACAGTATTTCTTTACCAACACTATGCAGCAGGGGCGTAACAAGAAATATCAGGGCCCCATAGCAAAATGTTGTATGGGGCTCCCCTGCAAACAGCCCCCCCCCCCCCACAGCTGCCCTAGTGTCAATGCAGGGTGACCTGTGCCACATACAGCGTGACCTGTGCCCAATGCAGCGTGACCTGTGCCCCATACAGCGTGACCTGTGCCCAATACAGCCTGGTCTGCCTGTGCCCCATACAGCCCCACCTATGCAGAGGAAGCGGCAAGCCACCCGGATCAGCAGAGAGCGGGATTGCCTGCTGTAATAGCTTTCATTTGAATTTCCCGTCTTCCCGGGGCTCATCGTCACATAGCCCCACCTCTTGGCCCGACACCTTTGATGACGGCACATGTCCCGCATTGGATCGGCGTTCTGTCTATCAAAGGCACCGGGCCAAAAGGTGGAGCTATGTGACGTGAGCCCCGGGAACACTGGAAGTTCTAATGAAAGCTCTTACATCGGGCAATTCAGCTCTCTGCTGATACGGACAGCTCACCTCTTTCTTTCCTCTCTCTTCCCCTGGCTGGGAGACTGTGCAGGCGGTGCTCTTATCCTCACTGGGCCCCATTTGGCTGTGGGCCCCATAGCACCCGCATGGGTCGCTATGGTGGTAGTTACGCCCCTGCTATGCAGCTCACTGTATACCATATCCATTCATTATAGACTCTTTGGTAGTCATCGCTTATCCATCACTTTGATTCACTATGAAGATTGGCAACCTGTGTTCTGGGGGGCTTTGTGGGTGCGCCCTATCGGCACCCAGCTCCAGATTACTTCAGCTCTCGGGACAGACAACCCTCCTGGCCCTGGCTCCACATTCACCATATCCCATCATTAACTTATTACATACTTATTACGTATTCAGGATTGGCAAATTTGCCTTTTCCTGTTAGGTTCAGTGTCATACTAGATTAATTACATTTAATTCTTTATAGATATCTTTAAGCATCCACCCCTGATGAGTGTCCACACACGAAATGCGTCATACATATAGGATGAATACATGCCTGTATTAGCAATCAATCCAGTCTATCGTCTACAAATTAATCATGTTCATACCATTTTATATTTTTTATTTCAACGTGCCGCCCAGATGACATGTATATATATGAATTCAAAGCAATTACCCATCCATTTTCTACACTATCATGTGTTGCCAAGTTGATATATAATATGTATCCTTGATGTCCATGCTATATGTGCATTTGTATGTGTATTTTTATGATCAATATGTTTTTACTTGTTTTGTATTACTGATATGTATTTTATACATTCTTCCATGTTATTAAACATGTTTTCTAATAATGTATGCCCACAATGTCAATAGCCTCATTTAAAGTCCCAATTTCCTTCTTTATTTCCCTGTAACTGCTTATAATGTGTTTGCTGGAGTTTGGCCTCAATTTATTTAGTATAGCTAAATCTCCTAGTGCATCTAATAATAGTGCATCTAACACTTCCCTCCATCCAGACTGACAAATTGTCAGTGACAATGCTGCTGTCCAAAGGAGTCACTGTTGCTTCTCCATACAGAGTGGGGGCACCCTAATACTGGAGGGGTGTTACAGGTGAAAACAGGGAAAAAGCCTACAAAAAGAAAACTAACGCAGCCACCACATCTACTGATTGGTAAGCTGCAATATATGACATTTTTGGTTTTGGGTTTAATACTGCTTTAAGTACATAGATCAATGTACAAACCTATAGCAATCAAACAAAACTCACATTTCGTTGCTTTAAAAGCTGCTATAGGTTATTGCTTTCCTACACAATAAGCCAGAATGACTTTCAGGACTCATTAGTAAGCATAATGCCACTTAAAGCCCCTTATATTCTGATTTTAATTCTATTTTTTTTTTTTGTTCAGTACGGAGCCAAGCACTCCTTGTTCGGGCTGTTCTGACCCTGTCTGAGATCACAATGGTATCTCGAGAGATCCTGCCTGCCAGGAGGATGTGTGCTCAGAGCTGAAGCCATGGCAGAGCCTCGCACCAGCGGGCACCGCTGCCAGCCCATGCAGATGAGTAAATAAGTAAGCCAGCAGAGTTCACATAACCCTGGGGACAGCCACAGGACACTGTCACCACCGATCAGCGTCACTGTCACTGGACCTCACTGCTGCCCCATTAAACACAGCTCCGGGCTCATGTAATTGGCTCAGACTGAGGGTTACCCTTAAACACGAGAGCGTGGCTACCAGCACTCATTTGCAGCAGGTCCCAGACTTTTAACCCTTCGCCTACCGCGGGCCCGCAATGACGCTTCACTGTCAACCTTCTAACACATAGCGCCGCATACAGCGTATATCTAAACCCGAAAACAAAAATGTAATATATTGCAGTTTACCAGTCCTTGGATGTGGTGGCTGCTTTATTTTTTTCAGGCCTTTATTCTATTATTTATAACTGCTGATCCTGGCAGTAACACTCTTCTTGTCTTAGGGTGACAAGGCTCACTCAAACTATTGTATATATGGAGGCGCTGACAATGACTACAGAAAAACCTCCTCTTCTGCACACCATAGGGGGAGGTGTTCTGTAGTCCACAGAAATGTCTGAAAACAATGCTAAATGATAACAGCAGAGGCAAAGAGCACAGGAAGTTATCTGCTCAAAAGATTTCAGGCAGGATCAATATTTTTTTTTTGCTTTGTTTTTTTTGTGCTTATCAAACAGATACTGTATATTAGGAAATTTTCAATTGTATATTTTTGAGACCAAAAGGGGGTATATAAGAGGCATCATTTGTTAGGGTTTATATTACCTTTAAATTACAGATTTTCTTTGGTTTTGCAGTCTACGTCCTATTGAGGAGATGCCCTTTACCTCCTGTTTCAGATGACACAACAAGAAGTGAAAGAAAACTTCTCCAAATTGAGGGATCATTTTTTGTCACCTGGAACAGGGTTTCCCTTTTAAAGATGCCCCCTCTATTTCTGTTTTGGTAACAAATCCAATATGCTGGATATCCCATCACTTTCTATTGACAATGGTCACAATGAAGAAAAGAAAGTGAATTTGCCCTAGTGGGAACACAAACAGAATGAAAAGACAGAGGTTCTGACCCCTTACATACACTGTACAAAAAAAACACACAAAAAGAAGTTGCCTTTTAAGTTGAATTCTGGGCACAAGGAAATGTATTTAAATATATTACTTATTAGCAACAAAGGATATAAATTAAATTTGTAAGCAGCCCCAGATATGGCCTTGCAAAATTTCACCCAGTTCTCTGAATCATTCAGATGTTCATTAGCAAACTTCAGACGGGCCTGTATATGTGCTTTCTTGAGCAGGGGGACCTTGTGGGCACTGCAGGATTTCAGTTCTTCGCTGAATAATGTGTTACTAATTGTTTTCTTGGTGACTATGGTCCCAGCTGCCTTGAGATCATTGACAAGATTCTCCCGTGTAGTTCTGGGCTGATTCCTCACCGTTCTCATGATCATTGAAACTCTACGAGGAGAGATCTTGCATGGAGCCCCAGACCGAGGGAGATTGACGGTTATTTTGTGTTTCTTTCATTTGCAAATTATCGCACCAATTTTTGTCACCCTCTCACCAAGCTGCTTGGCGATAGTCTTGTAGCCCATTCCAGCCTTGTGTAGGTCTACAATCTTGTCCCTGACATCCTTGGACAGCTCTTTGGTCTTGGCCATGGTGGAGAGTTTGGAATCTGATTGATTGATTGCTTCTGTGGACAGGTGTCTTTTATAAGGGAGTGCTCCTAATCTCACCTCGTTACCTGTATAGAAGACACCTGGCAGACAGAAATCTTGCTGATTGAGAGGGGATCGAATATTTATTTCACTCATTAAAATGCAAATAAATTTATAACCTTTTTGAAATGCATTTTTCTGGATATTTTTGTTCTGTGTCACTGTTAAAATAAATCTACCATTAAAATTATAGACTGATAGATTCTTCGTCAGTGGGCAAACATACAAAATCAGCAGGGGTTCAAATACTTTTTCCCTCACTGAAACCTGTGTAGGGAGCAGTGCTGTGGGAGGGACCCAGCAGGCTCCACACACTACAGGCTGTCTGCAGAAAACTACAGCATTCTATGCATTAAGATAAAAAGCCTTCTGTGTGCAGCAGCCCCCCTAATGCTTACCTAAGCCCCATCTTGATCCAGCGATGTTGCATGAGAGACTCGACTGTCCAGGACTCTCCCTCCTCATTGGCTGAGACACATGCCATTGGCTCCCACTGCTGTCAATCAAATGAGCCAATGAGATGAGGAGAAAGGGGGGAGGGGCGGGGCCGAGCCGCTGCACGTGTCTGAATAGACACACAGAATAGTGGCTCAGTTTGGGTGCCCACATAGCAAGCTGCTTGCTTTGGGGGCATTCGGCAGGAGAAAGGGGTCAGGAGCCTAACGAGGGACCCGAGAAGAGCGGGATCTGGGCTGCTCTGTGCAAAACCACTGCAGTCTGTTGGGCATTCCTGTCATCCATTTCCAGAATTCTGAGAACTGAGTGATCAGCAGTGTTTGATCACTCTGTTCTCAGTGTAGAGCCGGTGGGGGACAGATGCGGCATCCACCTAGGTGTGTATAAAAAAAAGAATTTAAATCCCGAAGTTCTATTTTAAAGTTTATGTAGAGCCAAAACTTTTATTTTCTTAGTTTTGGATAGTTTTGATAATTAAATGCCACCGGCTACATCGTCACGTGACGTCAGAAGGGGACGGTGCCACTGATTGATGTAGCTGAGTGGCCCCACCCCTTGCCTATATAAGAACTGTCAAAGCGCAGAGCAGGCAGAATTAGGATCTGTATATCATTTTTCGACTGATCCGAATTCTAATTGTTCTGAAAAGTTTGAGTTTGTTAGAAAACAAACAAAACTAATTTTAATGGATTTCAATGAAATTCGTTACTATTCATTACTATTTCATTCAGAGATTCTGATACATTCGAATCTCTGAATAACCAAAAATGTGTCCGAATTTGTATTTGGACCAAAACAAATTGCTCATGTCTAATATTGTGTAGGTCCCCCTTTCGTGGCCAAAACCACCCTGACCCATCAAGGCATGGACTCCACTAGACTTCTGAAGGTATGCTGTGGTATCTGGCACCAATCTGTTAGTAGCAGATCACTGCCTCCACCAGCTTGTCTTCTACCCATTGTGCATCCTGGTGCCATCTCTTACCCAGGTAAGTGAGGCAAACACACCCGGCCATCCACATGATGTAAAAGAAAATGTGATTCATCAGACCAGGTCACCCCTTCTATTGCTCTGTGATCCAATTTTGATGTTCACATGCCCCATGTAGGTGATTTTGGCATGCTTGTTATACTCACTGTGAAACCTAAGGGGTTAATCCTCCGCATTGTTTAAAAAGGCTGTTTGATCCTGTCTTCTCCGATTCTCCCCTTCTTGCATCGCTACCAAAACATGTCCGGATAAGACAGTTACTGGAGTCACTCTGCATATGCTCAGTTTGGTGTGTATTGCTAGAGAGTTTTTTTTTTTTTTTTTTTTTGGACGGTGCATGTGATCAGCACAGGGCCAATAAGCACTGACCAGACAGAGGGCCAGGGGTCCTGTATCCCGATAGGGCAGCCAATGCAGTATGAAAACTCCTCCTACAATACTCACCATAGTCACCAGGACTGATATTAGGTGAAATCCACATTAAGTTGTCACCAGAACAATAATTGAGGGGGTATGTTCCATCAAAAACTTTCCTGTTTACATTTGCGGTCGGGGGTGTTTAAAATAGCTGACTGAGCCCCGTTCTTAGGGCCCCCCTGACCACCCCCCCTTAAGTTGCAAAGGCAGGCAGATAGGGTTGTACACATGGTATGTCAAAAATGATACCCCTTTGTCTTGACTCATTCAAGTGTATGTGACCCCTCAACAACCGCCCTGTAACCATACACACAGTTGCAGCATAGTGACACAACATTTACAGGGTTAAACAGGCATTGAGTAGGTGACATATCACCTTCTCACTGTCATACATCTTTGAAAAGGAATCCATTGCGATTTGCTTTTTAGAGGAACAACAAGGGCTACTGCACTTTTTGGTCCAAGTCTTAGAATGCATTTCCCTTACTTTGGAGAGATTTCTTCTCACTTCCTGTTATGTCTCTAGGACAGGATGTAAAATAAATTTTCTCCTAGGGGACGCAGATAGAAAAAAACTGACAGGGATTTTAACCCCTCCCTTCTTTATTCAAAATGATAAAAAAGGCATACATGAGAAAATATCAGTGGCACAATCACGCTACTAAAATCTCTGGCAATTAAGCGCTAAAGCCAGCCATAGACAGTTCCAATCTCAGTTCCAATCACTCCCTGCTGATGGGCAGGGCGAACTGTGTATGGGCAGGCTGAATGTACCCAAATCGATCGATCAATCCAGTTGGGCACAAACAGCCTGTCAGATTTTACATGAAATTATTGCTAGTGGCTATTATAGCTGTACTCTCCCGGCAGGAGAACACATTGGCTCATGGTTGCAGGAAAGAAAATCGCTCCATCTATGGCCGGCTTAGGAGTAGTGATCAAATTCTGCAAACTTTTCTCATTAAAAACCAACAGAGAAATAGATAAGATAAATCATTGCATTTCTAATGCTATCCAAGGATGCATAACTGCTGTGCCAAATTTACCCTGATTACCTACAGCCGTGGCTAAAAGTTTTGAGAATGAGACAAATATTAATTTTCACAATGTCTGCTGCCTCCGTCTTTATGATGTCAATTTGCATATACTCCAGAATGGTATGAAGAGTGATCAGATGAATTGCAATAATTGCAAAGTCCCTCTTTGCCATGAGAATGAACTTAATCTCATTAAAAAAAACATCTCCACGGCGTTTGTGAAGAAGGCTTCTGGGCGCCCAAGAATGTCTAGCAAGCACCAGGACCATAGTTGCCAACATTGCAAAAAAAATTAGTGGGACACTTTTTTGGCTGTAGGCGGAGCTGTATAATAATTAGGGGGCGGGCATGCGTTTGTAGGCGTGGCATAGCAAAAAGAAAAAACTGCGGCGCACAAAGCGCGCCATGGCGAAAAATGGGCGCGGTTTATGTGAAATAGTGGGCGTGGCTTAAATGGCTCAAAGGGGGTGTGGTTAGAGTCTGAGATGAATGAGGGATGGAGAGGGAAAGGGGGCGAGAGGACTGAAGGGAGATCAGCCCCAGATCCTACACAACAATAGAAATATGTGTATTCTAGAAAGTTTAACAATCAGCAGAAGAACAGTTTGGTGTTAGTGCTTCAATCATTCCGGCACCGTGATTGTTATGGTGTCAGGATGACTGAAGTGCATTATTTCTATTATTACATTGTAATATAAAATGAAATAATTCAACTCACCATAATGCTGAATCAATGGTATCCCTGAGCGTGTCACTAGCCACGTCGCCTGCCACCAGCAGAGTCCTTCATTGCATCAGGTGCCCCCAGCAGAGTCTGTCCTTGCATCAGGGGCCCCCAGCAGAGTCTGTCCTTGCATCAGGTGTCCCCAGCAGAGTCTGTCCTTGCATCAGGTGTCCCCAGCAGAGTCTGTCCTTGCATCAGGTGTCCCCAGCAGAGCCTGTCCTTGCATCAGGTGCCACCAGCAGAGCCCACCCTTGCACCAGGTGCCACCAGCAGAGTCCGTCCTTGCATCAGGTGCCCCCAGCAGAGTCCGTCCTTGCATCGGGTGCCTCCAGCAGAGTCCAACCTTGCATCAGGTGCCTCCAGCAGAGTCCGTCCTTGCATCAGGTGCCCCCAGCAGAGTCCGTCCTTGCATCAAGTGCCCCCAGCAGAGCCCGTCCTTGCATCAGGTGCCCCCAGCAGAGCCCGTCCTTGCATAAGGTGCCCCCAGCAGTGTCCGTCATTGCATCAGGTGCCCCCAGCAGAGTCTGTCCTTGCATCAGGTGCCCCCAGCAGAGTCCGTCCTTACATCAGGTGCCCCCAGCAAAGTCCGTCCTTGCATCAGGTGCCCCCAGCAGAGTCTGTCCTTGCATCAGGTGCCCCCAGCAGAGTCCCGCCTTGCATCAGGTGCCCCAAGCAGAGTCCCTCCTTGCATCAGGTGCCCCCAGCAGAGTCAGTCCTTACACCAGTGTTCCCAGCCTCAGTCCTTACATCAGTGTCCCAGGCAGAGCCATAGTTACCCCCCCTGTACATAGGTACCCCCTTCCCCTGTACATAGTTTCCCCTCTCCCCCTAGTTACCCCCTGTACATAGTTACCCCCCTGTGCATAGTTACCCCCCCTGTACATCGTTACCCCCCCTACATAGTATCCCCCTTGTACATAGTTCCCCCCCCTGTACAAAGTAACCCCTCCTGTACATAGTTAACCCCCCTCCTGTAAATAGTTACCCCCCTCCTGTAAATAGTTAACCCCCCTCCTGTATATAGTTAACCCCCCTCCTGTACATAGTTAACCCACCCCTCTCCTGTATATAGTTAACCCCCTCCTGTATATAGTTAACCCCCCTCCTGTACATAGTTAACCCCCCTCCTGTATATAGTTAACCCCCCTCCTGTACATAGTTAACCCCCCCTCCTGTATATAGTTAACCCCCCTCCTGTATATAGTTAACCCCCCTCCTGTATATAGTTAACCCCCTCCTGTATATAGTTAACCCCCCCTCCTGTACATAGTTAACCCCCCTCCTCCTGTATATACTTAACCCCCCCTGTACATTAAAGTTACATTGCTGCAGAGACAAGAAGAGCAGAATAACATGGCATGAGCGGCCGGCACTGTGTGTTCAATGGAGAGGGGAGGGGCCAATCCGTGCAGCTAACCCTGGCTTCAGTATTGTGAGAGGAGAAGCAGATTCATTGGCTGCACGGATCGAGCCCCCTTCCTCTCTCCACTGAACACAAGGGGGAACGATCTAGCGGCGGCGCCGGTGGCCATTTTGCTGAAGCCAGGTGTTCAAAAAATGAAAAAGCAAACATTCCTGATTTCCCTGGGCAAAATCCCAAATCGGGACAGCCTCCAATCCGGACAAGGGTCCCAAAATCGGGATTGTCCCGGGAAAATCGGGACTGTTGGCAACCATGCAAGACCACGTACGGGATCGGGGCACCACCAGTGCAGAGCTTGCTCAGGAATGGCAGCAGGCAGATGTGAGTGCATCTGTATGCACCATGAGGAGAAGACTTTTGGAGGATGGCCTGGTGTCACTAAGGGCAACAGAGAAGCCACTTCTCTCCAGGAAAAACATCAGGGACAGACTGATATTCTACAAAAGGTACAGGGATTGGACTGCTGAGGACTGGAGTAAAGTCATTTTCTCTGATGAATCCCCTTTCTGATTGTTTGGGGCATCTGGAAAAAAACCTTGCCTTGGAGAAGAAAAGGTGAGCACTACCATCAATCCTGTGTCATGCCAACAGTAAAGCCTCCTGAGACCATTCATGTGTAGGGTGGCTTCTCAGCTAAGGGAGTGGGCTCACTCACACAGCACTAAATAACGAATGGTACAAATACGTCCTCCGAGAGCAACTTCTCCCAACCATCCAAGAACAGTTTGGTGAGGAACAATGCCTTTTAAAGCATGATGGAGCCCCTTGCCATAAGGCAAAAGTGATAACTAAGTGGCTTGGGGAACAAAACATGGACATTTTGGGTCCATGGCCAGGAAACTCCCCACACCTTAATACCATTGAGAACTTAAAGAGAGCAAAAAAAACCCACAAATTCTGACAAACTCCAAGCTTTGATTATGCAAGAATGGGCTGCTATCAGTCAGGATGTGGCCCAGAAGTTGATTGACAGCATCCCAGGGCAAACTGCAGAGGTCTTGAAAAAGAAGGGTCAACACTGCAAATATTGACTCTTTGCATAAACTTCATGTCATTGTCAATAAAAGCCTTTGACACTCATGAAATGCTTGTAACTATACTTCAGTATCCCATAGTAACATCTGACAAAAAGATCTAAAAACACTGAAGCAGCAGACTTTGTGACAATTAATACTTGTGTCATTCTCAAAACTTTTGGCCATGGCTGTATATATAACAAATCAAGGTAAATGTATAATAAAACCACCTTTCTGTGTTGCTATGGCTATTTTAGTGATTTTTACAGCGTGCAAAACACTTTTTTTCCCATTTTGGATAGAGCAAGGGAGGGTTATAACCTCTGTCAGATTTTTTTTTTTTTGCCATCTGGGCCTCATTTCGGAGATTAACCTTAACTTCTTGTTCATTGCCAAACAGGAAGTGAGAGGTAATCCCTGTAAATTAAGGGAATCCCTTGGGGACCCCCAGGCCACCAGAACTAGTGTCCCCATTGAAAGATTTCCCCTCTATTACTTTTCTGGGGACAACCCAAAATTTGGTAGACAGGACAAATAGAGAGGGTGAACCTCCGGAGGGCACAGAAAGCACTAAAAACTGACAAACCTTCTAATCCCTCTCCACTCTATCCAAAACTGAAAAAAGGTTTTGACTTTAGTAAGACCCCTTTCACACTGGGACGGTGCGGGTGTCGGCGGTAAAACAGTGCTATTTTTAGCGCCGCTTTACCGTTGTTTTAGCGGCGCTATTCGGCCGCTAGCGGGACGGTTTTAACCCCCGCTAGCAGCCGAAAAAGGGTTAAAACTGCCCGCAAAGCACTGCTGCAGCAGCGCTATGTACCGCTCCAAAGATGCTGCTAGCAGGATTTTTTTCAGCGTCCTGCCAGCGCACCACTTCAGTGTGAAAGCCCTCGGATTTTTCACATTGGAGAGACTGCAGCGGCTGTTTCAGGGTGCTTTGCGGGTGCTAGTTTTAGTGCTGTATCGCCTGCAAAGCGCCCCAGTGTGAAAGGGGTCTTATACTTTAGGCATGAGGCGGAGCAGTGCATGCAATCTGTAGAACTGCAGTCTCTGAGGACTGTTGTCACCCTGCTTATGTGATGAAGCCTCATAGCCCAGCAGGGGAGAGAGGATCCCAAATGTATTTCTCATTACAACCATAAACTGACCACAAATCACTCCTGGCAAATATCAAGCTGCTGCTTTAATATTTTATTACAGGTACTTATATAGCACTGTCAATTTACACAGCACTATATATATATTGTACATTCACATCAGTCCCTGCCCTCAAGGAGCTTACAATCTAAGGTCCCCAACTCACATTCATAAATACACAAACTAATGCCAATTTAGACAGAAGCCAATTAACCTACCAGCATGTCTTTGGAGTGTGGGAGATAACCCACGCATGCACAGGGAGAACATGCAAACTCCTTGCAGGTAGTGCCCTGGTAGGTGAAAGTGTTAACCACTTAGCCATTTAGCAAGCACCTTTTAGGTTAAGGTGACCAGATTGTCAAAATGAAATCCGGGGACATATTGTTTTTTATTGGCAAATGGTAAACTATTTTATAAGCATATTTTCCTCAAATTATATATGCAGTGTATGTAGTATGTGTTTATGAAACGATTGTATGATATATATGTTATTTCTCATATTTCGTCCATGAGATAAAAAAAAGATACTTCTTAGAATTTTTTTAAGATATGGCTACCAAATGTTAAGAAGATAAGATAGAGAAAAAACTTTTCAATGCATATTTTGTATTTTATCCTTACCAAAGAATTTCGGTTCAACAATAACAATATAAATTATCAATTCAGAACAGTAAAAGATTCCATGGTAACAACACGTAGGATACCTTTGAACATAAATAATCAAATATTAATAGCTAACTGTTATAAGACTACAAATGTTAAAGGAACAAAACCAACATAAAATACTGGCAGGGTTTTACAACATTTTGCACCGGTGGGCAGGCCTCCCCTCAGACCACAATTCAGAGCACTGTGTAACATTACAGACCTCCCCTCAGACCACCATCTAGAGCACTGTGTGCATTAAAGACCTCCCCTCAGACCACCATCCAGAGCACTGTGCACATTACAGACCTCCCCTCAGACAACCATCCAGAGCACTGTGTACATTACAGACCTCCCCTCAGACCACCATCCAGAGCACTGTGCACATTACAGACCTCCCCTCAGACAACCATCCAGAGCACTGTGTACATTACAGACCTCCCATCAGACCACCATCCAGAGCACTGTGTACATTACAGACCTCCCCTCAGACCACCATCCAGAGCACTGTGTACATTACAGACCTCCCCTCAGACTAGGGTTGCCACCTGTACGGGAATGACCCCGACAGTCCGGGTTTTGACAGCTCTGCCCGGGTTTGTATCCTCCTGTAACCCGGACACCACAGCATAAGCTCCAGTCCCAGTCAGTGTGGAAAGTACCTGCAGCCCTCCACCAGCACCATGTCCTCACACCCCCCCTCTGAATGCGCTCTCTTCCGAGTACCACCAGCAGCACTCCCCCCTGCTCCTGTGGCTTCAGTGGTGAGTGCCTCATCCTGCTCCCCCACTCCGTTGCGCTTTCTCCCACCAGCAGCAACCTCTCCCCCCCCGCCTTCAGTGGGGAGCAACACTCCCGAGTGAGTCCCCCATCGCCCTCTTCCCCCTGTCAATGTGCCGATCAGCAAATACAGGACGCTCTCTCCCACCAGCAGCATGCTCCCCCCTTCTTCCCCTGCTCCAGCCTCCAGCAGAGCTAAAGTCTAATTGTGATATGTAATTTAAAGACTCGTCCGGTTGGTCCCCCTCTTTGCCCCTGCTACTTGCAGGAGCCCAGCAGAAGGAGCAGCCAGTTTATTGATCAGCCTCAGTACAGGGAGCAACCCAAAGCTTACAGAATGGGACAGCAGGAGAGAGGTAGATACAGTCCACCACTGAGCACCACTGTCCCCCTGTCCCACTGTCCCCCTGCCCATCCCACTGTCCCCCCCTGTCCATCCCACTGTACCCCTGTCCATCCCACTGTCTCCCTGCCCATCCCACTATCCCACTGCCCATCCCACTGTCCCCCTGTCCATCCCACCATCCACCTGCCCATCCCACGGTCCTCCTGTGCATCCCACGGTCCTCCTGTGCATCCCACTGTCCCCCTGTTCATCCCACTGTCCCTCTGACTACCCTGTGGCCCCCTGACCACTCTGCAGCCCCCCTGACCACTCTGCAGCCCCCCTGTCCACCCCGCTGCATTCCCCTGTGCATCCTGCTGGTGTGGGGTTCTTTGAGGTGCTGTGGTTAGGGTGGTCCACTTTGGGGTGCCTTAGATATGATGGACTGATTTGGAATGTTGAGATAGAATGGGCCACTTTGGTGTGTTGTTGATAGTGTGGGTTGTTAAAAGTAGGATGGACTACTTTGAACTGTCAGTGGAAGGTTGGGGTGCAGAGCATAGTAAAGGATGTCGTAGGTAGGGTGGGTTCATTTAGGCCCCTTCCACGGTTAACGCAATGTGGCTTTACCCTCTGTTCACTGTTGCGTACACAGCACTCTGTGTTACTACTCTCTTGAAGCCACCCAAAGGTGTCCAAGGTCTTTTACAATCCTATTGTCTACTCTATAGTGTATACTGTAAAAAAAATATGTTGTGCGCCAGAAAAGTGTTCGGGTTTGGCTTCAAGAAAAGGTGGCAACCCAACCTCAGACCACCATCCAGAGCACTGTGTACATTACAGGCTTCCCCCCAGACCCCCATCCAGAGCCAGGGGCGGATCCAGGGGGGGGGCAACGGGGCAATTGCTCCCCCCGAGAAATATTACTGACTGCTGAGTGTCTCTCTCAATGTTTAGAATCAGCAGCAGCGCCGGTGTTGTTGAACGGCCATGATTCTGGCCTGGACTCTCACTGGTTGCTAACGCCTGCCCGCCTGGCGTGTAGCAACCAGTGATGTCATGTCAGAGCCAAGGAGGAGGAGAGGGAGGTCCCAGCTTTCAGAGTGGAGCGGAGGAGCGGAGGATTTAACTTCTTCCTCCTCCACGCCTAGTGTGTGAATGTTGGCTCCACCCACCTCCTCCCTCTATCTTCTCCAGGGACAGCTCCAGCGTGGCGTGAGTGAGTGAGGGGAACTTCCTTGGCTGTAGCAGGTGAGAGGATTGTATGCACTTTGCATGCCTACCGATGCCTGACTCCTATCACAGCATCTGTTACACTGACACAGATCCTCAGTGTCTGGGAGCTGTCTGGGGGAGGGGCGCTGATGTTCTCCTAACCAGCAGGAGCCCGGGAGGAAGGACATCTTACATGCTGTTATGATAAGGTCAGTACATTTGTTAGGGAGGTGTTGTGTAATTATTGTGCTAGGGGACAGACTGCCAGCTTCCCCCCATGTAATGTGCTCTCTTGTGCCCACTATGTCATGTGCTGTGCATTGCAGTGCCCCCATGTAATGTGCTGTGCCTTGCAGTGCCCCCATGTAATGTGCTGTGCCCACTATGTCATGTGCTGTGCATTGCAGTGCCCACTATGTTGTGCTGTGCCTTGCAGTGCCCCCATGTAATGTGCTGTGCCCACCATGTAATGTCATGTGCATTGCAGTGCCCCCATGTAATGTGCTGTGCCCACCATGTAATGTCATGTGCATTGCAGTGCCCCCATGTAATGTGCTGTGCCGACCATGTCATGTGCTGTGCATTGCATTGCCCTTCATGTGATGTGCAGTGCCCCCTATGTTGTGCTGTGCCTTGCAGTGCCCACCATGTAATGTGAAGTGCCCACCATGTCATGTGCTGTGCCTTGCAGTGTCTACCATGTAATGTGCACTGCCCACCATGTCATGTGCTGTGCCATGCAGTGCCCACCATGTCATGTGCTGTGCCATGCAGTGCCCACCATGTCATGTGATGTGCCCACCATGTAATGTGCAGTGCCCACCATGTCATGTGCCATGCAGTGCCCGCCATGTCATGCACTGTGCCCGCCATGTAATGTGCAGTGCACACCATGTCATGTGATGTGCCATCCATGTCATGTGCAATGCCCACCATGTCATGGGCTGTGCCATTCAGTGTCCGCCATGTAATGTGCAGTGCCCACCATGTCATGTCATGTGCTGTGCCTTGCAATGCCCGCTATGTAATTTGCAGTGTCCACCATGTCATGTGCTGTGCCATGCAGTGATCCCACCATGTAATGTGCAGTGCCCACCATGTAATGCGCTGTGCCATGCAGTGCCCACCATGTCATGTGCTGTGCCCACCCTGCCATGTGTTGTGCCCAGCATGTAGTGTGTTGTGCCCACTGTGTAATGTGCTGTGCTGTTCAGCAGTGCCCACCATGTCATGTGCAGTCCCTAACATGTAATGTGCAGTTGCATTGTCCACAATGAAATGTGCTATGCCATGCAGTGCCCACCATGTAATGTAATGTGCTGTGCCATTCAGTGCCCACCATGTAATGCGCTGTGCCCACCACGTCATGTGCTGTGCCATGCAGTGCCCACCATGTAATGCGCTGTATCCACCATGTAATGTGCTGTGCCATGCAGTGCCCACCATGTCATGTGCTGTGTTGTGACACCATGTCATGTGCTTTGCCCATCATATAAGGCCCTGTGCCCATCATGCAATGTGCTGTGTTGTGTAGTACCAACCATGTCATGTGCTGTGCCCACCATATAATGAACTGTGCCTACCTTGTAATGTGCTGTATTGGGCAGTGCCAACTGTGTAATGTGCTTTGCCCACCATTAAATGTGCTGTATCCACCATGTAATGTGTTGTGCCAACCATGTAATGTACTGTGCTATTCCCCCCCCCCGTGTTATGTACTATGCTGTGCCTCCCACAGACTCACCCACTCAATCTCACCCCCCTCTCTTTCACCCCCCTCACCCCCTCTTTCTCTCATCCCCTCTCTTTCGCCCTGTTCTCTCTCTCACCCCCTTCACCCCCTACCATCCTCTCTCTTTCACCCTCTTTCTATTCCCCTTTTTCTCACCCCCTCTCTCTCGTCCCCTCTCTCTCACCCCCTCTCTCTCTCTCTTATTCACCCCCTTTCTCTCTCTTTCCCCCTCCCTCTCATCCCCTCTCTTTCAACCCCCCCCCCATCTCGCTATCACACCCCCCCCTACTCTCTCAACCACTGTCTCACACCCCTCTCTCTCTTTAATTTAAATTTAACAAAAAATTGTTTGTATTTTCATTTTATTTATTTCCATAAAAAGGCCCACCAAAATCCTTAGCACCAGGCCCATGTTGCTCTTAATCTGGCCCTGTAAGCAACACCTTTTTTTCTGCCAGTGCCCCTCCCGAGACTAGACTCTGGATCCGCCCCTGTCCAGAGCACTGTGTACATTACAGGCCTCCCCTTATACCACCGTCCAGAGCACTGTGTACATTACAGGCCTCCCCTCAGACCACCATCCAGAGCACTGTGTACATTACAGGCCTCCCCTCACACCACTGTCCAGAGCACTGTGTACATTACAGGCCTCCCCTCATACCACCGTCCAGAGCACTGTGTACATTACAGGCCTCCCCTCATAGCACTGTCCAGAGCACTGTGTACATTACAGGCCTCCCCTCAGACCACCGTCCAGAGCACTGTGTACATTACAGGGCTCTCAAACCACCGTCCACAGCACTGTGTTGCCCCCAGTCTGTAAAATCCCCCCAATCTGCACAATTCTCCCCCCCCCCCCAGTTTGTACAATCCACCCTCCCCGCAGTCTGTACAACCCCCCCCAGTTTGTACAATCCCCCTCCCCCAGTCAGCACAATCCCCCACAGTTTGTACAATCCCCCCCAGTGAACACAACCCCCCCCCCCTCCCCCCATAGTCTGCACAGGGGGGAGAACAAAATGAAAAGGAGAAGAGCCAAAGCAAAGAGGTCAGGTGAGAGGGGGGGGGTTCTTCACGGAGCAGATGTTCACCCACCAATTATGCTTCCCATCTCAGGTTGGTCTCCCAGGTAGGCTGAGCACAGTGCATGCATTGCATGCAGGAGGCTGAAGTGTGGGCAGGGTTGGGCGGACACTAATTTGAGGCGGAATGTCTGATTGGACAGGCAGTGAAGTGAGGGAGGAGCTAGGAAGTGCTGAAAAGACGGGCAACAGAGGCGATAAAGCCCAACTCCCGGACGGCCGGAAACACTGGCGGGAGCTAAAATGCCAGGGAAAGCGAAAGCGATCACTGCCTGAGACTGAGCAGCCAAAAATAGAAAATAGTGCCGTGGCTGCCTCGGTGGAAGTGGCGCCGCCAATCCAGGGACAAAAACAGGGACAGATTTGTCCTGGGGACAGTGTCCTCAACCCAGGGACTGTCCCTAGGAAACAGGGACGTCTGGTCACACACCTTTCTGGGTAAGGCCTGGATCATTGGGTGCTGCAGCAACGAGCATCTGGTTAACCGGTGATCTACATATAATAAAACATTCGTCAAGCATATGATCACACTGCATGCCTGATGATGGGTTCCTGCGTGACCCCGAAACATTGCACTGATGTGATTTTAATAAACTTTTGAACTTTTAAATGGATCCATTGCATGCTGGTACCATGCAAGTGCCAGCATGCAGGTGCTTGTTTTAAGGCGGGTGAATATCTCCCCTGCTATTGTTCTTGGGTAGACAGCCCATTTACTACCATCTTTATTGTATAAACTTGTTCTATATGCATTTCAACTGTAAATTTAGTTGTGCGGATGAAGTATAGATATAATCAATTTGCATTGGTGCAGAGCTTTTTGGTGGAGCCACAGCGTCTTGTTACATGATACTCTACCATGCAACCTTCCCAAATAATTCTCAGAACCAGAAACATTTGGTATAAATTCTTCTGTGCTCAGATATCATAGCCAATCAAAAATGAAAGGTACCAAGCAGACAGGACAACAGCAACCAAAAGCCAGGATAGAAATGACAGCCAATCAGAAGGTAGACTGGATAGCCTGTAGGAAGATACAGTAAATGCAAAATGTTACCGTTTCATTGCAGTGCATTGTTTTCTGTGATGATCCCTATATTAAGAGGAAACCTACAGACATAATTATAACCACACTTTATATAATAGCTATGTAGAGCTGGTAGATTTATGATCTACCATCTGATAGGTAAATTTAGTGAATTGCTCATTATAGGAAGTTAGATTTGCCTCTGTTCCAGCTTGGCTGACGTTGCGTGTGGTTCCACATTGTGCCGGTGGGTGTCGTCACCATCGGCAGGTGTTGGAAAAGCAACGTGTTAAAGCGGATGAGTGCTCCTCTGTCCCGGAGACAACTCGGTGGAGGTGGTCCTCCGAGTTGCATTCTGGGAGAGGGTATTTATGAGACAGACGCCATGTTTAGGGGTTCGTTTTCAGCCACCTGCTGGCCCTCCTGGTGTTAGAGTACCATCTCGCGGTCCTCCGCTCCGGAGGCCCGCGTCGCTGTGGCGCGTGGGTGGGCCCAGAAGCCTCTCTGGGGCCTACCACAGCAGCCGAGGAATGGTCCTGAGCTGTCTATCCAGGGTGAAGAAGCTGGACAACTGAGGAGATCCCAGGGGAGGACCCGTCATGGAAGGATCATGCAGAGTGCTGGTCTGGAGAGGGGTCTGGTGACTCGGTTGGAGGACGTATCCTGAAGTAGTCTTATTACATGGTACTGCCGGGTTGGCTTAAAGGTCCAAGTACTGTGTCTGACATTCATCGCAAACCAATACATTCTGTGGCAGAGGATCGTACGGGTTTATTTCAAGCAAGTCTGTGGCAGAGACTTTTGTTCGTGCTACGTACTGGCTGCTAGGCAAGTGAGAGAGGCCTATCCAGGTGAGCAAAGATCGTGTCCCACAAAGGGGATTGCATTCAATTACAGTATTCAACTTTAAAGGACGTTCTAAAGAAACCTAAAGAAAGGTATTTGAGCTTCCCTGCAGTTTTCCTCCTGCCTCTTTCCTGATACTTCCTTCGTTACTTGGTTCAATAAAGCATTGAAAATGTACTCAAGTGTTGGTGCTTATATCGTCCAGAGGTAAACTCAACAGAACCCTAGACTCGGTGGCGGTGAAACAGGTATCGAGAGTGAAGGTAACAGCCCGCCTAAACCAGCAGCTCCGCCGAGAGTTAGTGCTACAGCTACATGAAGTTTTCCTTTATAAAGTTGATCTCTGGTTAAAAAAAACCCACTTACCTGACATTGCAGTCATGTGACAGGCCAGGTCCTGAGTCTTCTTTCTTCTGGTCCATAGTTTGGGAAGGTCCTTATTCCCATGCCTATGTTGCTCCCTGGTGACATGGTTGCTGCCCATTGTCTGGTCCTCACAGGGTCCTGAAGACTTTATGGAGCCATGATGTAATGCAAGGGGAAGCAAAAAGACTGGTCTCTGCGAAAGATGAGGATCACATGACAGCAGATCCTGGTAAGTTTTTCTAGGCTTATGAATCTTAAAAAAATAATAATAAAACATATTTGCTAGGTGACGTGAGAAAATGTTTTTTTTTTGAGTTGGGCTTAATAGTGAACCTGGTCCCTTTCTGTTCAACTCCTTTTCCCTTCCTAGTTCATTATCTCAGCTTTTTCTATTCTACATTGCCATGCACAATCCACTTACTCATGGACCTTACCCCACTGACTCCTACTTATTGGTCCATCAGCAAGGTGAAATACAACATAAGACATACCCGGTACTTCAGGCTTCCTTGAGGCCCGAAGAAGGAGTGCATGCTCTGCAAACACGTCGCCTGCTACTGACCAACTCGTCCGACCGGAAGTGAGTCATCAACTGGCATCCCGGGCTTCTGAGGACCAGGAATCGCTGGTATCCACCGGCGCAACCCGCTCCACGGTTCCCACATCTTTGCCTCTGACGGTCTCATGGCTGGACACACCATTGGACTCCCTTATGGATTCCCCCTGGACAGCTCACTTTGGTGAAATGCCTACCTGTCACATATCTTTGTGAGTACAATACATCCTGTGTCCAAATAAATTGTATCTTATACTGCACTTAGAGTGGTGCTTTTTTGTGTTTTCTCCTCCTTGGGAGAATGGTAAGTCTGGAGCACGGCAGTACGGAGACTCTCTGGGACAAAGCAGCGGTCACAAGGTTTCTCAGGAGGAGCATGGACCTGAGCAGAAAGAATTTTGTCACCCAAAGGAGAAGTGAGACTGGTGCGAACCGTAGCCAGAATATGAACAGGAGGAATCACAGGAACCGGAACCAACTCCAAATTGGAAGTGGAGGAAAATTGTCGTGACAAGGCATCGGCCCTTACATTCTTAATACCGGGTAAGAATGAGACAATGTAATTAAAACTCGACAAGAAAAGAGCCCATCGCGCCCTTCTGGGAGAGAGGAGTTTAGCCTCAGACAAGAATGTGAGATTCTTATGGTCAGTAAGAATGAGAACTGGCACAGTGGTACCTTCAAGGAGATGTCTCCATTCTTTCAGGGCTAAAATGATCACCAACAGCTCTCTGCCATCTTGTAATTGCACTCTGCAGGTGACAATTTCTTGGAAAGTAGCCACACGGATGCATAGCGCTCTCAGAGTTAGGACATTGAGACAGAAGGGCGCCAACTCCAATCCCAGAAGCATCAACTTCTAGGATAAAAGGCAACATAGGATCAGGATGTGCCAACACAGGAACAGAAACAAAGGCAGCCTTGAGACTCTCAAAGGCCTTAATGGACTCCGGAGATCAACTCGGTGGGTTACGGTCCTTTCTGGTCATATCAGTCAGGGGCTTGACCAGAGATGAGAAGTTAGGAATAAACTTCCAATAATAATTGGCAAAGCCCAGGAAACACTGCAGAGGACATAAACCCACGGGTCCAGCCACCTGCTGGCCCTCCTGGTATTAGAGTACCATCTCGCGGTCCTCCGCTCCGGAGGCCCGCGTCGCTGTGGCGCGTGGGTGGGCCCAGAAGCCTCTCTGGGGCCTACCACAGCAGCCGAGGAATGGTCCTGAGCTGTCTATCCAGGGTGAAGAAGCTGGACAACTGAGGAGATCCCAGGGGAGGACCCGTCATGGAAGGATCATGCAGAGTGCTGGTCTGGAGAGGGGTCTGGTGACTCGGTTGGAGGACGTATCCTGAAGTAGTCTTATTACATGGTACTGCCGGGTTGGCTTAAAGGTCCAAGTACTGTGTCTGACATTCATCGCAAACCAATACATTCTGTGGCAGAGGATCGTACGGGTTTATTTCAAGCAAGTCTGTGGCAGAGACTTTTGTTCGTGCTACGTACTGGCTGCTAGGCAAGTGAGAGAGGCCTATCCAGGTGAGCAAAGATCGTGTCCCACAAAGGGGATTGCATTCAATTACAGTATTCAACTTTAAAGGACGTTCTAAAGAAACCTAAAGAAAGGTATTTGAGCTTCCCTGCAGTTTTCCTCCTGCCTCTTTCCTGATACTTCCTTCGTTACTTGGTTCAATAAAGCATTGAAAACGTACTCAAGTGTTGGTGCTTATATCGTCCAGAGGTAAACTCAACAGAACCCTAGACTCGGTGGCGGTGAAACAGGTATCGAGAGTGAAGGTAACAGCCCGCCTAAACCAGCAGCTCCGCCGAGAGTTAGTGCTACAGCTACATGAAGTTTTCCTTTATAAAGTTGATCTCTGGTTAAAAAAAACCCACTTACCTGACATTGCAGTCATGTGACAGGCCAGGTCCTGAGTCTTCTTTCTTCTGGTCCATAGTTTGGGAAGGTCCTTATTCCCATGCCTATGTTGCTCCCTGGTGACATGGTTGCTGCCCATTGTCTGGTCCTCACAGGGTCCTGAAGACTTTATGGAGCCATGATGTAATGCAAGGGGAAGCAAAAAGACTGGTCTCTGCGAAAGATGAGGATCACATGACAGCAGATCCTGGTAAGTTTTTCTAGGCTTATGAATCTTAAAAAAATAATAATAAAACATATTTGCTAGGTGACGTGAGAAAATGTTTTTTTTTTGAGTTGGGCTTAATAGTGAACCTGGTCCCTTTCTGTTCAACTCCTTTTCCCTTCCTAGTTCATTATCTCAGCTTTTTCTATTCTACATTGCCATGCACAATCCACTTACTCATGGACCTTACCCCACTGACTCCTACTTATTGGTCCATCAGCAAGGTGAAATACAACATAAGACATACCCGGTACTTCAGGCTTCCTTGAGGCCCGAAGAAGGAGTGCATGCTCTGCAAACACGTCGCCTGCTACTGACCAACTCGTCCGACCGGAAGTGAGTCATCAACTGGCATCCCGGGCTTCTGAGGACCAGGAATCGCTGGTATCCACCGGCGCAACCCGCTCCACGGTTCCCACATCTTTGCCTCTGACGGTCTCATGGCTGGACACACCGTTGGACTCCCTTATGGATTCCCCCTGGACAGCTCACTTTGGTGAAATGCCTACCTGTCACATATCTTTGTGAGTACAATACATCCTGTGTCCAAATAAATTGTATCTTATACTGCACTTAGAGTGGTGCTTTTTTGTGTTTTCTCCTCCTTGGGAGAATGGTAAGTCTGGAGCACGGCAGTACGGAGACTCTCTGGGACAAAGCAGCGGTCACAAGGTTTCTCAGGAGGAGCATGGACCTGAGCAGAAAGAATTTTGTCACCCAAAGGAGAAGTGAGACTGGTGCGAACCGTAGCCAGAATATGAACAGGAGGAATCACAGGAACCGGAACCAACTCCAAATTGGAAGTGGAGGAAAATTGTCGTGACAAGGCATCGGCCCTTACATTCTTAATACCGGGTAAGAATGAGACAATGTAATTAAAACTCGACAAGAAAAGAGCCCATCGCGCCCTTCTGGGAGAGAGGAGTTTAGCCTCAGACAAGAATGTGAGATTCTTATGGTCAGTAAGAATGAGAACTGGCACAGTGGTACCTTCAAGGAGATGTCTCCATTCTTTCAGGGCTAAAATGATCACCAACAGCTCTCTGCCATCTTGTAATTGCACTCTGCAGGTGACAATTTCTTGGAAAGTAGCCACACGGATGCATAGCGCTCTCAGAGTTAGGACATTGAGACAGAAGGGCGCCAACTCCAATCCCAGAAGCATCAACTTCTAGGATAAAAGGCAACATAGGATCAGGATGTGCCAACACAGGAACAGAAACAAAGGCAGCCTTGAGACTCTCAAAGGCCTTAATGGACTCCGGAGATCAACTCGGTGGGTTACGGTCCTTTCTGGTCATATCAGTCAGGGGCTTGACCAGAGATGAGAAGTTAGGAATAAACTTCCAATAATAATTGGCAAAGCCCAGGAAACACTGCAGAGGACATAAACCCACGGGTCGGGGCCACTGTAGGACTGCCGAAAGTTTCTCTGGGTCCATCAAAAAACCAGCAGTGGAAATGACATAGCCCAGGAATTTAACCTGTTCACGATGGAACTCGCACTTCTCCAATTTACAATAGAGATTGTTTTCTCTTAGTTTCTGAAGCACACAACAGACATCTGTGTGGTGGCTCTCCAGGGACTTGGAAAATATGAGGATATAATCGAGATAAACCACCACACATAACTGCAACAAATCTCGGAGGACATCGTTGATATATTCCTGGAAAACTGCCGGGGCTTTACAAAGGCCAAAAGGCATTACGAGGTACTCATAATGATCTGTTCTGGTATTTAACGCAGTTTTCCAATCGTCGCCCCCCTTAGTCCGCACGAGATTGTATACCCCTCTCAAATCAAGCTTTGTGGAGCCCCACTAGCGGGTCTACCTTAGGATGGGAAAACTCCTGCCACCCACTTGACTACTCACCCACTGATTGGACCAACTCTTATGGAACTGAAGAGGTTTTTCGGCTTAGCCTCATTAAGAAATTTTCCATCCCCACTGACGCCACTTATTGGTCATCCAGATTTTCTACCTGGCCTCACTGACCCGTCCTTTCGATTGCAAGCCCCACAGGGACTCATGAGGGCCTCTACTCTCCTGCGTTCCTCCGGTTGGCTAACTATGGAGAACTTGCTCTCAGGTCAGGCACCACTCCAATTAGACTACTGGTGGATCAACCAACTATCTCACTTTCTTGGCTCACTGCCCAAACCAACCCACTTTGTCAGAAAGCTCCACTCTTTTGAGGAACTCTGCTTGGGTGAGAGACCGATCCGGAGGTCCTTATCAACCTCCTACAAATCCCTGTTGGATCTTCACGCCACCGAAGATCCCCCATTCTTAGCAAAATGGGAGAGAGACTTGCAAGTCACCTTCACAGAACCCCAAAAAGAATGCATACTCTTTTTCGCACAGAAATCCTCTATGTGCAGCAAATACCAAGAGACCGCATATAAAATAGTGACGCGCTGGTACAGAACCCATTCCGTACTGGCTAAGATATTTCCTCTACAAACTGACCGCTGTTGGCACTGCAACCTACACCCAGGGATTCTATTACATATTTTCTGGGACTGCCCTGTGCTCCAAACTTTTTGGCAGCCGGTGCTTAAGCTCGTACAGAAACTCACAGATATCTCCCTTCAGGATAACCCAGCTGCGGTTCTCCCTAACCTTACTCCCCTGTCAAGGAAGCGTTACCACAAATCCCTCCTCAAGCATCTCCTTAATGCTGCTCGGTCCAGCATCCCACCTCTTTGGAAGCAACAGTCTGGGCAAACGGTAGCCCAATGGTTCGCAAGAATGAAGGACATTGAGCAGATGGAAGATCTGACCTCTGCGCTGCGAGATAAGTCGGAGGAACATAATTCCAGATGGTTTCATTGGAACCTTTTTCGCTTCTCAGACGAATTCCACCAATAGTTGTCAGGATCCATTGTCTAGGATCCCCATTGACAGTTCAGCATTACCGAACTTGTCTCCCCGGGGGCAACTGCCCCTGCCCTCCCCCCTCCCCCTCCCTGGTTTGCTGATATTATATTTTATATATATATTTTTTTTTTTTCTTTTTCTCTCTCTCTTTTTTTCTCTCTTCTCTGTCTTCTCTTTCTTTACCCTTACTATTTCTCGCTTTCAATAAAAAAGACACAAAAAGTGATGGGCACAGATGTTTATGTTTACCCTATATTAGACTTCAGCAAGTGATATGAGTCTGACTGAATAGCGACCTTCACTCACATGCAACTGTTATGTTTTGACTGTTATACTTGTCAGCACGGAGCCAATCAAAAGAGGGGTTGTGCCTCTGTAACCAAGGATAACCAATAACCAGCGGAAACCTAGGTGAGGAAATAACTTGGAATTGGATTATCTCATGGTGAAGAGCCCTTACAGCCATGGACAACGGAACAGTCTCACGAGTCATATGGGCAGGCTGTAGAGGTCTCCCTTCAAGAGCCTTAATGGCAAATGGAGTGTCACGCAGCTGCAGCAGAATCGAGTGCTGCGATACAAAGGCAGCATCAATGAACAGGTCTGCAGCCCCAGAGTCGATTAGAGCCTGTATCTCGATGGACGACTCAGCCCATGAAAGGGTGAGTCGTTCAGAGAAGGAAGGGCTGAGCCCAGCCCTGACAGATATCTCCCAAACCTGCACGGTTTAAGAGATATCCTCTGTCCCCTGCATGTGCCGATGACATCGGCACATGCGCACTGGGGCAAACTGTGCGTCGTTAGCGGTAGCGGCTCCGACGCGGATGCGCGGGAGTGACATCATCGCGGCTCTGGCCATTCACAGCGCTGGAGCCGTGATATCCGGAAGTAACCCCCGGGAAAGATGTCGCTGGCCGGAGGGGGAGACAAGGACGACTGTGGGGGCTTCGTTCTCGGGTAAGTAATTCATAGTGAGCTAGGATGCTATGCATCCTAGCTCATTATGCCTTTGTCTTGCAGGGTTTTTTTTTTACTAGGGTTTACAACTACTTTAATGCCCTGTACACACGATCGGACATTGATCGGACATTCCGACAACAAAATCCATGGATTTTTTCCGACGGATGTTGGCTCAAACTTGTCTTGCATACACACGGTCGCACAAAGCTGTCGGAAAATCCGATCGGTCTGAACGCGGTGACGTAAAACACGTACGTCGGGACTATAAACAGGGCAGTAGCCAATAGCTGTCGTCTCTTAATTTATTCTGAGCATGCATGGCACTTTGTGCGTCTAATTTGTGTACACACAATCGGAATTTAACTGATCGGATTTTGTTATCGGAAAATTTTGTAGCCTGCTCTCAAACTTTGTGTGTCGGTAATTCCGACGGAAAAAGTCCGATGGAGCCCACACACGATCGGAATTTCCGATAACACAATCCAATCGCACTTTTTCCGTCGGAAAATCCGACCATGTGTACAGGGCATTATCCTGCATTGTTTGTGGTGTTGGGGGTGAGTATCTTATCGCAGTCTGAAGCACCCTAGAAAGGAGGCTGCAGGAGACCAGTTGCACAGATTTGAGGGAGCCCGCTGTGGACAAGAGTAATGTAAGTATTTCTCCTTATCTTTGCACCCCTAGATATAAAGAACTTTAATATAAAAAGAGAATGTGGGGTGATTGGCGCTACCTGAAAAACCCCAGATGCTGCTGCATAGTAGGGAAAAATCCAAAAAGTATATTATTATGTATGAAAGTTTTTAACCAGCTGTGCCCATACATTCTATGTAGGGCTAGGGGATGTGTGATTATGGATGCTACCTGGCAGTATGAACCATACACAATAGATAAGGTAGAAAAAATATGTCACATGAGCCTAAGTACCCAAGCCGTGGCTCCAAGTAATGAAACGGTATGCAATAGAGGAAAGACCTGGTATGGCAAATATAAGTGTTACAATGCTATGTGTAGGAGATAAATCAATATACAAACAAGAAAAACACCATGCACATATATCAATATAACTATCACATCTATATTAGAGTATGGTATCATCCAGGTAGGGCCTTGCAGCCAGTGTTTAATAATCGGTACAATGGCCCCTGGACAATGGGGCTGTCAGCTGGAAATCAAAAAGTCTATAATTGCAAATAAGGATGATGTGTAATAGTCCCACATACACAGTAATATCTGCATCAGATCTAAACAGCATCAAGGTGACTTTAGTGCTTAAAGGTGATTCCAGGTGACTTCTGTGCTCCCCCTTCAGAATTCCTACTCACCGAATTCAGACACCCCTACAGGGGTAATGGGCATGTAGTGCTTATTATGGAGGTCACTGCTCCCTGGTGTCTTCGGTGGATGTCCCGGGTATATCCTTGCTGGTTGATGGATACTGATGTGCCCATAGGTAAAATCCCTCATATGCCAAAAAAGGAAGAAAGAGCTCCCATGGTGTAGTAAAATCAAAATAAGTCAATTTATTCAATTAAAAGACATAAAATGAACAGCAAACATGACATCCAAAAAAACGTGTGTTCCCGAGATCGGTACCACACGTAGGTAAAAGTGCATGTAATGCCAGTTCCAACGAGTAAAAGCAACCGTGTACTGAGATGGGGGATAGCGGCAGCTATTGCATTCCAGCTGCGTTGCACCCTCTCGTAAACACGGAAGTGAGCGTGGCTCCGTCGTACGCGTTTCGTCATAGACGTCCTCAGCGATGGTCAAAGAACTTTAACCCTTGTAGTGTGTGTGGGAGAAGGCATTGCAAGTGTTGCTTTTGTCACTTTCCTGGAGTTCAGCTTTAAAGTGGTTGTACCCCTTACATATACTAAGTGAAGTGACTGGACTCAGGCGATACACAGAGATTAAACAAATCCACCTACAAAAGTTGTACCAGTTTATCTGCGATCTTCTTATCTCTACATGTGTTCAAAGTGCAGTGCTTGTCTGAGCTGTCAGAAAAAGAGGGCTGAAATACACTCTGCAGAGCTCCATGAGGAGAGCTCTGACAGCTGATTGGACAGAAGGAACACACTCCTCTTCATACAGCACACAGGAACAAAGCTGAGGCTGTCAATCAGCTGGAGGTCCCTCCCCTGTCACCTAATTTCTCTTGATGTCTGGTAAACTTGTCAGAAGTATTTCATGCTGATTGCAGAAGAATGAAGCAGCAGAGAAAAATGCTCTGGATATGCATATGCTTTGTTCATATTTAATGTCTGAGGTTTCCAACCACTTTTAACACAAACAGGGTGCCCCTATAAATGGGGAGCCTCAGATTTGGAAGCTACTTATATAAAGAACCAGACCAATAGCCGACAGCCCTAAAAGTTTCAAAACAGGTGTTCATTCAGCAAGACAATGTAGAACATCCAATGCGTTTCAGGGGTTCAAAGACCCTTCTTCAGGGTTCAGATATTGCAACTTTGACTCAAATTGATAGAATCATCACAATAATTGATAAAAAAAGACACACACAGTATAAAATAGCAGCAGTAGCACCCTGCAGATGTTTATGACAGGTCCATTTGAACCCCTAACTCAGAACAGTCATACACAACTCTATTTCAAATTATTTCCATAGTAAAGAAATAAAAATTGATATTGAGTAAAAAACGATGCGTCTGTCATGCCTGTCGCCCTAATATATTCTTCATTTCTTGTTACATCTATGTATCCATTATGTCCCCATTGTCTCCAGTCACTTAATGTCCATTCACCCTCGACCATTTTATTGGGTCTCGGTTATAAAGTGACTTTGTGATGAATTGTTGGTGTTCTCTGAATGTTCTGTTTCCTTGCCTGATTCTCCTCACCTCTCCCTCCCTTCCTCTCCCTCTGTGGATGGATTGGTTGTGTCAGACTCAAACAGCCGTGTCCCTTCATCCCCCCCAGCTTGGTGCTATCATTTATCCCGATCACAGGGGAGAGGGGACCTGTCAGGGCAGCCTCATGTCTCTCTTTCCAGTGCTGCACACAGAGGGGATGACAGAGCTGTGACTCTGTGCTATTATGTGGAACGGGGGTTTAAACGCGCCTCAGTATGTCTAGGTGCGCACTACAAATGTCTTTCCATTTGATTACATAGGAAATGGAAGATACAGGAATAAACGATTTACCTGCCGTGTCCTACAAGATACAGAAGAGAGTGTATGGGAGAGGTCAGAACATGGAATGGCGTTTCGCTTTACATGGCGGTCTTATGATGGTCATACTCCACGCTTGCTATAAATAAGACCAGTGTAGTAGACAATTTTGGAAACCAATTGAATATTTTTTTTCTCTTTTTGGACAGCATAGGAAAGGGTGATTTTTTTAAATTTATTATTAATATTTGCTGCCCCTTGGGTTAATTCACCTATATTTATTTGATACATACATTAACAGTGTCACGGGACCCTTATTTTTAAATAATATAATATAAGAGCCAGCTCATTAAAAAATGCATTTTCATTACATTTCAACAAATAGCATTTGCTAATAATGAAAGTTAATCAAGTCAATTCACAAAAAAAGAAAGAAGATGTATCTCATAGTATAGCCCAGTGGCATCAACTTTCTTGATATAGGGGGCCCTAAAGTGCAACCCCTGAGATGAACAAAGGGACGCACATAATATTCACTAATTGCAATGCTACAGACTGCAGATGGGCAGAAACTACGGGCATAATACAAGACATAATCAGAGATTACAGGCATACTGTAATACAAGAGATGGCCAGAGACTTTGGGCATGATACAAGAGATGATCAGAGACTATGGACATGTTACAAGAGATGGTCTGAGACCATGGGCATGTTACAAGAGGTGGTCAGACACTTCAGGCATTGTACAAGACATGATCAGAGACTGGTCATGATACAAGAGATGATAAGAGACTATGAGCATGATACAAGAGATGATCAGAGACTATGGGAATGATACAAGAGATGATCAGAGACTATGGGAATGATACAAGAGATGATCAGAGACTATGGGAATGATACAAGAGATGGTCAGAGACTATGGTCATGATACAAGATGTAGCATCCTGGTGTTTAGGCAGGGTTGCTAACAAATTTAGTTTGCCAGGTAGTATTTGTCTTGGCTAATTGTTAGGAGATCCATTGATTTCCCCCTAATTGTGGAATTGCTGCACTTCTCTCTTCTGTCACTAGGTGGCTGGTGACATTAGATAGAAAAGGGCATAGCAAGGATGGATCATGAATAGATGGGATGTCTCAGCCAATAGGCAAGGGTTTCTCTAAGTCCCTTGGCCTGCTGTGAGAGCCTATTTATTTGGGTGGAGTCAGGTGATTGGGGTTCTGTGCCACCTGGATGGCTGTCTGGGTGGACGTGTGTTATGTCGCCCCGGGTTGCTAGGCCAGAAGCCTGAGGCCTATCCCGGGGACACCTGGCTGCTAGGCTGCCTGAGGCCTATCCAGGAGCTGGGACTGCAGGATTGGAGTCCAACCGAGTTGTGAAGGTTCAACCGAACGGGAACCAGTTGTGGTCGGGGGTAGAAGGGGAAGCTGTCGCCACTGAGGGTCCATCCACCTCATTACCGGAGACTACTGTGAGTAAGCTGAAGCAAGTACCCAATAGGATTGCCACCTGTCCGGGATTCACCCAAACAGTTCGGGTTTGGAATCATGCGTTCGGGTTTCAGACTGCCTGAAAAGGCCCCTGAGAATTGCTTCCCCCTTTTTATTTTGTTATCTGGACTCTATCGGCGAAGCCCAGCAAGTCTATGGGGGGTTGCTTGGTTTCGCTATGATGAGCAATTTTGTCAGCGCCAGGCAGTCCGGCCCTCTTTACGGTCAGACCACAAAAAACGTAATTTTCTGGATGAAACTGATGTAGTCTCCACAGAGTTTGATTCCTCCCTTTCAGGGTGGGGCCGAGGATGCGGCAGCCTCTTCACAACTGGCCACAAATCGTAGGGGGTTATGTTGGAAATTCAATGCCGGATCTTGCAAGTTTGACATGGTGTGCTGTTTCCGTCATGACTATTCAGGGAGTGGAGGGTCTCATGCGCTGTCCTGATGCTTCATTTATGGAAAAGGAAAAGGAGGTGATGCTGGAAAGAGGGAAGTGAAGGTAGAAAAGATGGCACCTTTCCTAAAGCGTTATTACAACAGGAAGGCAGCTAGTGTGTTGCAGCTTTCTCGTAGGGTTTTTCTGATACCCTGCCAGTTGCTGGTTGTTCCTTCTATGGCTGATAGCTTGCAGTCATCTCGTTTACTTCCAGTGGTCGTTTTCAGGAAAACTTTTCAAAGTAGTTGCTTTGGGTCGCATGGCTGGCCCCCTTTTGATTCACCGCCAGTATTTCCCCTTTGGGTATTATCCCCAAAAAAGAACCTAATTAGTTACGCCTCATTCATCACTTGTTGCATCCTAAAGGGGATTCAGTGAATAATACCATTGATCTGGAGCTTTGCATGGTGTCCTATAATTCTTTTGATATGGCAGTGTTGTTGGTTCCTAGGTATGCTAAAGGTACATTGTTGGCCGAAACTGATATTGCGGCAGACTTTTGTTGGTTGCCGGTACATCCTAGTTGTTGCCATCTGCTGGGGTGCAAATGTCAAGGGCAGAATTTTGTTGATAGATGTTTACCAATGGTCTGTGCCATTTCTCGTTTGTTGTTTGAAATGTTTAGTTCCTTTTAGGAATGGGCGGTTCTGGATGCTTCAAGCCTAAATCGGTCATTCATAACTTAGATGATTTCTTGTGCATAGGGCCTGTTGGAAGTACTATCTATGTCTCACTTTTGGCCACGGTCCATCAGGTTTTCCAGTTTTTTGGTGTGCCATTGGCCCCTGACAAGACGGAGGACCCGGCCACTGAGTTGTGGTTTCTGGGTATTGCCATTGACACCATGGCGATGGAATGTCGTTTGCCTTTGGAAAAACTTGAAGATCTGAAGGGGATGGTTTCTGCCACCGGGCAAGGCAAAAAGAATAATTTTACTTCATGCTGTGCAATCTCTCTTGGGCAAGTTGAATTTTGCTTGTTGCAGTATGCCCATGGGCCACGTTTTTTTGTAGACAACTGGCAGCTGCAACAGCTGGCATTAAGGCGCCACATCCTTATATTGAGCTGGGGCGGGATCAGCGTGAGGATTTGCGAGTGTGGAATTCATTTCTGGTTTCTTACAATGGTCTCTCTCTTTGGCTGGAGCAGGTGATTTCCAATTTTGATCTAGACCTGTTCACTAACGCAGCGGGCACTGCTGGTTATTGAACCTGCTGTCGAGGTCATTGAAGTTCTGAGAGTTGGTTGGCCAGTGGAATGGAGTGAGGTTGGTTTGAGGCGTAATTTGCCTGTTCGGGAACTGTTGTACTCCCATTGTACTCTCCATGGAATTGTGCACGTTCCAGGAGTTGATAACTCCTGGCTGATGCTTTGTCTCATTTCCAGTGGGACAGATTCCATCAGTTGGCACTGGAAGCAGAGCATTGCGGAATTCCATGCCCCAAACAGCTGTGGAGCATTGTATTGCCGCTTCCAAGTTCTCAATTCGTCATTTAGTATGTGTGTCAACTTGATCCTCTTACTGCAGAGTGTGTCAGGAATGAAGCGATCTGGCGAATGAGGATGGGGGGTGTTCTCATACAGACGATGATGTACACGTGTTCTTTCCGCCTATGAGGTTACCTTGTTCTGGGCCGTCTTTGTGCTGGCCATTTTTTTTTTTGGGGGGGGGGCTTTTTGGGTGGGGGAATTTGTAAGCCGTAACAAGCGTGGTGAGGGTGGATTGAGCGTACAGGATGTGTGGTTACGGGACACTAGTTGGGGATTCCGTTAAGGAAATCTAACACTGATCAGTCAGACAGGGGTTCTTGGTTTGAGTTGTGGGGTTCCCTCTTCTCCAGTTTGCCCTGTCCGGGTTGTGAGGGTTTTTTCACAGACTTGGGCAAATCTTCCAAGAGTTTTCTTTATGCATGCGGAAGGGATGTCTCGATTCCAGTTTAGGGCAGTGTTCAGGAAACGCCTGTTGTCCGCTGGTTGGAGTGCAGACAACTGTTCTTATCATTACTTTATCTGTTGGGTCGGGCTAAGTCGTGTGGTCCAATATAGTTGCCAGGCCTGCGTGGCAAATGGCTTGCTCTGTTGAAAAGATCAACAAAGCCAGGATAAAAGTAGCAAGTTTTTTGCAGGAGGGTATTCAGCGAGCCTTCCGGTTTGGGGGGCAACACATGCATAAGGTGTCATGCTCATGTGCTGTGGTGGGGGTCTATTGGGTCTTTAAAGGCAGTGCTGGTTAAATAATTGTGGGAAATGTGGGTTGGGCCCATCTGAGGTATGGGTGTCCCTTCCTAAAAATACGGTGGTAACATCGGGGTATTAATTAGGTTGTATCTGGTAGTACGTAAGTGGTTAATTGTCCCTGAGCCAGTCTAGTTGCGGCTGGGGGCCTTTGATTGGGTGGCAGATACAACCGGTTAATTGTGAGTATATAGGCCTTCAAAGACCTTAGGCCGGGCATAAGCTGAGATTGGTTTATTTGTTATGCATTGACTGTATTATATTAATTTAACTTGTTTTCATGTGAATGTTGTATTTAATGGTTTGTAATAAAAGGCTGCTATGGCCATTCGAATCCAAATAAAATGTGTCGTCTGGTCATTTTCGAAGGAGGGATTGGTCAAGTGTTTAATATTTTATAGATAATCAGAGCCTCTACACTCTGCAGGTCCCTCAGTCAAGTACATGGCCTGGAGCCTAATGAAATTAGGAGGAGGGCCAGCATGACTGGGGCATGCAGAAGAGACGGAGTATTAGTTAGCGATTTTGATATGCTGCAGTCTGCTTAGCAGATTGAAGAGTTCAAGGCAGAGGGTGTGTCCTGTAGTGGGTAGAGAGGAGGGGGGGTGTTGGAAAAGTACAACAGAAAAGTTGTTTATAAACTGACTATATACTGCATATGCATTATGCCCGTCTAAGCAGCAGGTGGCGCTGTAGTATTATAGTGCATAGTTATGTTATCTAGTTATGTTATATAACAGGATGTTTGTCTATCCTCTCTCTATGTACTTGGATGCTCCTTGTTCCTGTGTTCATGTTTCTCCAATCTGTAAAGACATGCATTGATAAGCCGTATTACAGAACAGGACAAACTTCCAGCATGGATTTCAATACTCTGCTAACAGGGGGATCGTGTTGGAGCTCAGTCAGAGCTCATCACAGCATCAGACAGTTTTTTCCCACCTTCCCTCCCTTGTGTGTCTTGGTTTGGGGGAGCCTCCTACTTTCTCAAGGTGCTGGGGTATTTGTAGTGGGTTTTTTGGGTTTTATGTTAGCTTGCCATTCAATTTCTTGGTCCTTTTATTTAATTGTCATAGCAACAGGCAGGGGGTCCATTGGGTATTTGAAGGCGGTGCTGGTTAAATATCGGTGGGAAATAGTGGGTTGGGCCCATCTGAGGTATGGGTGTCCCTTCCTAACTGTGAGTTGGTCCCATCTGAGGTATGGATGTCCCTTCCTAACAATACGGTGGCAACATCGGGGTATTAATTAGGTTGTATCTGGTAGTACGTAAGTGGTTAATTGTCCCTGAGTCGGTGTAGTTGCGGCTGGGGGCCTTTGATTGGGTAGCAGATACTACCGGTTAATCGTGAGTATATGGGCCTTCAAAGACCTTAGACTGGGCATAAGCTGAGGTTGGTTTCTTATGCATTGACTGTAATATATGCATTAAACTTGTTTTCTTGTGAATGTTGTATGTAATGGTTTGTAATAAAAGGCTGCTATGGCCATTCGACTCCAAATAAAATGTGTCGTCTGGTCATTTTGGAAGGAGAGATTGGTCAAGTGTTTAATGTTTTATAGATTATCGGAGCCTCTACACTCTGCAGGTCCCTCAGTCATGTTAGGAACCTTAGATTGTAAAGCTCCTTGATGGCAAGAGCTGATGTAAATGTAAAAGTTCTGTGTAAAATTGTTAGCACTATATACTGTACATACCTGTAATAAATAGGAGAAGGGCATACAAGATACCTTTGTGACATCCTCAAAAAAAAAAAAGATCTACATGTGTGACCTGATGGCAAGCTTGGGTAACAATGGTAACCAAAACAAATCCATAACTATAGCATATTGTGGTATGAAATATGATGAAAATAAAATGTTATAAAATGATAACCTCAGTTTTAGAAAGTTTTTTTTGCCAAGCCTTCCTTACCTTTCCCACCCTCCCTAAACTCCCTACCTGTCAGAAACGATGAAATCAGACCGAGACAGAAGTACAGTTAAATCACACTTGTTAAATAAAAAAAATGAAAAGAACAAACATAGTCAAAAACATAGCCAAAGTTCAGTAACTGGAATGGATAGTCAGCCAAGCCAGAAGTCAGGGATCAATGTAGTGGAACAGCAAGCAGGATCTGGAGCCAGAAGGGATGTCAGGAAAGCAAGTCTTTAAACAGGAACACAGGAGATAGGCTCTGTGATGTTGACCAAGGCGAAGGCAGAGATCCTTAAGGCTGGTCGGCTTAAGTAGGCAGGACTGAAGAGCAGGATATCATCAACAGCTGAGTAACTGTGGAGAGATAGGAGCTGGTAATTAGCCAACAGGTGAGCGGCCAGCTCTGAGAAGGAAGGGCTGAGCAAAGCCCTGACACTACCAGAGCCTGATCATTCTCAAAGCAACAAAGGCAGAAGCCTAGGGACCAGCTACAACCTTCACACTCCTGCGTAATTACAGAGAGTTGGGAATTTGGTAACGATTGTGCACCTGTCTGTCACTTCACAAGTGAGGATCAACCTAAAGGTAGTGGGTGTGTAAGGTCATGGACCATGCCAGGTTAGACTATGCAAATGGTGCAACTTCTCTTTGTCTTCTGCAATCCTAATTAATATCAAGAGGATAGGGGAGCCAAGAAGAGTTGGAGTGCATTGTTTACACTTGGTGTTTCTCAATAGGCCCCCCCCCCCCAAAAAAAACATCACTCTTTAGAGTGACAGTTTCTGCATGGAGGCTCATGGACAAAAGACTTGCAGGAAGATGGTTTCTCTGTTGGGGCCTATGGAAATAAACCATATATTTGCATTATGCCGCTGCCTCCAAACGGTAGCTAGGGGACTGCCGGAATCAACATAGGCCTTGGTGGGTGAAGAAGGTCCACAGCTAGTGGCCTGCGGTAGGAGGAATGGAAGGGTTAGCATTTTAGATTTTAAAAGCAAGCTTATCCTTTGCACATTAATAAGTAAAAAGTTACCATTCACTGTGTATAATTTTCTCCCAACGTCTGTTTATTTATATATTACAGATATTTATATAGCAACAACAGTCACTGCCCTCAAAGAGCTTACAATCTAAGGGGCCTTATCCCACATGCATACATAAAGTGGGAAAAATAATTATTTGATCTCCTGCAGATTTTGTAAGTTTGCCCACTTACAAAGAAATTAATGGTCTTTAATTTTTATCATATGTGTAATTTAAATGAGAGAGACAGAATATCAATCAAAAATCCAGAAAAAACACATGATACAAATGTTATAAATTGAGTTGCAGTTCAGTGAGTAAAATAAGTATTTGATTCCCTACCAACCGAAAAACTTCTGGCTCACACAGACTGGCTACAGTATATGCTCATGTGGTACACAGATTAGTTCCGTCAAGAAGGTTCTCCTAAGGACTACTCATTATGTGTATAAAAGACACCTGTCCACAGAATCTCTTTCTTCCATTCAAACCTCACCATCATGGGCAAGACCAAAGAGCTGTCAAAGGATGTCAGGGATAAGATTGTAGACCTGCACAAGGCTGGGCTGGGCTACAAGACCATTAGCAAGAAGCTTGGTGAGAAGGAGACAACTGTTGGTGTAATTATTTGCAAATGGAAGAAATACAAAATATCCATCAATCGCCCTCGGTTTGGAGCTCCATGCAAGATTTCGCCTCAAGATAAAATTGAGGGATCAGCCCAGAACTACACGGGAGGAGCTTCTGAATGATCTCAAGGCAGTTGGAACCACAGTCACCAAACAAACCATTGGTAACACAATACACCATCATGGATTGAAATCCTGCAGCGCCTGCAAGGTCCCCCTCCTCAAGAAGGCACATGTACAGGCCTGTCTAAAGTTTGCCAATGAACATCTAAATAATTCAGAGAAGGATTGGGAAAAGGTGCTGTGGTCAGATGAGACCAAAATTGAGCTCTTTGGCATTAGCTTGACTCACCGTGTTTGGAGTAGGGAAAATGCTATGACCCTAAGAACACCATCCCTACAGTCAAGCAAGGAGGTGGAAACATGACACTTTGGGGCTGCTTCTCTGCTAACGGTACAGGCCAACTTTGCCGCATTGAGGGGCCAAAGGATGGGGCCATGTATTGTAAAATCTTTTTATGAGAACCTTCCCTCAGCCAGAATACTAAAGTTGGGTAGTGGATGCGTCTTCCAGCATGACAATGCCCAAAACATACCGCCAAGGGAACAAAGGAATGGTTTAAGAAGAAGCCTCGCAAATCTCCAGACCTTAATCCTATAGAAAATTTATGGAGGGGGCTGAAACTTTCGAATTGCCAAATGATAGCCAAGAAACCTTAAGGATTTAGGGAAGATCTGTAAAGAGTGGACCAAAATCCCTCCTGAGATGTGTGGAAAGCTGGTAACCAACTTCAAGTAACATCTTACCTCTGTGCATGCCAACAAGGGTTTCTCCACCAAGTACTAAGTCATGTTTTGCTTGGGGATCAAATACTTATTTTACTCACTGAACTGCAACTAAATTTTTAACATTTGTATCATTTTTTTTTCTGGATTTTTGGTTAATAATCTGTCTCTATCATTTAAAATACACCCATTATATAAATTATAGACCCTTAATTTCTTTGTAAATGGGCAAAAACAAAATCTACAGGGGCTCAAATAATTATTTTCCTCTTTGTACATACTAGGACCAATGTAGACAAGAACCAAATAATTTGACTTTAGAGTGTGTGAGGAAACTAGAGTACCCCGAGGAAATCAATGCCAGCCCAGAGAGAACATGCAAACTCCATGCAGATTGTGTCTTGGTTAGGATTTGCCAGTGTTGTTTCATACGCATCTGGATCAGGAGTACGTAAATTATAATAAAGACCTTTTGGCAGGATACGTTACCATAAATTTATATATCGGACTGGAGTTGCCTTCTATAAGATAGCCTTGGCATTGATTAAATTTTTCATGTCCATACAGCAGCCTTTCATCCGCTGGCAGGACACGGGGAAGAAGGTGACCCCAGCTAGTCCCTAAGACTGGTTCTGGCAGGGACAGGGCAGCAGAGAGATCTGATGATCAGAGAGAGGGAACTGATTAATGAGCCATTGCCCATGTCTCTTCTCTGCCAGGCCCTGAGGCCTGATCTGCTAGATACTGACTGATAGTCATCTGAATAGGTCACAGGTGAGTTATGTTAAGTGGTGCGCGATCGTTTTTCCCATCGTTATGAAAAACCTATTAGCGTGCACGGATCAGTGCTCCTATCCCTGGCTCCTGTCCATAGGCCGTACGACTGGGTTTACTCCTATTCAATGCTTCTGAGCTGGAGCCACTACAGCTGTGTTCTTCTACCATCATACTGTGTGCATGTCTGTTCATACGGATGGAAACCAACTGGAATTCCGCTTTTCCATTTCTGACCTCTGCACATATTACATTGTTCTTAGGGGTTACATTGCTTCACGCTGAAGGCCAAGGTGAGACATAGCTAAGCGCTGAGCAAAAATTGAAATACACAATTTAAATACAGATGACAGCAGATAAAAAAAACAAAAAAACAAAAAAAAACAGTTTACTGCAGTTGTGAATTTTTTTAAAAATATTTAAATTTATCTTTACAGATAAGTAGTGGAAGTACGTAATCTAACTTAATATCAGCATTCTGTCATCTCTTTTACAGTAAAGAGGGAGGCAGTGCATATTCACAAGGAGGGAAAAGGGGAAACTGCCCAGGACCCCCTTGATTGAAGGGGCCCCCCATCTATACAAAAATAATATAAAACAATATAAAATAATACAAAAACATGAAACCCCCTAACGGGGCTTTAATGCAGCCAATAATATCGAGGTGAATGAGTAATCAAAAATATGTATATACAGAAATTCATTGTTGTTGCTGTCTTTTGCTATGTTTTGATACATGTTTACACTCCAACAGCTGTTAACCATCCTCTAAAGAAGACCCAGTTAGGGACGAAACGCGTCAGTTTTTGGTATCTTTGATCTTGTTGTCTTGGATATATTTTATTGTACACTGTTCCCGATCATGGGCATCCAGTTCATGTCTTGACTGTCAATGTCAGAACTTACCCGTTTTATACAATTTTTGTACCAATAAAGCTATTTTTGATTACTCATTCACCTCGATATTATTGGCTGCATTAAAGCCCCGTTAGGGGGTTTCGTGTTTTCGTATGCATCTTGTGGGGTGTGCAGCCCATATGTCTATACTCCTATGAGTATCCCCTTTCTTGTCATAACAATATAAAATAATAATAATAATAAATAATAGTATAATAATAAAAAAAATGTTTTTAGCAAATGTATCTTCGGAAGTAATATTTTGCGGACCATCATTTCTAAAAGTTTTTACTTTGGACTGGTATATTGTATCATTTTTTTAAAATTAGTTTTGACAGCTTAACCTCCCTGGCGGTATGATTATTTCGGATTTTAGGTGCTGAAAGCGGTACAATTATTTTGCATGGAAATTTGGCGTTTTATATTGTAGGTCTGTAATTCTTAACAATAACACACTTAAATCTGTCCAAACAAGAGTCTAGTAGATAACCCGGATATGATAAAGTTTGAAACACAAAAACATAAATTATAATATAATAAATAAAAATAAATAATTTTAAAAAATAAAAATAAATAGTAATAAAATACATTTCCCCACGATTCACTATCGCTCAATTCTGCAGGTGTTCTAATTTACTATCGCTGTTTTCTAGCTGGTCTAAAGCCACTTTTGACGTAAAGGGACACTTTTTGGTTGCTATGGACAATCTCCAGTTTCCAGGCAGAAAGAACAGTATATATAACATAAAAATGCATGCAGGGCATGGGCCAAAGCACTGGGGAAAAAAGGGATGTGAAATAATTTCATACAGTACTGTAATCTGTAAGATTACAGTACTGCATGTGTTATGATTTTTACTTTTTTTTTTTTAAATTTGCCTGCGAGCGTTGCGACACACGGGGGCGGAGCCTGGCACGGAGAGGCTTCGGGCAGAGGACGGAGCCCACAGACACTGCGGGGGACATCGCAGGATCCCGGGGACAAGGTAAGTAAAGCCACACCAGGATCCTGCGATGTAATGAGTGTGGCTCGGGGTTACCGCTAATGGTCCTGAATTTTAACCCCGAGCCACACTCGGGAAAACCGCCAGGGAGGTTAAGTGAACCACACATAGAGCACTTACACTCTTAAATAAGGTAGCCTATTACCGCTTGTGTGAGTATGCACACGTGACATCAGAATGAAATTGTGTCATGCATTTTGAAAATGTGTGACCATCATTGAGAATGTAAACTAACTCTGTGTATGAGAGCCCCCAGCCCAGAACCTGAAGTGCCTTGAGCCCCCCAAGGTCTAAATCTGGCCCTGGAGGGAGGGGCATTTTTTTAATCCAGTGTTGAGATAGTTACTAGACAAGAAAACATGCAAAAAACAAAATGTATCGTTTTTCGGGCGCTCCCATTGAAGTTTATTTTCTGTCAAAATTTGCAACTCTTTCTCAAAATAATCTTTGAGCTTTAAAGTGGAAGTAAACCCATTGACTTAATAGTTTCAGGAAATAATTATATTCCTGGCATGCCAGGATTGCTGGCTGTCACATTTGCTTGTGCTGTCAGTCCATCTGTTGGAAAAAGAAGGGTTCCCCCTTATGGGACTTTTAAGGTCCTGGTGATAGTAAGTACAGTCACCATGGATACTACATAATCATAGTAAAGAGTAGAAAAAAAAAAGAATATAGAAAAATAATATTTTTTATTCTTGTATAATGAACTCATATCAAAATAAATGTAAATATAATACGTGGCTGTGCAAATGCATGTCAAAACGACGCAATAAGGCTGTATAATACTAGAGGGTTCCGGACCACCGAGAAAGTCCTTGAATCACACCCAAAGCGTTTCAGAATTTCTTCTTTCCTCAGGGGTGTTTTAAAAGATGAAAAATGATCACACTAGGCTTCAAACAAATAAAATTTAGAGAATGATATAGTATACATCGTACAAAATATGAAGAGCAAAACATTGCTCACTATAGTGGTGTCCAAATAAACTCACATGTTGACGAATAGAAAGCAATATAACAGCCACAACAGTTTAAAAGCAGCAAAATTAATCCAGGGATCGCTCAAGATCTAAAACCAACTCACCACACTAACAGGTCTAACCACAGAGGCCCAGGAAGACTGGGTATAGGGAATACCCCCAGCAAGGTTCTGGAGTGGCCTAGCCAGTTTCCAGATCTCAACCCCATAGAAAACCTTTGGAAGGAGTTGAAAGTCCGTGTTGCCCAGCGACAGCCCCAAAACATCACTGCTCTAGAGGATATCTGCATGGAGGAATGGGACAACATACCAGCAACAGTGTGTGACAACCTTGTGAAGACTTACAGAAAACGTTTGACCTCTGTCATTGCCAACAAAGGATATATAACAAAGTATTGAGATGAACTTTTGATATTGACCAAATACTTATTTTCCACAATAATTTGCAAATAAATTCTTTCAAAAATCAGACAATGTGATTGTCTGGATTTGTTTCCACATTTTGTCTCTCATAGTTGAGGTATACCTATGATGACAATTACAGGCCTCTCATCTTTTTAAGTGGGAGAACTTGCACAATTGGTGGCTGACTAAATACTTTTTTGCCCCACTGTATATAGTATAGTAAAGTTGGTAGAGTATATTATCCAACCATGCCAGATACTCGTGGCAGGATGTACTAAAAGTTAAATAGTTGACAAGTTGACCATTTGTTAGACATGTATATGTATAAAGATGCATAAGGCTATAGCTGAGAGACAGGTAAAGCAATTAGACATAGACAGCCCATAGAAAATATCGCTGCCAGACTGCAACCCCCTGCCATATAAAAACCTCATTATAGCCCCATATATATTACAACAAGTCAGTAAAAGTTATCTAAGCTGGGGAGCTTTGATATAGAAGCCCCCCTGGAAAGACAATCAAGCAAATAACTTACCAAGAGATTAGTTGGCATACAGCATGCCCTGGACGAGCAGTGTGAGGACACACCAGATGGTCACAGAGAGTGAATGGCCATCATAAGTGCGGACACGCTCCTTAAGTAGCCCTACAGCCAGATCTCCACACGCTGCATTGCAGCGTTGGAACGCCGTGCTGGGGTGGCGTGCGTTCCACCCATTCCCCGAGAGCGCGTCCCGCCGACGTACGTATGGGCGGAGCCATGGCCAAGGGATAGAGTCCCCTAAGGCTGCATTGCAGTCAGGGGAAAAGGTGATCACAGCCTGGTCTCAACGCCCAGGATGATACAGCTGCCACCCTATGCAGGAAGCAAACTGTCAAACCAGCCAATGGCTGGTGTCATAACTGATAACGTGCAGTATCATGGCTGTTGAAGATTAAACAGAGGCCAAGATGGCAGCTTCTTTGGCTGAAAATGATAGGAGGGTTTACTTCCACATTAAGTGACCTCACCACTTAATATAATGTAAATCCCAACATTGAGCATTGAAGCATTTCTCTTCAACTTGCAATTCTTACAGGGAGGTGAAGAGATCTATCTTTGGAAGAGCCAGTTGTAGCAGATAGAACAAAACACCTCCTGGTCTAGCGACCACTTGTTGCTGTAAAATGCTTTTGAAAGGCATGGGTCTGGATTTCTGGAAGGTTGGGATGCCTTAGGCCCAGCTCATAAGAATCACCACCTTCTGTAATAGGGTCTGGCTGTAGGTTCCCTGACATATACAAGACCACCACTCAGTTGTCTATCTGGAGATGAATGGCCTGCCATGGACCAGCCAGATAAAAGATCCTAGAGGTTTGTACAGAACTCATAGTTCCAGTATGTTGGACACATCCACTACTGTCTGGAAATTCCATGTCTGCAGAATCTTGTGGCCATGACACTAGGCTCCCGAGCCCTTTCAGCTGGCATCTATATTAATTATGGTCCAGGTTACAGGACCTAATCAATGACTCCAATTCTAAGTCCGGTTCTCAGTTCAGGTCCACTACCACAGGATGCTCTTCATCCAGCTTAATATTATACTGGATCTATATAGAGCCAACAGTTTCTGAAGCATTTTATAATATAAGAGAAGACAGTACACTTACAATACAATCCTGCTGAAAAGGAGCTTACAGTCTGAGGCTCCATTCACAACAAAGCGTTTTCTCATGCTTTTTGCAGAAATGCAAGACATTTTTTAAACATGGGTTCCTATGGAACATGTTCACATCAATGCATTTTTCTTCCTCTGCGCTTTTTGGAAAGGGTCAGGGACTCTTTTTAAATGCAAAATGGTACATTTTTTTGGTTCAATAGATTTCAATTGCGAAGCTGCAGAAAAACATGCAGTGATTTGCATTTTTAAATCTGCCCAACAAATCCCCCCCCCAAAAAAAACATAAAAAGCGCAAATCGTGGCAAAAAACCTGCAAAAGGCACTGCAGAAACACTCAAAAGCTACATGCATAGATGTGAATCAAGCCTAATAGGGAGGGACATTAGGTAAAAAAAAAAATGCTAACTGCGAGGGAGAAAGCTAAAGTTCAGATTTTAGGTGCATATGTGAATAATCTGGACCAATGACGGTTTGTTCCACTGGGCTAGGAAGCCCAACTGAAAGGCACATAGAGGCCATTGGGCCAAATATACCATCAGGATACAAAAAGACAAAAGAAAACTTCAGGCAGAGGGATGCCCATACACTGTTCTCTGTAACAATGACAAAACCCTGGTTTGTATTTTCTGTATCTTCTCCTGGGGAGAAGCACTGATGCATCCCTGGTATAAAGAGTGCTCCTAAAAAAATAGATACCATGTGGGTGTTAGGTGCCTCTTCTATAAATTTTTCAGCCATCTGGGAGGGTGGAAATAACTGTATACCTACAGTATATGCCATTGGAGATTCCTCGAATTTTACCTGCAGGAGAATGTCATTCAAGTAATGTTGCACTCATAGCGCCTGCTTGCGCAGAATTAAAATATAACTAAAGGCAGGGGCGTTGCTAGGGGGTGGCTTTTGGGGCTATAGCCCCGAATCTGAGGCCAATAGCCCTGAGTCTCTGCAGGGGTCCCCAAGGGGAGGGGAGGCTCTCTGGGGACCCCGATTTTAAGGCCTAGGCTCTCTAGGGACCCAGATTTAAGGGGGAGGCTCTCTGGGGACCCTAATGTAAGGGGGACTCTCTGGGAACCCTGATGTAAGTGGGGGGGGGCCCTCTGGGTACCCTGATGTAAGGGGGAGGCTCTCTGAGGACTCTGATGTAAGGAGGCTCTCTGGGGACCCTGATGTAAGGTGATGTAAGGGGGGGCTCTCTGGGGACCCTGATGTAAGCGGGGGGCTCTCTGGGGATATATATACACCCACACGTATATTACTGTATATACATGTGTATGCCCGCCCAAGCATATGACTTTCTTTACTACGCTGCTATGGGCTCTAGCCCCAGATCTTTTGTAGACCTAGCAATGCCCCTGACTAAAGGCAAAACGCTTTTTTTTTTTTTTTTTTTTTTTTTTAGTTTTGCATATAGTGGAAATGGATTAGAACATTGGTCAGTTTTTCTGTGTCACTGTTAAGGAGATTCATCCTCTCTATCTGTCCTATTTACCATTATCGATGAAAGTGAAAGTAAAAGAAAGTCCCAAAATATGGGTTGCCCCCAGAAAAGTAAGAGAAGAAAAATCTTCCAGTGGGGACACTAGTTCCGGTGACCTGGGGGCCCCCTTAATTTGCAGAGATTTCTTCTCACTTCCTGTTTGGCTATGGGACAGGAAGTGGAGAGAAATCTCTGCAATGGGACACTGATGGTGAAAAAAAAAAAACCTATAACCCTCTCTTGCTAAAATTTAAAAAAATGTTTGCCTATAGTTATAATTTACGATAGAAATGAGCACATCCTGGGGAATATGGACGGCCCAAACAAGAGACTGGTGGATTGCAGATGAGAGCCCTTCAGTGCAAACTGCAGATATTTCTGAATGGCAGGGAGTTGGGAACATACAAGCAAGTACCTTCAGGTTGATTGAAAATAGCCAGCCCCCTGGTTGGATCACCAAAATTATAGGCTGTAAAGACTCGGTCTTGAACTTCTTCAGGAATATAGTGCGATTCAGGTTCTTGAGATCAGCAGACACTAAAATCTACTGGTAACGGTATTTGAACAAAACTTTCAGGATGGCACACCTCCCTACAGGAAACACAATCAATTGACATCTTGTCCCCACCCTTCCCCTTGCTCCTCAGTTTGTAATAAAGTACTCCTGAAAACGGTTCACAAGGGCAATCATTCCTCCTAGGTACTCCCTACCTAGTGTTCAACAATTTTCCCTCCTCCAATGGGCGGGAAGTAGGCCTGCCATCCTGGAAGGTTTGTAGAAATACACAGTTACCGGTAAGTCTAACATAGGTTTTCCCCTATCACCTTTCAGGGCGGCACACCTGAGAGGATAATAAAGTAACCACAGGGCTACCTTAGGGTGGGACCCCTGCCTGTAAGGCCTTTCTGCCAAATGCCAGGTTTTGAATTGAGTTTTACCTCCACTCCATAGTGCATGATGAAGGTATTCTAGCTGGATCATGTAACTGATCTGCAGGTCTGCTCCACTGATGTCCCTGACTTCTCTTCGGATGAAGGATCTAGGTGGAATGGGCTCTTAAAGTTGGAATCTGTAAATTTTGTAAGTTAGAAGGATTGACAGTCTCAATCTTCTAGCAATCGTTGTCTACCATGCCTGTAGCTGCTGCTTAGGACCACTAAAAAGACTAATCAGAGATTTGTTCTGTGAAACAAGGAACTACATTGGTCAACAAAGAGGCTCTGGTTTTAAACTACTAGTCTGTTCTGGAGAATGATTTAGAAAAGGCTCCCTGACAGACAATCCTTGCGGGTCCCCTTTTATTTATTTGCCATAGTCACGGTCAAAAGGAAAAACCCACTTAAGGATAATAGATTAGATTAAAGTGGTTGTAAACCCTTACAGACCACTTTGTGCTATAGGCATACCTCCCAACTTTTTGAGATGGGAATAAGGGACACCCATCAGCAAAAGTATGCAGGCGTAGGACACACGCCTTGCCACACCCCCTTAAAGGAAAATTGTACAAAAAAACAAGATTGGTTAAACCTACAAGCGCTTTTTTTTACCACTAATATTCCTTTATATTGGCTTTTGGAATTTATAAATGCAGCAATTTAGAAATTGGATGAAAGGTTTAGCACTGGGAAACACTTTTTGATAGATAAAAAGTGCATTTTATATACATCTATATAGATCAGACCAAAATGAGGGACAAATGAGAAGGAATGAGTGACAGAGGGATATTGCTCCAAATCAGGGACAGTCCCTCGAAATCAGGGACAGTTGGGAGCTATGCTACAGGTAAGCCTATAGTAAGGCTTACCTGTAGCTACCCAGGATATCGCCTAAACCTGCACGGTTTAGGTGATATCCCCTGTATTTGCATGTGCGAACGTCATCGACACATGCGCACTGACACAAACTGAAGCAATGGCACATATGTGCCATTGCTTCAGTGAGTGTGCCGTTACCGCGCGCATTCGCGAGAGTGACGCCGTCGCGGCTCTGGCCAATCACAGCGCCGGAGCCGCGATACTCAGAAGTAACCCCCGGGAGTGATGTCGGCCGCCGGAGCGGTGTACGGGCACCGCAACGAGGTCTTCGATCTCAGGCGAGTATTACATAATGAGCTACTATGCTATGCCTACCAGAGACTGGCAATCAGGCTCACCTGCACGAGGAGGGAGATAGGAGGAGACAGAGAGGCAGGGACAGGGTAACCCGGTAGAGAGAGCTGGAGGGTCCAGCTCTAGCAGGTTAGTTCAGCCCTCCCCTATGCCTGCCTCACAGGGGAACCATCCCCGGTCATCTGGTAAAGAAAATAACAAACATGCTGCTGTTTTCGGGATTAACACAATCAATACTGAGGAGCAAGGGGAAGGATGGGGACTTATAACAAGCTGTCAATTGATTGCGTTTCCTGTAGGGACGAGCCCCTCATCTGTCAGGCGTGCCGTCCTGGAAGGTAAAAGAATAGTCTGTATTTTACCAATAAAATCAGAGAATAAATCTTTCTGAACCTGCTACTAGACATACTGCTTTCTGCTGTAGTAACGTCTGAATGCTTTGGTATAGAATAGTCACTTTCACCCTGACATTGGAATGGAGGTTGGGAAAAAATATCCTGGGAGTCTGTTTATAGGTACAAAAATTGGATTTTTGTACTCACCGTAAAATCCATTTCTCTGAGTTCATTGACAGGTACAGCGCCTCCTTAATCTTGTCCATTGGGTTAGATCGCCTCCACAGGAGTAGGACTAGGCAGAACAAAAAACACTTGGCTATGCCCATGGGCTGTCCTCAGTCAGTTTATAACCCCCTCCCTGCTCTAAGTATTCAGTTTAGTAGCAAGCAGTAATAGAAGTATCAAAAACTCCATAGAGGGGTGGGTGCTGTGTCCGTCGATGAACTCGGAGAAATAGATTTTACGGTGAGTACAAAGATCACATTTTCTCTTTCGTTCATGGATGGACACAGCACCTCCCTAATCTTGACCATTAGGATGTCCAAAAGCAGTTCTGAAGAAACATGAGGGGTGGGCAAAATAACCCAAGGCTAACCACAAGAGCCCTAACCAGGACACAGGAGTCTTTACCGGGTCCCAGGAGCCCCATTTAAAAAAAAAAAAAATTGAAGAAAAAAAAAAAATATAAACACCCCTCAAGAGGGAACCCCCTTCTTTAAACAGCAGCCTGCAAAACCTTGCAGCCAAAAAAAAAAATCTGCAGATGCCAAAATATCTACTTTATAGAATTTAGTGAAGGTATGCACTGATGACAAAGTGGCTGCCTTGCAAAGCTGTGATATTGACGCTTGATAACGGAAGGCCCAAGAAGTACTAAGCGCCTGAGTAGAATGCGCAGTGACAGGCAAAGAAGGAACCCGACCCTTAACAGCATAGGCACAGTCTGTCTGATCCATCTGGAGATGGTAGCCGAAGAAGTAGCCAGCCCTTTGCTTGGTCCCTGTGTAACCAAAAAAAGAGGAGACTGACCTCCGGAAGGACTCAGTGGCTGCCAGATACACCCGAATCGCATGAACCACATCCAAAGTATGCAAAGCAAATTCCTTGGGATGAGCCGGCTTGGGACACAAGGATGGCAATGCAATGTCCTCATTCAAATGGAAGTCAGAGACCGCTTTAGGTAGGAACAATGGACCAGGACGAAGAACCACCTTATCCCTATAGAGTACTAAATAGGGACTACGACAGGATAATGCTGCCAACTCTGAAACCCTGCGGGCCGAGGTAATAGCCACCAAGAATGCCACCTTCTGCGACAATGTAGGTAAGGGAATCTACCGAATATTCTCGAATGGAGGTTTCTGGAGAACAGATAGTACCAAGTCTAAATCCCATTGCAGCAAAAGAGACTGTACAGGTGGAGCCACATGTCAGACTCCTTGAATGAAGGTACGAACTAAAGAGTGAATGGCTAGGGGGGGAGGGGGTCGCTGAAAGAAGATTGCTAAGGCAGACACCTGGCCCTTGATGGTACTCAAGGCCAACCTCTGCTCAACGTCCCATTGTAGGAAGGCCAAGATCCGACCTATAGAAAAAGAGCGAGGATGAGCACCAATCGACTCACACCAAGAAATGTACGCTTTCCACATAGGATAGTATATCTTACTAGAAGTGGACTTCCTCACCTTCACTATAGTAGGGATCTCTGATGCCGAAAAACCTCTATCACTCAGTACATGGCTTTCAATGGCCAGACCATTAAAACCTACAAATATAATGCAGGATGGTAAATCAGCCCTTGGGACCACTGGTCCTCTCTGAGAGGTAGCTCTCAAGGTACGATTACGGCCACCAGAATGACCAGAAGACTTCTGCCCCTGGTCATTCGCAGGTACCGCAGAAGAGGAAGTTGTTGGCCCTGTATTGGCACTAGGCCAACCACGGCGTTCCCTAGAGGAACCCAGGAGATTGTCACGAGTCTCTGTAACTTCCTGTTGAACTAAACCTGCTGAATAAGCAGCAGTTCGAGCAGAAAAAAAAAGAAAAAAAAAAAAAGAAGGACTACCCTGGTCAGTATTAAATCCAGAGTCTGACCCAGGTAATTCACTTTTCTGAACGGGGATAGAGGAGACTTTGGATAGTTCGGACGTCACCCCAACCTTTACAGGAATTATACCCGCACAGAGTGAGACAGGGCCCCCTGAAGTGGACAAACTCTTTCCCCCTTCTTTGGTACCCCCAAAGGGTTCAATTCGTGGGCCCCCTATGATGCTCACGAAGGAGGTCCATGAATCTGGAAATCAGCAAAGATGTCCCCCCACCCCAGCAATGGGTGAGGGCAGACCTTCATGCTGAAGGAGTCTTGTCAATGGATCCGGAGAAGCCTGCTCTAGGCTTACCAGACCAAGATTGTTTGGAACTTCCCAGGGAAGACTTAAGAGATCTGTTTCCTTTATCTGCACTCATCTAATCACCACCGCTGAAACAGAAAGCTTGGACAGCACAGGAGCTGCATAGAAGGCTGCATCACAAATATACTGCAGCCCATGGACCAACTGGTCTGCTAAATCAACGTAAGCAGCGGGAACCTGCTCACTACCCAGACCCTGGCGCAAAAAGCCTGGCCCATTCAGTTAGGGTCTGCGACACCAGTGCCGAGGCCAAGACTGGACGCAATGCCGAACCGGCCATAGTAAACATGCTGCGTGCCACAGCCTCCACTTTCCTCTCAGCCGGGTCCTTAAAAGACGGGGACTCTTCTACTGGGATCATGGTTGCTTTATTCAACCTAGAAACAGAAGGGTCCACCACTGGTGGGGTAATCAACTTTTTTTAAAGTGATTCTTCAAAGGGGTAGCGTACTGAGAAACGTTTGGGGACCACCAAGGGTGACTTTGGTTGTTCCCATTCCTTATAGGTAAACCTATCAAAATAAGGCAGATAAGAAAAAACCTTTGATGTGCGAGGTGACTTATGCGTACCAAAAGGACACAGCCACATCCGTGGCCTTGTCAGGCGCATCCTCCATCTTTAGAGTCTCCTGCACTGCAGTAATAAAGGCGTCCACCAGTGCTTTTTCACTCGCTGCTGAGACCGCGGAGGACTCATCCTCACTATCGGACAGGTCAGGGGGAGAGATATTAAACCCTTCCTGGCGGCAAAAAAAGGCTCAGAATCAGATGAGACAGACTGAGCAGGGTAAGGCGGGGGACGCTTCCTCCTGGGTCTTTGCCCACACGCTACTTCTACCCGGGATACCAATGACTCTAGGACCGCCGTCAGCGCAACTATGGGAAGCTGGGGTTCCGAGGGACCTTCCACCTCCATGAGGGAATCAGTGGGTGAGATGTGACCCTGAGGCTCCACAGGAAAGAAGACCCTGTAGTACAAAAGGAATTTTTGGCACCACCAAGGGACACCTCAATGGCCAGGGTACCTATCAGCAGAGAGGGAGATACACAAGGACCCCCCAAAGACTCACCCTCCCAGCCGGAAGAGCGTCACAATTCGGACCCAGCAAACACCAATGGTCGGCATCGAATTCATCCATCCCGGACAGGAAGAGGAGAAGTGAGGAGCCCTGTCATCTCCACAAGGCTCCAGCCGTCTCACTAGACTAAAGAAATATGGCGATTGTGATGTAATCGGCTACACAAACATGGCCGCCAGCCGGAGTCCAGCCAAACCATAGGGAAAATGGCCGCCGTAATATCATTGGACCTCCGAAACATGGCCGCCGGTCATTTGACATGCTGAAGCATGCTGCCAGGATTCTCTGTGCCCTCAACATCGCTGCACCCTCTACAAGGGGGCCCCCCTCCAAAAAAGGTACTGTACTCCACCAGGCAGGGTGAATGCTTAAGGGGACTTCGTTGTGCACTCAGCACCACTGTGCACTCTGCACTGGGATCCCCAAACTGCCCAATACCTCACACTGCACACACAATAGGGCATGCACCTAGGGGTCTCCGCTGCACCCTCTGCACTGGAACCCCCCATACAGCCAGGGCAGGACACACACCACCCAGAAGGGGGGACTGTACTTACCGATCCATGGTGTGGGTGACCCTCCAGACAGAACTCCTCGCCACCGAAGTGGGGGGCTTTCGGCCAAGGGACTGCTGCGACTCGGACCAGAGCCAGGTCGTATGTGACCTTGCGAGACGTTTAACTTGCGGGCCAGCCTCCGTCCGTTGAGGCTATGTCGCGGCCGACCTAGCGCGTAGCTGCGGTCTGCACGAGCTCGCTGGCTGCACTGGGGAGACCACTGAATCTAGATTATCCAGCCCGGCGGTTGATTGCAGATCTTCCAGGAGAAAATGCATGTAAGAAAGAGACAAAAAGTAAAATTTGCTAGGACCACAAGATCCCGGCAAGGAGCTAGGTCCTGACTAGACAGAAAAACTGAATACCTAGAGCAGGGAGGGAGTTATATACTGACTCAGGACAGCCATTGGGCGTAGCCAGGTGTTTTTTGTTCTGCCTAGTCCTACTCCTGCGGAGGCGATATAACCCAATGGTCAAAAATAAGGAGGCGCTTTGTCCGTCGATGAACGAAAGAGAAAATGGCCTATTGTGCTGTTGAGCTTGCCCAAGGATCCTAACATTTTATTGCCCACACTCACGAGAAGTGTTTTGGCCTCTCTCCCACTAAGCAAGCATTGGTGACCTAGGAGTCAAAAAGGCTTGGGTTTCCCCTTGCTTAGATTATGACGAATATGATCTCACATCCTTAAGCCGGATCGAATTTGGCCAGTTCAGCAGGGACCAAATTTTAATTAATATATGGGCAGGGTGTTTGTACACAAGTCGATCTATCAGTTTACTTGTGTGCAACTAGCCTGTTGGGTTTTTCCCAAAGGATCAGTGCTGCAAGCTATACCTGGCATTAATGGAAGTGCTGCAGCAAACTAACTCACAAGGCATAGCAAGTCAATGAGTTTTTGGATCCCTCTTCTGGTTCTTCGTAAGAAAGCGCTTTCTTGATCATGGTAATAAATGACTCCAAGGACAAATTTGAAGCCTGAATATAACACATTGGCCTCCATCTCCTCCTGTTCCCCATCATCAGAAAGCCATCCTTCCTTTGGAATTGGCTCTTACCTCCAGGGAAGGGGGAGGTTGGTTGGGACAGAGGAAATGAGGCTTGGGTCAGGCCACAAGGTGTTTTGGTTATATAAAAAGTCCACATTTGAAGGACCTGGGCATTAAGAGAATTCCGCTACAAACATCCTCATGACCTGGTGTAGGACAGAGACCTTTGCCTTTCTTTTGGCACTCTTGTCCCTGGCTATCTCTATCAGTCATGACACACATGCTTGTCCAGTAAGGCCAATTTACCACAAGCTCAGCAACAATTTTTCTGAAGACATAAACAGCGGGTAGGAACTCGGACTGTCAGTAGCTATTCTCTCTAACAGAATCTTCTCATAACTTTGGGATCTCCGTGATCCAAGCAGGACCTCTCATGCCTTTGATTAGATCTCTGGCTTCATTTCCGTGGTAAGCTCCCGGCGGTTAGGTGCTGGGCTAAACACAGAGAGCTTGGCAAGCACCTGAATACACTCTTTTGGCTTCAAGCTACTTACCTGGGAGGTGACCCCTTATCTATGCCAACATTGTGGATCTTTTTCGTGCGGCGATTGCATGATCCAGGCATCTGGAAAGAACACTCCTACAACATGCAGTGATAGGTCTCACTTCACTTGTTGGATTTTCCATTACATAGGATTTAATTCTTATTAAAGGACAAAATTATCCTAATTTTATATCTGGTTAATACAAAAAGAAAAATAGTACATTTGTTTACCAATGTTGGTATTCTAGTGAGCCTCTGGTTCTCAAGAGTCTTCACAGTCATGGCAGTGATAGGAGTGAGACTCCTATAGTGAAGGTGGTTGGGGATCTGAGCTGAAAATTTGTACAAGGAGTCTTCACTGACTGTCCTGATATGGCACCCCTCTCATTCTGCAAATGCTAGCTGCCTAGTTGGTATGCTGACTATCTTGGCTTCAAGGCTTTCAGTCATTGGGGCTGATTAACTAAAAGCAAATAGATTGTTCACCTTGCAAGTGAAGTTGCACGCTGCAAGGGAAGTTTCCCCAGAAAATAAGGCAGGCATACATGGGTCGATATTTGGCCAGTTCAGCAGGGACCAGTCAAATTTTGATCCATGTATGAGCAAGGTGGTTGTACAGAAGTCAATCTACCTATTGACTTCTGTACAACCGCCTTGTTGGATTTTTGCCCATTCAATCAGCACCACGGGTTCAAGCCGGCAGTGTTGATCAGTGTATTATGGCAGGGAAGCCTACCTGCTGTCAGAATACAATAGCTTAGCAGGAAAAATTCCCCCATCCACCTTGAATGTGTGGATGGGGGAATCGAGTCATTTTTTTTTCTTCCATTCAACCCCTTGATGGAAAAAAAAAAAAGGGGGACTCATCTATGGCCAGCCTTAGTGAATTTGGTGAAGCTTCACTTTGCAAAGCATACCCAATCACATGCATGGAAAAAAAAAAACAGCATTTTTGCTTGCACATGATTGGAGCTCCACCTCATTCACCAAGCTCTGGGGTTAATTCCCTTGTAAAGTGCAACTGTACTTCTAAAGTGAACAGTCTATTTGCTTTTAGTAAATCAACCCCAATATTAGAAATATATTAGAAAGCTGTTGCTTTTCCCTGTACAGACAGAGAATTGGCTCACTTTAACTCCCCAACATATGACAAGTCACTTGATTAATTACAACCTGTGCAATACTTTATTTCAGTATTGTTAATCTGCTGAGAGTCCGATAGCTTGAGTCTAAATTTCATACAGTACAAAAGGGTCCATATACTGCTTAGTTCTGTCCATTGGCAAAACATTAAAAGGACCAGTCCACCCAATACATGTATTTTAGTCAGGATGGATTCCATGCTTAACGGAAACCTTATTTAAGAGAAATAGGTAAGCTGCCATTGCTAACCCTTTTCCAAGAATGCTAGTTGCCTGCCTGTTATAGTCACTACCCCAAGAACAAGCATGCACATTAGGAAAGGCAGAGTGAAAACAGAATGCCTAATATGCATATTTATTGCAGGTCTGTAACTCAAGGGATTGAAGGCACTATATCGGCATGACAGGCAAGCAACTAGCACTTTCAGAAAGGACTGCCACAGCCCCCGTGTTTCTCTGTATAGGTCTCCCATCAGCTTCTTATATATTTTGTGGTCTCCAGGGTTCTTCAATCTTTCCACCTTTGAACACAACACGTAGATCTCACTTTCTAAGCTGGAGTTTCCTATGTTCTATATTGAGGCATGCAAAGTTGGAGGTTTCCTGATACATAAGGAAAAAAAAGTCTACATAGAGGAATGACACAGGCAAAGACCTGGAGGGAACATCTCCCAGACACTTCCCAAGATATATATATAAATAGCCAAGTGTGATAATTCACCACTATCTGCTTATAAATGGAACATCAGTTTTGGGTGGCCTAACCCTTTAAAGACAACCAGTCATGACAGTGGTTATACAAGGACCTGAACATTCAGTCTTAAATTTTGTCTTATGTTTATAAAAAAAATACAATTTAGATTCCCCCCCCCCCCCCTTGCTTAGGGTAAATTGGTCTAACTCTTCATACTGACTTGTTAGGGGTCACTTGAAACCTGGGAGTAGATGCCCTGCTAACTGTTTGGCCTCAAACCAGCTCCTAAGCATGTAAAGGGTAAACCATCTACAGTGCTCAGTTAGCTTAGGCTAGGTTCACACTTGTGCAGGTGGTTGCCGCTGGTCGCTGGTGCAGGAACACACGTTCCTGCATTAGCAACCAACCGCAGACAAAAATGTTCTGCAATTTAGAACATGCATGGGGTGACATTAATTCCTAATGGCAATCCCCTGCACTGGAAACTGCAGCGCAAGTTCCCCCCACACTGGTGGTTTGTGTGCAGGCTGCATTTTCAGAAAAGGTGCAGGGACCTTTTCCTGCATTTTTAGGAGGCACAAATGAATAGGCTGCTGTGCCCATGCAAAATTTGGCTCGCAGAGCCGCACTGACAAAGAAATGACAAAACTGACAAAGAAATGATCAGTCTATAATTTTAATGGTAGATTTTAACAGTGAGACAGAATCACAGCAAAAATTTCCACAAAAACGCATTTCAAAAAAGTTTTAAATTGATTTGCATTTTAATGCGTTAAATAAATATTTAATCCCCCATCAAGATGTCTGGCTCCCAGGTGTCTTCTATACAAGTAATGGGCTGAGATTAGAAGCACTCTATTAAACGGAGTGCTCCTAATCTCAGCTTGTTACCCGTATAAAAGACACCTGTCCACAGAAGCAATCAGATTTCAAGCTCTCCACCTGGCCAAGACCAAAGAGCTGTCCAAGGATATCAGGGACAAGATTGTAGATCTAAACAAAGCCGGAATGGGCTACAAGAGCATCATCAAGCAGCTTGGAGAGAAGGTGACAACAGTTGGTGCGATTATTAGCAAATGGAACAAACACAAAACTGTCAATCTCCCTTGGTCTGGGGCTCCATGCAAGATCTCACCTCGTGGAGTTTCAATGATCATGAGAACGATGAGGAATCAGCACAGAACTAACACGGGAGAATCTTGTCAATGATCTCAAGGCAGCTGGGACCAAGAAAACAATTGGCAAGACACTAAGCTGTGAAGGACTGAAATCCTGCAGCGCCCCAAGGTCCCCCTGCTCAAGAAAGCACACGCACAGGCCAACTGAAATTTGCTAGTGAACAGCTGAATGATTCAGAGAACTGGGTGAAAGTGCTGTAGTCTGATGAGACCAAAATCGAGCTCTTTGGCATCAACTCAAGTCGCCGTGTTTGGAGGAGGAGGAGGAATTCTGCCTATGACCCTAAGAACATCATCCCCACCGTCAAACATGGAGGTGGAAACATTATGCCTTGGGGGTGTTTTTCTGATAAGGGGACAGGACAACTTCACCACATCAAAGGGACGATGGATGGGGCCCATGTAGCGTCAAATCTTGGGTGAGAACCTCCTTCCCTTAGCCAAGGCATTGAAAATGGGTCATGGATGGGTATTCCAGCATGACAATGACCCAAAACACACGGCCAGGGCAACATAAGAGTGGCCAAACGTCAGCCTCGAAGCCGTAATGACTTGGCGAGGATCTTCAAAGAGGAGTGGGACAAAATCCCTCCTGAGATGTGTGTAAACCTGGTGGCCAACTACAAGAAACATCTGACCTCTGATTGCCAACAAGGGTTTTACCACCAAGTACTAAGTCATGTTTTGCAAAGTGGTCAAATACTTATTTCACTCATTAAAATGTAAATCAATTTATAACTTTTTTGAAATGTGTTTTTCTGGAAATTTTAGTTGTTATACTGTCTCTCACTGTTAAAATAAAGCTACCATTAAAATTATAGACTGATCATTTCTTTGTCAGTGGGCAAAGTACAAAATCAGCAGGGGATCAAATACTTTTTTCCCCTCACTGTAACATGTTTGTTATTTTAATAAAAAATCAACTCTAACTTTACAATCACTTTAAGGTATTCAGCTGGTATTGTTCCTTATTTAGTGCCCCCAGTAGGCAAATTTCTGGATCAAGAGCAATATTTACCTGCAACACATTGTTCATTCCATATTCAACCTCCCTTCAATACCAGGATTAGTTTAGGGCATTTCTCCAATGCATGAAGTAGATTTCCTGGCCCTCTTCTATATTTAGGGCAGTTTGGTGTTTTTTTTTGCCACACTGGAACAATTTTGCTAGCATACAGTATATGCCGAGAAGGATAAAGCTCTAATGAGGTTTTGAGGGGGATGAAAGTGATACAATAAGGATTAATGTTGATGCTGTATTCCATGGTTACTCATCTTTCTCCCGGCCAGCGCTACTCAGCAGAGTAATTTGGATTTGATAAGACACAAAAGAAAGATATATGTGGGAAATCAGAAAATGTTTTAATGAAATTCATTGAAGGCAATGGGGAAGGTGGAATTAAAGGGCAGGGAAGCTTTCAAATAATATTTCCCATAATTTGCCACCCCTCACTGAGCTCTTTCACACTGGGGTGCAGGCTGTGTTAGGGGTAAAGCGCTGCTCATTTTAGCGACATTTTACTGGCGCTGTGCGGGCGGGAGTGGTGTGCTTTTAACCCCAAAGAAGGGGTTAAAAACGCTCAAAAAGCGCAGCTGCCGAAGTGCTTTGCAGGCACTTCGGCAGCGCTGCCCATTGATTTCAATGGCAGGGGCGGTTTTATACACCGCTCCCGCACCGCCCCAAAGACGCTGCTTGCAGGAATTTTTTCCGTCCTGCAAGCGCACCGCCCCAGTGTGAAAGCACTCAGGCTTTCACACTGGGGAGACAGGGGAGGCAGTTTACAGGTGCTATTTTTTTAAAACGCCTGTAAAGCGTCTTCAGTGTGAAAAGGGTCTAAACTATCCTCCCTCCAGAGCTGCATATTTACCTACAGTAGTTCATGTGCCCTGTCCAGCTGTGCATCTACTTCTGGCTGGCCAGTTCTCTTCTTATGCATGCACAGTAGAACTCAAGACTTCAATGGGGCTTTTTCCCATCCTTAGGGGAGACACCCAGGTAGCGGACATAGCATAGAAAGACTAGGAAGGGGGCAAATACACATCTTTCATAAGCCCGTAGAGCTATAATTTAAGATGAATACTGATATGTGTGCATATACTCAGGCATGACTGGTTCTCTTTAATTTACTCTATAAGCAGAAGATAGTTCTGGATAGATTTAGGAACAGGCAGCTTAGTCACTACATTTGAGAGGAGGCGTTCTCCAAGACTACTCCTAACCACTCTTCTCGCCAGAGCTTTCAAAGAGCCAGGTTCTGAACACAGCTTGAGAAGGCGTTGGCACAGTTCAGCATGTCGTGCGGCCTCAGGGGGCACACCTCCTTCCCTTCTCATCCGCAGATTCCCACAAGCTCTGTGCAGCAGTTCCAGACATTGCTCCTCCCTCTCACCCCCCAAGCCTCTGCCCATTAGAGCTGCAAGCCTCCCGGCAGGGTACATCCCTTTGAGGTTGGTGGTATCAGGCAGTGCTCCATAGTCTAAGAGCAACCGAACGCTCTCCAGATTGCCTTTCATGACGGCCCAGCTCAGAGGTGTGTCCTGATTATAGTCTAAGGTGTTCACCTTGGCCCCGCCCTCCAAAAGCACCAGCACACAGCTGTCCATGTTTTTGAAGGCTGCCCAGTGTAAGGGTGTGTCCTGATTGCCGTCCAGTGCATTGGGGTTGGCGCCATACTCCAGCAGGATCTCCACACACGTTTCATCCTTCTCTGCTGCATAGTGGAGAGCAGTGCGCTGGTAACCATCTTTGGCATTTACCTATAAGAAAGGATAACTCAGATATGACATTGCACACTCTACTACCCAAAAAAAATAAATGGCCGGGCGGCAAAAATTCTACCCCTCTTCTACGTTACACCTACTCCCCAACCCCATCCTTTCTTTCCCTAAGCGGCTTCCTTTTTCTCTCTTTTCTCCTTTCTGTTGCGGTCTCTAAATGCCCATTATGAGATATCAACCAGCCATTCAGCTGGTGGTTTTCGGGTTGGTTACTTTTTTGCGCCTAAGTGGGCATGTGGTAATTTCTGCTTGGGATTTTTTCCCCTTAAGTGGAGAATGCCTGCAGTTTATACTCTATTTTTCTCCATTATATGCAATGTTAGTGTTATTCTTTTTCTATGTCTTGGCCTAAGTTTGCAACTACATGCTACTACTGTTGTTCTTATGTGTCTGATTGTAACACATTCCACCTGTGTTGTGGACGATCACCTGTTTCTGTAAATGATCGACACCATTGTTCCAGTTTAACCTTTTTTATGGAAATCTTCAATAAAAAATTTAAAACAGAAAGACTATCATAAACATAGAATTATGAACTGCTAACTGGGATTCAGGATCGCAGTTTGGCTACACAAAGCTAACTTTAGTGATGTGTACTCCCTTGATCTGTAGTGTGCGGCTAACTGAAACTGAAGAAACAAGGCATAAGATGCTATGACAGCCATATGTAACTAATAGAAGATCATTGGTATAACTGTTTTAACTGAGAAAATGATTGGTTGCACTGACGTTGGCTCCATTCTCCAAAAGCAGCTCTACGCAGTCCGCGTCACACACCATACAGGCGCTATGCAGTGGCAGCAGCGTGTCATGAGGAATGTTCACATCTGCTCCCTGCGGAAAGAGAAAGACAGGATATCACTGCTTAGCACCCTGAGAGTCAGTTCTTATGAAAATACCACTAGCTGCAGTAACCATACAGGTCTTGCTGGTCATTAAACTTCTCCACTTACAATTTTTGTTTACTCCAATTAATTCAACTTGGTAAATTTGAATATAATTTTTATTCACTCCTACCACTCCAATTGTAAGAGGAGTGTGCCAACTCTGATATGTAACAGACAGTATGGTCCCCACCAGCATTTACTCTAAAGCAAGGGTCTCCAATCTTTGTAAACAAAGGGCCAGTTTACTGTGCTTCAGACTTTAGGGGGCTGGACAATGGCCAGTAGGAGGAAGCAATTGGTATTAGGAATTATTAGTGCCCCCCATTCTTGGCGTCAGTGGGAGGAACAGCGCCCCATTCTTGGCGTCAGTGGGAGGAACAGCGCCCCATTCTTGGCGTCAGTGGGAGGAACAGCGCCCCATTCTTGGCGTCAGTGGGTGGAACAGCGCCCCATTCTTGGCGTCAGTGGGTGGAACAGCGCCCCATTCTTGGCGTCAGTGGGTGGAACAGCGCCCCATTCTTGGCGTCAGTGGGTGGAACAGCGCCCCATTCTTGGCGTCAGTGGGTGGAACAGCGCCCCATTCTTGGCGTCAGTGGGTGGAACAGCGCCCCATTCTTGGCGTCAGTGGGTGGAACAGCGCCCCATTCTTGGCGTCAGTGGGTGGAACAGCGCCCCATTCTTGGCGTCAGTGGGTGGAACAGCGCCCCATTCTTGGCGTCAGTGGGTGGAACAGCGCCCCATTCTTGGCGTCAGTGGGTGGAACAGCGCCCCATTCTTGGCGTCAGTGGGTGGAACAGCGCCCCATTCTTGGCGTCAGTGGGTGGAACAGCGCCCCATTCTTGGCGTCAGTGGGTGGAACAGCGCCCCATTCTTGGCGTCAGTGGGTGGAACAGCGCCCCATTCTTGGCGTCAGTGGGTGGAACAGCGCCCCATTCTTGGCGTCAGTGGGAGGAATAGTGCCCCATTGTTGGTGTCAGTAGGAAGAATAGTGCCCCACTGGTGGTGTCAGTGTAGAAACGATTGCCCCATTGTTTTTGTCAGTGGGAGGAATAGTGTCCCAAGGGCCGAACAAAGGCAAGTAAGGGGCCACATTGAGACCCTGGGCGTCAGTTTGGAGACCACTGCTCTAAAGCAAAAGAGGACATGATGTAGGCAAGACAATTGGAACATAAAGCAGATATGTGGTTCAACTGGTCTATGATGTAATCAAACAGAAAGGCTGTCTTTCCTTCTTATCTCAGACAGGTTATTACACTGGTAGAGGTACAAAAACACAGGAAAGCTTTTCCTCGCAAAGCGTTTATTGACAAAAGCTGCGTGACATGCATTGAATGTATGGAGTTTTAAATTAACTCTGTCACCAAAACTATACAATAAAAGCCCCCCTGCAATGAAAATATAGAATAATCACCTCTCCCGCTGCTCATGCCACTAATCTCTACAGTAGAAAGAAAAAAGGGTTAACGATGATCATGCCAAATCTAACACTTCTGGGAGTGTCCATCTCCTGTTCTGCCAGTAGGGGACACTGTGGTGATGTAAAGTTTGGCACTACAGGCCGATCTGACAGCCTAAAATTTTACTGTTGTTCAAAGGCAAAATGGCAGCCTCCAGCAAGAAGAAACGGGAGCAATGCTGGAGGCAATTTAGAGCACACACTGATTTAGGTAGCATAATTATGAATGTGGAATGTATGTTCCTTGATAAAGAACATTTTTTTTTTTTCTTAAAGCGGATCTTTACCCATAACAACTTGATAAAAAATAACGAATATAAATGCACATATTTTCGCAGGAAAAATATATATACATTTATAATTTTTTTTTGCACAGAAACTTGCAAAGCTTTGCACTTGTGATCAGTGGATTGCAAGTGCAATGTCAGCCTCCTGCAAGGCCTTCCTCCCTCCAGCTCTTCCCGTACCTCTACAGCAGGGGTGTCAAACTAAGTTTCATCGCAAGCCGCATCAGAAATATGATTGCCCTCAAAGGGCCGATTGTATCTGTAAGACTATATAAATGTATCTACTCTGTAGGATACCAGCGGTGTGCAACCCTCCCATTTCAACCGGCATAGAATCGTATTATTCTCAAAATTATAAGCAAATGTCCAGAGCATGTAAGATGTCAAGAGTCCCCCACCCCATCTTACATCACAGTGTACCCCCCTAACCTTGTGCTGCGGCCAGGAAGAAGCTGAGGGTGAAGCTTAGAAGCAGAAAGTGCAGTGTCTGGAGGAGGACCAAGGGAAGGCTGGAATCAACTGCCGAAGTCTGCTGAGACGAGGGGGTGCTGCAGCTGCACCGAGAGGTGTAAAATCTGTAGGAGGAAGGAGGAGTTCTGTCCTCCTCTCTGCCACTGACTGCTGAGAATGGGAGGGGGCAGAGACGAGCATCTCCGTGGATGCAAGGAGAAGCACAGGATCTGGCGGAGGAGTTCTGTCCTCCTCTCTGCTGCTGACTTCTGAAACAAGGTGGGGGCAAATTCAAAAAAAAAAATTTGACAAGCCGTAGCTGCAGCAGAGGTGTGAGGGCCACATAAAATGGCCTGGCAAAGCTTCGCCCGCGGGCCTTGTGTTTGACACATGTGCTCTACATGCTTTCAGGTGGAGAGCTGGAGGAAGTGTCAATGGACTACAAGTGTGCTGATTATTGCACTTCTATTCCACTACAAGTCTGTCTGTGGTCTGCAGCTGCAAGTGGGACTAGTAGTTAATTTGTTTACAGATGTGTGTGAATGAATGACGTGGGCAGGGCTCTGTTCAGCCACGCCAATTTTAAAAGTAACAGCAGCTTCTGAAGAGGAGTACCCCAAATCAAGTCACTTTAATGCCACAAACTCCACACACGTCACGGGTGATGCTGGTCACTTGTGGACTTTGTCACTGGCCCCTGATTTTTTTTTAGTGAGGATGCTTTCAGAATTCAAGTTTATTATTACGCTCTGCTTGAAGTTGAAGAGAATGATGCCGATCAGGTACTCTAACTTTACTTCTAGAATGCTTGCTCAGGACAGCCAGGCAGCTAGCATTTTATGTAAATCAGTAACAGCAGGTTACTTGGAACAAGTCTACTTCTTTCTACTCACCTTGCGAATCAGAGATTCCACAGTGTCGCCAGGCAACGACCGCACGGAGGAGATTGTACGGATTAACCTCTCGGAGAGAGAGTATTTTCTATGCACCTCTATCATTTTTCGAATACCTGAAATATAAAAAAAGGAAAAATATATACAATATAAAAAGGGATTTTTACCCACAGATTTATCCAATAACTAATAATTATATTTGAATGTTTCATTTATCCAATAACCGTCTTAGCCTCTCAATACCTAAAAATGTAGAATGCCAAAACATTGACATTTTTGGCTGTTCAGACACCATAATAGTAACCATAAAATCCCCAGAATGATCTCCTTTAGGGCTCCAGTCAATTGGTGTTCTTGTCAAGCGCAGCATTTGCTATTCAGGCACAAATGCATGTCTTTGAATAGCAGTGTTTGGCAAGAAAAGGCTGCGATTGACCTGCTTTGGCTGCAGTTAATATGCACCTCTATAAGACATGCTGCGTCCAAATAAACGCAGCTCAATGCAAAACAGATCGAAATGCAGCATCAGAACTGCTATGTGTACTGTTCAAACTCAAGTCAGCAAAATTTGACTCCAAATGCACATCAAATGCAGGAAAACAACATTGGTCAACATAGGCCCATACTCACAGACATTTGTTTAATCGGGAGTAATCTATATACCAGGAGTCCTTATAGCCAAACTAAACGTATAGCCAAAATGCAGATCAGCTGCATCAAACCAAACAGTGTACAGACTTACAGTTAAAGTGTTACTAAACCCACAACAGTAAAATCAGTCTGTACTGTATATGCAGCAAAGCAGGGATATGCAATTAGCGGACCTCCAGCTGTTGCAGAACTACAAGTCCCATGAGGCATAGCAAGACTCTGACAGCCACACGCATGACACCCAGAGGCAGAGGCATGATGGGACTTGTAGTTTTGCAACAGCTGGAGGTCCGCTAATTGCATATCCCTGCCATAAAGAATGCTCTTTATACTCACTGTGGATCCTAAGGGGTTAATCCTCTGCTTTGCGTAAAACGGCTGTTTGATCCTGTCTTCTCTGATCCTCCCCTTCTTTTACCGTCCCCAAACCATCTTCTGATAGAACAGAGCCTTGGGGGCACTCTGCACATGCTCAGTTTGGTGTGTATTGCTAAAGTCTTTTTTCTTGGGAGGGTGCATGTGATCAGCACAGGGCCAAATAGCACTGTCCAGACAGAGGGTCAGGGGTCCTGCAGCCTCATAGGGCAGTAAGAGGAGAATGAAAACTCCTCCTACAAGTTTTTACCAGACACTGATAGAAGTTACAAGACTGCTATATACTACTGATGAGAAAAGGTATTTAGCAGTTTATATTTACTAAAATAATTGCATTTTCATAGTGAATGCAGGGTCCTGGGTTTAGTAACACTTTCATTTTCCTAGGAAAGCAATCACAGCCCAAGTACGAAAAGCTGTCCTCAGCCATCGTGCTATCAGAGAGGATCTTTGATTCCTGTAGGGAAGCAGTGGTCTCTCCTCCAAGGATTGAAATGCTGTCTGCTGCGTCAGACCTATAGTTCTGCAATCAGAAAGTAACTCGAGCTTTGCATATTGCAGAGAATTAGCTTTGCCTTTTGCACCTGCAAAGTGAAGATGAGCGCTCACTATACTGACGGTTTAATTTTTTTTAATTCAGTTTCGTGCCACCACATGGTCTACATGCTAATACACATATTTGTAAAAGCGAGCTACCTGGTTCTTTTCCATTTCCCGATGGACCTTTGCTGCTCCTAATTATATATTTAGCTTGTCTCGATCATCACTGGGCTGCAACTGCCCGACCTCAGAGATCCTCTCAGCTCCAGATTCAAAATCAGCCAAAGTAAGTGTTAAACCTACATTTTTCACAGCTAGGCTCCATTAACATATATGCGAATTGGATGCTTTTGAACCGCATCTGATTTGCATTACATGCCAATCAAACCAGCTTTCTATGGAGCCAGTTCACATATATGCGATGCAGCAGCAGTGCGAACTAGTTGCGAATTTAAAAAGAGTCCTGTACATTTTCTGAGCACTGTGGTGCGATTCAGATGCAAATTTCAGGCTCACTGCTTTCTATGGAAAAGCAACTGAAATCGCACATCTGATCAGTTTTGAACACTAATTCAATCCAACAAAAAAAACAAAAAACAGCGTGAGGGTCTCCCACCCCCACATCCATGTCAGGCCCTTTAGGTCTGGTATGGATTTCAAGGGGAACCCCACGCCAAAAACAAAACAAAGGAAAACAAAAACGGTGTGGCCCCCGCCCCCCTTAAAAAATCCATACCAAACCCCTTGTGATGTCACTGACCCAGCATGCACTAGTCCAGGGATATGCAATTAGCGGACCTCCAGCTGTTGCAGTACTACAAGTTCCATGAGGCATAGCAAGACTGACAGCCACAAGCATGACACCCAGAGGCAGAGGCACGATGGGACTTAGTTTTGCAACAGCTGGAGGTCCGCTAATTGCATATCCCTGCACTAGTCAAAAACGTCACAAGGGGGCGGCGCCACCGGGTGACCACGCTACTTTGCTATTTAAGAACTGGCAGACAACAGAGCAGGCAGACGGCAGGAGCCTTCGGCGCAAGGTTTTTTTTTTTTGGGTCGGCAGGTGTGGCGATCGACGATGGATCTACACCGGGGCACAAGGTTTTTGATTTTTTAATAAAGGAATTTTCAAAAACGGTCTTTTCTTTTTGACACTTTTTGGTGAATAAATAGGGGGACACATTGCGGAGGGGGGGGTGGAGGAAGATCTGGGGACCAACCTTGTTAGATTCAGATAAGCCGACCACAGACCCCCACAACCACCGGCCAGGGTTGTGGGGAAGAGGCCCTTGTCATGGGGACAAGGTTCCTTTGGGGTGGGGAGGGGGCTCGCTCACGCGCCCCCATTTCTCTTTTTCTGGCCTGCCAGGTGGCATGCTAGGATAAGGGTCTGCTATGGATTTAGGGGGAGACCACACCATTTGTTTGTGTTTTTTTGTTTTGGCAATGGGTTCTCCTTAAAATCCATACCAGACCCAAAGGGGCCTGGTATGGATTTGGAGGGATCCCCATGCTGTTTTCTTCATAATTTTTTATTGTGCCCATAAAGTGACCCGGTCATTATGCAAAAGTTGCTCATGCAAGGCAATCTTGTGAAAGTTGGCTGTAATCTTTCACACTGCCCAAGACACCAAATGCCTCTTCAATGCTGACAAATTGTACCCCAAAGTCTGAGAAAAAGAGTGTCAAACTTCTAGGTTCCCTGCAGCTCTTAACAGTTACAGTTCCTCCTGTTGACCTTCACATTACTATGGTATCCTGTAACCAGTGGGGCCAGAGGGAAAAGCCAGAAAAAGCTAGAGAGACCCAGGATCCTCAAATCAGGATCTGAGCAGTCTGCTACATTAAGGATAGAGTCTTCCAGAATGTTATTGCTATCTTTGTCCAAAACTGAGGAGATAAACCCTCTCTATTTGACCGAATGGAATATCAAAAATGTTACAGTTGTCCTCAGAACATGGGATAAGGGTAAATATTCCAGTGGGGATACCTGTTCCAGTGGCAGCTGTCTAAGAGGGGATTTAGTCTCAGGTTGGAGATATTTTTTTTTTATAGGTCACCATGGTGCCTTGAGGAAGGGAATGTGCAAGGCCCCCAAAATGTCAGTTTAAGATCTAATGCGGTCTTCACAATAAATATGTGAAATGTATTTGGAGCGTTATAGTCTTCGTATTTGGTTTTGGCAGGGCCTCATCCATAGAAGAAGATCACTTCAAGCACTTACCTATTATCTAAAGGTCAAGTGCTGTGAGGAGTGCAGCTTCTATGTGGACTTCTTGCTGTTTTCCAGGAAGTAAAAGGGAAATCTCTCTAATGGGACACAGAAAAAAAATAAAAAATAAAAAAAACACAATAGGAGGTTTTAAATCCAAAACATTTTTTTAGCCTTAGGCCTCTTTCACACAAACGATCCGTTCAGGTCTGCCTGTCAGTTTTTTAGGCGGACCTGAACGGATGCTCCATAGACTGCTACATGTCCGCTGACATCCATCCTGCTCCGATCCGAAAAAGTGTGATGGAGGAAAAACCCACTTTTCCATCCGTCATCGGATCGGGTGACGACGGACTCTACGGTCCGTCTCCATCCGATCCCCCATAGGGGAGAGCGGCGCTCTGACAGGTCCGTCGTTGCACACCTGTCATCTACCTGCTCAGCTGGGATCAACGGAGTGATCCCCCGCTGAGCAGAGCAGGCTCCGTACAGGGACACGGCCGTGTGAAAGAGCCCTAAAGCACCGTACACATGGGCTGAATATCAGGAGGTATCGGCCGGTTCAATAGAGACCAGCCAACATTCTGTGTGTACGGCAGCCAGTCTGGCTTCTGACGAAGGGCATGACCAAAAAAGGTCTGCCGATCAGCATCCAATGGCTGAGAAGGCTGAACGGTGTGTTCTGGCAGGGGGGCTGTCCCCCTGTCAGAACAGGATAGCTCAGTGGTGATATTGCTGTACTAACATCGGATTGTTAGTACAATATCTCCTCCCGAACGTACCAGTCCACTGGGTTGAATGAAAAAAAAAAAAAAAAACTACTGATCTAGCAGTGAGTCAGGAGGGAACAGGCCAGCCATCAATTTTCCAAGTCAGTATTTGCATATTACAACAAATTTGGAAGGTCATGGGGTGCTCAAGAAGATACTGATACAACATTCCAGTTGTGGGTTTACAGATGTTTGTCTATGGAAAGGCATGCTTTAACAATAAATATAAAAACTCTTGTGTAAGCTACATGACTAGTTCTCTTTAAGCTTTGCAACTGGTTTTCTTTAAACCTCCGACTGTGCACAGCATGCAGAACCTTTCACATTTTTTTTATATCCGAGTCTTAATATAGAAAATATGATACTGGAGAGGATAACGAAGGTCTCTAAAAAAGGCCCGATTAGGGCAGGATGCGTGACTGCCCATGTCCTGGTAAACAAGGTTACAGGCATAGTCTGAGGTCCCATTTCTATGCACTCTTCCTGACGCATTTGAGGTCTTGCGGAGGTGCTCTGTTCTCCCTCCGCTCCCCCTCAGGGAGGCTCCCTGCCTCTGGCACTCAGAAGGCACATGAGACGGTCCAAGGCGATGCCTCCCAGGGCTGCTTTTAATGGATGAAGAGCAGAGAGCATCTCCTTCCATTAATTCCTGCTCGGATGGGATGAAATATTCAGTAGCCATCAGAAGGAGGAGGGTAGGGGGGGGGGGAAATCAGCTCGGGCTCCCTCCTAGCCAAACAGACTGTGCTGCCAAATCCTCACACACAGCAAATATTAGGGGAGACGTTAACCAGTTTGTTGCCAGGGGAACCAGATGTAAAGTGCTAGTCTGGTAGTACGGAACAACATGACAGGACTTGGAGCTATAGGCTAACACACAGCAGCTGGAAACTGTCAGCTAGATTACAAGAGGGAGGCTGTATTCTCCATGCTGCTAACTTTGCCCCCTTTAGTAATTTTAGCACTTATGACATACAATGTTAGCATAAGAAGGCACATGCACAGAACTGACATGTAACATATTACACAGAGAAATGGGAAAGGTTACGCTGCATTGTAAGCCCCTCACAAGGAGCCATCACAAAATAAACGTATTCTGCTTTTTGGAGGACACCATGTCAAAGGAATCACCAGATACCTTGAGATCATTTCACCAATGAGTTGTTATAGGAACACAAAAAAAAGGTTAAATGTCTCAAAAGCCCAAAGTAAAAACGGCAACCAATCTGATCAATGTATACCTAGCAAAAGTGAGGTGCACATGAAAACGGCACAAAATATAATTAGGATTATTTCCCCAGTGCACTTAGCAGCTACTTAGCACAGAGTCCACTCTAAACTGTATGAACAATTTGTCTTGAAATCAGAGGTTTTTGTTGAAGTTAAGACAGTATAACCACACGTTATGGTTCGAAGAGACTAAAAGGAATCAAAAAGCCCTCCAACCGAATACTTAGCTGCACTGATTCGATCGGAGGGCTTTTTGATTCCTTTAGTCCAGGGGTCTCCAAACTTTTGAAAGCAAAGGGCCAGTTAACTGTTCTTCAGGCTTTAGGAGAGCCAGACTGTTGCCAGTGGGGTTAGAAAGGATTTTAGTGGGAGGAATGCTGCCCCACTATTGGTATTTAGGGGAGGAATGGTGTCCTATGATTGGTTTCTGTGGGAGGAATGGTGCAGTATCATTGGTGTCAGTAGTTGGAATGGTGCCTCAAGGGTCTGATAAAGGCAAGCAAAGGGCCACATCCAGCCTACAAGCCACAGTTTGGAGATCACCGCTTTAGTCCCTTCCCATAACAACTTGTATGATTATCCTGTATAGTTGGGTCTCTAATCCATAGAAGCCACGGATTTCCATAAACTGCATTTATGATGGCCAAAAAGCGCGAAACAGCTGTATGCACTTTGAAATGAATGCTCTATATTAGGCTATATATGAACTATACACCAGCAGTTTTGGATGTTTATCTAGCCAATGGGCCATAAAGTTGGCTCCACCCACTGTCCTGAAATGAGGAATGATCCTCATTTTTTGGATATGTGATGGAACAAGACATGTAAATACTTTATGTTCTATGAATGCGTTACTATGTTTTATATTATATATATATATATATATATATATATATATATATATATATATATATATATATATATATATATATATATATATATATATATATATATATATATATATATATATATATATTTGCAAATATATGTGTAGTCACGCTGTTGCACCAAAGCCCCTCTGCAAAGTGATCTTTCACTCTGGCCTAACAGAGCTCCCACCTTGGGACATACACTCACTGGCCACTTTATTAGATACACCCATTAGATGCTTGGTAACACAAATTGCTAATCAGACAATCGCATGGTAGCAACTCAATGCATTTAGGAATCCAGACTTGTTGAAGACAACTTGCTGAAGTTCAAACTGAGCATCAGAATGGGAAAGAAAGGGGATTTAAGACGCTTTGAACATGGCATGGTTGTTGATGCCAGACGAGCTGGTCTGAGTATTTAAAAAAAAAAAAAAAAAAAAAACTGCTGATCTACTGGGATTTTCACATATACTTCATTCCTAGAGATGGCTGTAAGAACTCACCCAAGCTCTACCACAATAAAAGGATGACGACCTGTGTGTCGGTGCTCTGGCTATCCTGTTCAACATGAATCTATAGAAATCAAAAGCCAGCACACGATCGCTCTTTCTTATGAAATTTTATTTTGCACTGAAGCAGTTACAACAAGAATTTAAAAAGATGCTGTAACTGCTTCAGTGCAAAATAACATTTCATAATAAAGAGCAATCGTGTGCCGGCTTTTGTTTTCAATACGACCATATCTAGGGTTTACAGAGAATGGTCCAAAAAAGAGAAAATATCCAGTGAGCGCCAGTTATGTGCACGAAAATGCCTTGTTGATGTCAGAGGAGAATGGTCAGACTGGACTGAAATGATAGAAAGGCAACAGTAACTCAAATAACCACTCGTTACAACCGAGGTATGCAGAATACCATCTCTGAACAGACAACACATCGAACCTTGAAGCAGATGAGCTACAACCGCAGAAGACCATACAGGGTGCCACTCCTGTCAGCTAAGAACAGGAAACAGAGGCTACAATTTGCACAGGTTTAACAAAATTGGACAATAAAAGATTGGAAAAATGTTGCCTGGTCTGATAAGTCTCGATTTCAGCTGTGAAATTCAGATGGTAGGGTCAGAATTTGGCGTAAAATGAAAAATGCAAGGATGGATCAATGCTAGTGGTGGTGGTGTAATGGTGTGGGAGATATTTTCTTGGCACACTTTGGGCCCCGTAGTACCAATTGAGTATCGTTTAAACACCACGGCCTACCTGAGTATTGTTGCTGACCATGTCCATCCCTTTATGACTACAGTGTACCCATCTTCTGATGGCTCCTTCCAGTAGGATAATCAACCATGTCACAAAGCTCCAATCATCTCACCACTGGTTTCTTGAACATGACAATGAGGTCACTGTACTCCAATGGCCTCCACAGTCACCAGATCTCATCCAATAGAGCTCCTTTGGGATGTAGTGGCAAGGAGATACGCATCATGGATGTGCAAGCGACAAGTCTGCAGCAACTGTGTGATGTGATCATTTCAATATGGACCAAAAACTCTGAGGAATGTTTCCAACACCTTGTTGAATCTATGCCAGTTAGAGTTAAGGCAGTCCTGAAGGCAAAAGGGGGTCTAACCCAGTATTAGCAAGGTGTACATAATAAAGTGGCTTGTGAGTGTATATCACAATGAATAAATTAGCAGCATGCATTAGAAATAGCCCATTTCTCCTTAAAGGTGCAGGGACACACCAGAAGCCCAGTCTCCCTCCATGGCAGTTGAACTAGTGGATATCAGCACTATAATAACAAGTGCGATTCTCTGCAGTATTCCCCTATCAACCCAGGGTGGATTGCAGATTGGCGAGTCTGCAAGGGACAGGCTCAGAGATAGGATGAGAATTTCACCGAGAGCTATTTTTTTATTCACAAATTACCAGGGCTATTTATTTTTGTAAAGAACATCATAAGCCGTATTAGGCTTTATAGTGGAACTAAAAATCATTGAAAAAACTGCAAGCAGAGTGGGTCAGGGACCTCTCTGTCAGCTTAGCGTTGGGACAATGGCAGAAAAGTCATCAATATTCCTTTCAAGGAATACTGAATGTCTCCTTATTCAATGCAAATCACACAGAGTTGACTAGGTGGTACATTATATATATATATATATATATATATATATACACACACACACACACACACACACACACACACACACACACACACAAACAATACAACAGCCCCAAATTGCCTTGCTAAATTAACCTATTAAAAAGGACACACCCCTTGGCTTGCAAAGATTAATCTGCTTTGATTTTCTGATGGCCACAATTACTGTATGTAAGCGTGGAAGGAAACTTCAGTCTCTATCTACAGCCAAACATAAGATCTCATGGATTATGATCCATGAAAAAAAATAGTATTCATTATCAGTGGCAACTGGTGCTCCGTTTTTTTTTTTTGGGGGGGGGGGGCGCGTCAAACAAACCATTCGCCAACCACTCCCACCCCCCCAGTCTCTCCCTCTTGTGCCCACCAGCCCCGCACTTACCTCATCTAGGTCGTGGGCAGCTTCGGCTCCTTCCTGCATCTTCCCTCCTTAGTGGCTTCATGGCAGCTTCCCTTGCGTCTCCTCCTCCTCCTCTACCGTAACTTCTCCTCTCGGCCAATCGGGACCCGCTTCCTGAATGGCCCAGAGAGGAATTAGGAGGACAATAGCAAATATTAAATTTGCTATTGTCACACAACTGGGTGGGCCCCAAGCCCACCCTTTTTTGAAGCCAATTAGAGCCTCAGGCTCTAATCATGTGCCTCAAAAAAAACATGGATTAGGGGGGCAGCGCCCCTGCACCCCTTATGCCAGATAAACGCTTGTCCGGCTATTCTATTAATACAATATAGGTCTTAAAATTATTTGCGGTCTCCATGTCCGGTACTTCTTTCCCTCTTTTTTTCTTTTCTTTTTCCTTACTCGTCTTTTGTCTCTGAACTGTTCAAGTATGGTCAAATGTTTGATATATTCATTACGATACTAATTCTCTGCACATACTGTCTACATATAACTACCGGTATATATTGTAAGATGAATATTCCAGCTCTATAACTCGTCGCATTTGAGTTTGTATTTTTGAGATATCTATCTAGATATATCTATACCTTACGACCCTTGTTCATTCATGTGCCTCTTTTCACTGGTTTATACTGTAAATTCTTCCTACAAAATTATATGTAAAAATATTAAACCAAAAAAACTGCAAGCAGGCAGGCTGTTTAATGCAGAAGAGACATTTCTGCAATAAAATAACCATATCTGCATGTTTGCAGTTATCTGTAGAATGTACAATGAGCTGTGCATGTGCATCTCAGGTTGCATCCCGACACAGGAGTGCCAGTGCCCTAGGATGACTTTACTCCTGCGCACACGCGGGAAAGACTTCATCCTAAGCCCATCAATCGAGATGGTCGAAAACTGGCACCCAGGAGAAGCCAAGGGCAGGATGCCAGTGCTGGTGAGGGAGGTCGGACCATTGAAACAGAAGTATTGGGCCTTTGGTTCAGTTTTTTAAGACAAACCCAATTTTTGCTGGTTGAGGGATGTGCTATCATGTATGGCATACTTATACATTATTGCAAAATGACCTCTTATGTGCCCTCCTCCAACAGTAACAGGCTACAATAACCACTCCACCTTCTCCCCAGCCATGGCTTCCAAGGTGATCTTCTTTGGCCACTGATAATGCACAGAAGTTGTCTCGTCCCCAGCACCAGATTCTTTTCTATTCTCAGCATACCAAGAAAGAGCCGGAATACATAAACAAAGAATTGTAAAAAGGGGCAACTTTTTCTATTTTTTGGACAAAGAAACTTTGCATGTCTCCGCCAGCACACAGCTTTCGTAAACATCCAGAATATCCACACCCTAGAAAACCAGAATATGTAAAATATTGACCAGCTGGGGGCATGGCCTGGAGCTGCATGGCGTAGGGTGTGCAGACTGAGAGCTCAGTCTGAGAATCCATCCTTTACATCGATCCTGTGGGGTAATCCTCCCTTAAATACACTGACCGGCTGCCCGTAGTGTCTCCCTGCACTCCTGCTGCTGCCGAAGCGGGTCTTTGAGGCTTTGGCCAAGCTTGATAAGTATCGCCATGAGGGACGAGAACATGTGGAGGAAGATGGTGCCGCTCCCATTCAGGAAGCAGAGGAGCTACCCTCCGGAGAAACTGCCAGAATCCTTGAGGCTGTCTCCCTGTGCCAAACTACCCTCACTTCTAAAATAGAGGAGGTGAAGGTCGACATCTCTCTCATCCGATATCCACAAATTGAGGGAGAGAGCGACAGACCGAATGCAGGGTAGGTCACATGGAGGCTGAAATCCCACCATTGCAAGTGACCACTGAACGGCTGCACCATCAGCTAAGTGTCGTCCTGAATAAGCAGGACATAGAGAACAGACTCCGCAGATGCAATCTCTGATTTGTGGGTCTACTCGAAAGAGCGGAGGGCTCTGACCCCCCCCCCCCCACCATTTCTTGAGAACCTGCTTATTAAAACTTTCAGCAGAGAGGCCTTCACGACAACGTTCGTGGTGGAGCGTGCTTATCGCCTGGCTGCTCGACCTCCGCCACCCCCCCCACGCACCTTTATTGCAAAGCTTCTAAACCACCGTGACACTGTTCTGCACCTAACCCGCGAAAGAGGCAACATCACATTCGGCAACATGAATGTCGAGGTGTTCCCAGATATCTCCGCCGAAGTACAAAAGAAGAGGGCACAGTCCACCGAGGCTAAGCGACAACTCCGCATCCACCACTTAACCTATGCAATGCTGTTTCCAGCGAGGCTCCGCATGGTCTGTGATGGCAAGGCCCAATTCTTTGAAGATCCCACAGCAGTCCTGTCATGGCTGGAACACCGCAACGCAGCTGGCCCTGCACCTGCCTAGGTCTCCAATCAACTCCCCTCTCTCCGCATGTGAATGAGATTTCTCGCTAGTGGCTCCATTATTTCGGCCCCGAACCGGTCAGTCTTCCACAAACCGCGAGTCAGGCACTGCCTGTTATTTCTCCCCTCCTGCAACCACTTTGATCCCTTTCGGCCAGTCTGGGAGCTATCTGTGCCCCTTGTGCCAGTGTTGTAACCCGGATCACTTCCCCTCTTCTACTCCCCACTTCATTGATCCCAACTGCCCTCAGACGCGCTGTCTGCACCCACCTGAACTGTCTGTAAACTTTCCACACCGCACGGTTGTGCGCTCTTCAGTTACTAGCTGTCCCCGTGAGCACGCCATGGTCACACTTGAACTCATGTTCCTTTTTCTGACCAGGCGACCACTGACACTTTTTGTAGTTTTGTTTCCCTGGCCAGCCGCTACCCCCACGGCCATGTCGAGTAGTCGTTTATTCTGCCACGCTGGTCCAGAGTAGGCAAAAGTTCATGTGTTATATGTATGGAGTTGCTTACATTGGACTTCCTTCGTAACTCAACCTGATTGTACTCGATGTATACTGAATCCTCATGGTCATTCACTACCCTCCTTGGCTCTCTGTGCAACCAGTACTAACAGACCGTTGGCCCCAGCCGTCTGCTTGCACAGACCCGCCGCACTCACACGTGTAATGCTTTTTTTCTTGTACTGCATGCTGTTCTGCACTGTATTTGAAATGTTTGACTGCTCTGTGGGAGGCTGTTCCCTGTGGATTCGACTGCATGCCCAAATACCCCCGAAACTGCCATGGCTTCTCTCAAATTAGTTACAAGGAACCCAAAGGCGTAGCTGTCCTTTCCCACCTCAAGTCCTTGCAAGCGGACGTCTCTGTCCTTGTTGAGACTAACATCAAGGGTCAGAGTCAGATAGCGCTCAAAAATACCTGGGTCGGCTGGCTCTACCATGTGCCCAACACCTCTAATTCCCACGGGGTAGCTATTCTGATCGCTAAATCAGTGCAGTTCCAACTCCACTACCTGCAGTCAGATCCGCAGGGTCGGCTTCTATTCCTCTCATTGCCAACAAAGGATATATAACAAAGTATTGAGATGAACTTTTACTTATTTTCCACCATAATTTGCAAATAAATTCTTTCAAAAATCAGACAACGTGATTGTCTGAATTTGTTTCCACATTTTGTCTCTCATAGTTGAGGTACTTGCATAATTGGTGGCTGACTAAATACTTTTTTGCCCCACTGTACGTACCAAATCTGCAGAGGATAAAATAATTTTTTTCCCACTGTATAGAGATCAGATAATCTGACTTTATTGACTTTCCATTACTGCATGCTTAGTCTGGGCTAATGGTTTAGAAATACTGAAGCCAGAGGATTAGCATGACAGCCAGACAACTAATTTTCATAAGGAGGTCAGCAGTAGCATCCTCCAGTTAAGACTCCATTCACATAGGCATGTGTGTATTTTCTGCATGGTATGTGGGTTCTTGCTGGCAGAGCTAGCAGAAGATCCTGCATAAAATAAGCACCTAAAAGTACTTGCTTTTTAAAGCGTATGATTCTTCTAGGGGCTTTTTGTGAATACACATAGAATCTACAGATATGTACAGCCCTCAGGTGCAGCTCTGTGCTAGTTTATTTGTACGCTGCTAAATGTATTGCACATTGCGGTTTGTAGTTGCAGCTGTGTGTATGGACACTAAAGCTGAACTCCAGCTCTGTTTTAGGTCCCTGTTCAATACAGTGTTTGCGTTTTCCTAAAAGTTAAATGCTAAATACTTTCTTTGCAGAGCCCTGCAGTCCTGGGACATACAGTGCCTTGAAAAAGTATTCATGCCTCATGCAATTTTCCACATTATTCTTACAACCAAAAACATAAATTTTATTGGGATTTTATGTAATAGACCAACAAAGTGGCACATAATTGTGAAGTGGAAGAAAAATGATAAAGGATTTTCCAAATTTTTTACAAATAAATATCTGAAAAGTGTGGCGTGCATTTGTATTCAGCCCCCCCTGAGTCAATACTTTGTAGAACCACCTTTCACTGCAATTACAGCTGCAAGTCTTTGGGGATGTCTCTACCAGCTTTGCACATCTAGAGAGAGTGACATTTTTGCCCATTCTACCTTGCAAAATAGCTCAAGCTCTGTCAGATTGGATGGAGAGCGTCTATGAACAGCAATTTTCAAGTCTTATCACAGATTCTCAATTGGATTTAGGTCTGGAATTTGACTGGGCCATTCTAACACATGAATATGCTTTGGTCTAAAACATTCCATTGTAGCTCTGGCTGTGTTATTAGGGGTCCTGCTGGAAGGTGAACTTCCGCCTCAGTCTCAAGTCTTTTGCAGACTCAGAGGTTTTCTTCTAAGATTGCCCTATATTTGGCTCCATCCATCTTCCCATCAACTCTGACCAGCTTCCCTGTCCCTGCTGAAGAAAAGCATCCCCACAACATGATGCTTCCATCACCATGTTTCACGGTGGGAATGGTGTTCTCAGAGAGATGTGCAGTGTTAGTTTTATGCCACACATAGAGTTTTGCCTTTAGGCCAAAAGGTTTAATTTTGGTCTCATCTGACCAGAGCACCTTCTTCTCCGTGTTTGCTGTGTCCCTCACATGGCTTCTCCCAAACTGCAAATGGGACTTTTTATGGCTTTCTTTGAACAATGGTTTTCTTCTTGCCACTCTTCCATAAAGGCCACATTTGTGGAGTGCACGACTAATAGTTGTCCTGTGGACAGATTCTCCCACCTGAGCTGTGGATCTCTGCAGCTCCTCCAGAGTTACCATGGGCCTCCAGAGTTACCATGGGCCATGCTTCCCTGATTAATGCTCTCCTTGCCCGGCCTGTCACTTTAGATGGACGGCCATGTCTTGGTAGGTTTGCAGTTGTGCCATACTCTTTCCATTTTCGGATGATGGCTTGAACAGTGCTCCGTGAGATGTTCAAAGCTTGAAATATTTTTTTGTAACCTAACCCTGCTTTAAACTTCTCCACAACTTGGTCTTCATGATGCTGTTTGGTCACTAAGGTTCTCCAACAAACCTCAGAGGGCTTCACAGAACAGCTGTATTTTTACCAAGATTAAATTACAGACAGGTGGACTCTAGTTACTAATTAGGTTACTTCTAAAGGCGATTGGTTCCACTAGATTTTAGTTTGGGGTATTAGAGTAAAAGAGGGCTGAATACATAATTCACACCACACACTTCACATATTTAAAAAAAAATCTTGAAATTATTTATCAATTTCCTTCCACTACACAATTATGAGCCATTTTGTGTTGGTGTATCACATAAAATACATTTACGTTTTTTGGTTGTAGCATGACAAAAATGTGGAATACTTTTTCAAGGCACTGTAGGTGATGGTCTTAGGGGAGTATAAAACATTTAGTTGAAACTAATATACTGATTGAGGGGCAAGAAAGCAATATGTTTTTTTCCCAAAGTTGGGCTTTCAAGTACACCTACTGGGAAAGAAGTATGAAGGCTCCTACTACTTACATTCTTAAAGTGGAACTTCACTCGCTCAATCCACATTGACTATTTTTAATCCTTATGCTTCTAGCATTAGTAAATAGAAAGGAAAATATATTATATTTACTCATTTTAAAGCGTAACTTTACCCATAACAACTTGATAAAAAAATAATGTTCCTTAGCCACGAACATACATTCCACATTAATAATTCTGCTACCAAAATTGGTTTTAAAAACAGTATAAGCACTTCTTTTTAATGTTTTACATAGCTATACCCGCAAAAGGGGCCATCCTGAAGTGATCTAGTAGAACTTGATTTTCTGACTAAAGTTGCACATTAACCACTTCAGCCCCGGTAGGTTTTACCCACTTCCTGACCAGGCCATTTTCTGAGACACGGCTCTGCGTCGCTTTAAATGACAATTGCGCGGGCGTGCGACTTTGTACCCAAACAAAATTGACGTCCCTTTTTTTACCCACAAATAGAGCTTTTTTTTTTGGTGGTATTTGATCACCTCTACGTTTATTATTTTTTATAAACAAAAAAGAAAAAAAGACGACCGACGTTTTGGAAAATAAAACAAACAATATTTATTTTCTGCTAAAACGTAAAAAAAAAAAAATCTAATTTCTTCATCAATTTAGGCCAATTTGTGCTACATATTTTTGGTAAAAGAAAAAAAAAACCCAATAAGTGTATATTGATTGATTTGCACAAAAGTTATAGCGTCTACAAAATAAGGGATAGATTTATGGCATTTTTATTATTTTTAAACTAGCAATGACGGCGATCTGCGACTTTTAGCATGGCTGCGACATTGTGGCGGACAGATCGGACACCTGACATTTTTTTGGAAACCAATTTTAGTGATCAGTGCTAAAAATATGCACTGACATTGTACAAATGGCACTGGCAGGGAAGGGGTTAACATCAGGGGCGATCAAGGGGTTAACTGTGTTCCCTCACTGTGTTTACTAACTGTATGGGGGATGGGCTTCCTGGGACAACATCTTCCTGCATAGCAGAAAGACCAGATCTGTGTGTCATCCCCTGACAAAACGGAGATCTGCCTCGTTTACTTTGGCAGATCCCCGTTCTGTCACTGCAGGGAACGTTCGCAGGCAGACATCGAGTCTGCCAGACTCGCTGATTGGCTCCCCCGCTGGCCAATCGGCATGTTCGCGTCCACAGATCACTGTGTACTAGCCCGACGTACACCTACAGCGATTTGCGCAGCCGAGCCAACCTGCCGCAGTATAACTGCGGCGGCTGGTCAGCAAGTGGCTAAAGGTGAACCTAGCCTTTAAAATATTCACTTTGCCCACGTATCCGTTTCACTTTAAAACTTTTTGTATTTTTTTATTTCTTCAGTTACTTCCTGGTTTCTGGCCTAGCTAAATGAGGTCATACACCCCAGGAATCTTCAGGGGGGGGGGGAAGGAGGGGTTTTCTCATCTAAGCACACCCTGCCTGCATGCCTGAGCTAAGGGCAGATGGATTCCAGGAAGTAAATGCTACATGAATTATCTGCCCTTACTTAAGATGGCCACAGCCAGAAATGCTAGAGTGTTTTTCAAAGTGATCCCTCAACAAAATAAAGCATTGGAGACATGGATGGATGGACAAGTTTGTTTCCGAATATTTAAAATAAATTAAGTAGCATTTTTGGTTTGTGGTGCTCGGATGTGGCGTAGTTCCGCTTTAAATTTTTGCTAGTTGCCCAAATTTCTTGAATCAATACTTATGAATCACAGACCCAGAACAACCATACAGCAAGTTAAAGCCAGGGAAAGGTCAGAAGACCTGATGTTTACACTTATTCAGTATTAAAGCCGCAGCCAGGAAAACAACATGTTCATGCCAGGGGCACTTTAAGTGAGCCCATAATCTCCGACAAGCCTATCAGTATCAAATCCTTTCTTATCTGTCCTGTACAAGATTTACTGAATTGCTTCTTGTAGGAACCTGTCAGTCATTTACTGCAACTGTCACACCTTCCCGTCAAGATTTCAGAAACAATTCTGACTTGTGGATTGTCCATTTCTTCCACAAAAACAGCTGCCTTGGTAAGAAATAATAAATTATGTAGGTGTTAAAGGAGAATTTAAAAAAAAAAAAAAGACCATTCCCTGTATTTCCTAAAAACAGCACCATAGTTAACCCAACCACTCCACAAATCAGTAGAAAACCTTACATGACAAGCTTCCCACCAGGTTCAGCAAAAGTGGACCTCATGGCTACCTCAAGGCCAACATCCCCTTTGAAGCTTCTAACCTGGCAAACTACCCAATCCCATTCCACATTCTGTCTTGCCTCACTATAAATACCTCTGAGCTGTGGATAGGCAACGTGGATCCCTCTGAGCTGTGGATAGGCAACGTGGATCCCTCTGAGCTGTGGATAGGCAACGTGGATACCTCTGAGCTGTGGATAGGCAACGTGGATACCTCTGAGCTGTGGATAGGCAACGTGGATACCTCTGAGCTGTGGATAGGCAACGTGGATACCTCTGAGCTGTGGATAGGCAACGTGGATACCTCTGAGCTGTGGATAGGCAACGTGGATACCTCTGAGCTGTGGATAGGCAACGTGGATACCTCTGAGCTGTGGATAGGCAACGTGGATACCTCTGAGCTGTGGATAGGCAACGTGGATACCCCTGAGCTGTGGATAGGCAACGTGGATACCCCTGAGCTGTGGATAGGCAACGTGGATACCCCTGAGCTGTGGATAGGCAACGTGGATACCTCTGAGCTGTGGATAGGCAACGTGAATACCTCTGAGCTGTGGATAGGCAACGTAGATACCTCTGAGCTGTGGATAGGCAACGTAGATACCTCTGAGCTGTGGATAGGCAACGTAGATACCTCTGAGCTGTGGATAGGCAACGTAGATACCTCTGAGCTGTGGATAGGCAACGTAGATACCTCTGAGCTGTGGATAGGCAACGTGGCACACGGTATCCCTGCAAACTGCAACCCAGTCATGCATACGGCCAGGCCGCAACCATCCTGCAAACACGTGCAATGCACGGTTGCAACAAGGCGATTCAACCTTTTTAGGGTCAAAACAGGGAGGTGAGGAGGCAACAGATCACTTCCTTACTGCCTGTTAAACGCCCCCTGAAAAGTGTTCCACAGCAGATCACTATTCAGAGGGGTGGCAAAGTCTGCCACAAGCAACTAGACCTCAAGCCTCGTACACACGATCGGATTGTTGGCCAACAAAACCGTGGAATTTTGTCCGAAGGGCATTGGCCCAAACTTGTCTTGCATACATACGGCCACACAATTGTTGGCCAACAATTACCAACGTAGTGACGTACTACGTTGTTTTTCAGCTCTTTAGCGACACCCTTTCGGCTCCTTCTGCTAATTTCGTGTTAGTAGAAGTTTGGTGAGTGTTGATTCGCGCTTTTCAGTTCGTTTCTGAACCGCCGTTCGTCAACCAGCCATGTTGCGTAATCGGAGGAGATAAAGTGTTATTTATTATTGGCCTTGGAGTTATTGCTTTGACATTGTTTTTTTTGGTTGAATAATAATTTGATTTGGTATATTTTCTATATTTTTGGATGCATAGAATGCACTTTTTGGTTAAGTTCTATTGGCAGATATCATGTCTGATTTTATTTGTTTTCTTTTTTTAATGCACAATAAAAAAAATGTGGAGAATAATACTTGTGATGTGTTTTACTTCAAATGACAGTTTGGGAGTAGGCAGTTACATTTAAAAAATACAATGTAAAATTGACAAGGGACACCAACATAGTTGTATCTTTGTTCTTAAAAACTACTGGATAATGGTGTTGTGGTAACTTGCCACAAAAAAAAAAAAAAAAAAAGGAAAAAAAAGGGGATAATAATACTATTCTTGATATCACTAGAAAAAAAAAAAAAGCCTTTGAAACTTTGTTTGCAATAACTCCATCAGTATCACCAGCAAAGCAGCTTCATTATTATCCCATTATAGAAGAAGAGAATTGTGCGCTGCATTTGGAGATTTCATAATTTGCCGCGTCACAAATGTTAATTCTCCATTACGAGCGCTAGTTTACAAGACTGACCGCTTCTGGCTCGTCCTTGCTTCCGAGCACGCGTGTTTGTACTTTTGGCCGACGGACTTGTGTACACACGATCGGAAAATCCGACAACACACATTTGTCCGCGGAAAATTTAAAAACCTGCTAGCCAACATTTGTCTGCGGAAAATCCGACAACAATTGTCCGATGGAGCGTACACACGGTCAGATTTTCCGCCAACAGCCTGTCATCACACATTTCCAATCGTGTGTACGAGGCTTACCTATGTAAGTTCTGTGTCAGAGGGTTATGCAGAGTTTCTGATCCTCTCCACTCCCCTATGTGACAGCAATGTGGTGGTTCAGCCTTTCTTGGGTTAAAAAGGCAGTGGGGAGGCAACATATCGCCTCCTCGCTGCCTGTCAAACTCCCTCTGAAAAGCAATCCATCTCAGACCTTCTCAACTAACCCACGTGACCACGTTCAGGACTGGCAATTGGCCCCCTAGATCTTTATTGCAGTCAGTGTCACCACTAGGAGAGTCGCACCATTTTTTTATGCACCAACACAGAAAAAGATGGGAAAATACAAAATAGTACAGTTGTCCCCGAAACAGGAAGTGAAGGAGAAATGAACACCTGTGCCGAGCAATACATGTCTAAAAAGGAAAATACCCATCATGTAGGAGAGAGTTCCTCCTAAATTTTTTTTTTGTGTGCATTACCTAGGATGGTCTGCAGGCAAATACAGCCCAAGAACATGAAATCCTCTCAAGAGCCAGCCCACTGCTTGGATTATGGCTCCAGGCTCTTGAGAAGAGTACCAAGGCAGGGAGCTGTGATGTTTTCGGGAAGCTACGTACAGCTCCCTGCTGACCCATACCTCCAGCCATGAACTGCCTGCATTGCATAGAGCCAGTGATGGCATCATAAGGTCTAAAATAAGGTATGTAATAAAAACAAAAGGTTTCTTATAAAATTGTCATTAGTGTGTTGTGGAGGAAGACAAAATAAAAGCAAATTAAACTTTAGCTTTAAAAAAAATTAAAAACCAGTCTTCAGAATGGGGAACAAGCGATTTCATTAGTAATACACCATTTATTTTTTTACGAAGGACCCACTATGCTCAAATCTGCTCACCTCACACATTTGACAGCCCTTGTCCTCTAAATGTAAAATTCCAGAGGGTGAATGTCATAGAATCAAGTCCAGGGATTGTCTGGATTCAATTATTTTTAATGGGAAGTCGAATGCAAGTAAAAGGTGAAATGCAAATACACTGATTGCTATTGGGTGGTTGAAGTGCTCACACCCTGTACATGGAAATATCAATCAGCTTATTGCAAAACAAAAAATAATAAGATCTCGATAACCTACCAAGAGTTTGTTGATTGAAAGGTTGGAGGTGTAGGTGGACTTCAAATCTTCGATGTTTTTGCATTTGAAGACTGGTTAAACTGCCTGAAAACAAACTTATCTATGGCCAGATTCGCAGACCTGATTGCACTAAACTGAAAACTTATATCAGTGCGTTTAACCGCTTCCCGACCAGCCGCCATCATTATACTGCAGCAGGTTGGCTCGGCTGCGCAAAACGCCATTGTGTGTACGTCGGCCGCTTTAAGAGCAATAGCAGGCGCGCGCCCGCAGTGCCGGGGTGCGTGGCCAGCGACCACCCGTGATCGCTCCACACAGAGTCGGAACAGGGATTTGTCAATGTAAACAAACAGATCCCCGTTCTGACAGGGGAGTACAGCGAGATCGTCTGTTCCTAGTGATCAGGAACAGCAATCTCTCTCTACTCCCAGTCAGTCCACTCCCCTCCCAGTTAGAAACACCTCCCTAGGGGACACTTAACCCCTTGATTGCCCCCTAGCGTCACAGAACAGAAAAAGATGGGAAATCCCTGCCAGTGTCATTTCTACAGTAATCGGTGGCTATTTTTTAGCACTGATTGCTAGAGCTGCATAATTAACCGTTAAAAATCTTGTGATCTTGATTCAACCCCCCCTCACGATCTCTATGCAGAATTTCCAGATTCATTCATGTAATAAATGTAGAAAGTTCTCTGCTCACTCAGCTGTCAAAAGAAAAAAGAAGAAAGAAGAAAAAAAAAAAAAAAAAACGGGCAGCCTGCCAAGATTTTCACAACATTGTCCACACTAGTAGATAACTATAAACATTGTAACATTTTCTTAGTTCAAAGGAATGAACTTCTGTGTGTAGATGAGGGAAGTTTACCCATTTAAAAACTAAACCTTTTTCTGGACACTTGTTTCTTACAAAGTTAAAATCTATTTTTTTGCAAGAAAATTACTTGGAACCCCCAAACATTATATATATATTTTTAGCAGAGACCCTAGAGCAGGGATATGCAATTCGAGGACCTCCAGCTGTTGCAAAACTACAAGTCCCATCATGCCTCTGCCTCTGGGTGTCATGCTTGTGGCTGTCAGAGTCTTGCTATGCCTCATGGGATTTGTAGTTCTGCAACAGCTGGAGGTCCGCTAATTGCATATCCCTGCCCTAGAGAATAGAATGGTGGTTGTTGCAATATTTTATGTCACATATTTGCGCAGTGGTCTTTCAAACGCAATTTTTTGGGAAAAAATACACTTCAATGAATAAAAAAAAAAAACAAAAAAACAAAAAACAAAACTAAATCATAAAGTTAGCCCAATTTTTTTCGTATATTGTGAAAGATGACGTTACGCCGTGAGGGAATTGTAATCTTTATTCTAAGCAAAGAAAAATTGTGATTCTCATTTTAGCCAGAATCGTGCAGCTCTACTGATAGGTGTATAAATGTCACTGGTCCCAAAAAAAGTGTCCGATCTGTCCGCCGCAATCCCGCTATGAAAAAAAAAAAAAAAATAATAACTGATCCCTGCCATTACTAGTAAAAAAATTATATTATATTATAAAATAAATATATATATATATATATATATATATATATATATATATATATATATATATATATATATATATATATATATATATATATATATATATATATATATATATATATATATATCCCTTATTTTGTAGACGCTAACTTTTGCGCAAACCAATCAATATATGCTTATTGCAACTTTTACCAAAAAAATGTAGAAGAATATATATTGGCCTGAACTGATGAAGAAATTAGGTTTTTTTTTTTTTTTTTAATATGGGATATTTTTTATAGAAAATAAGTTAAAAAAATTTTTTTTTTTTTTTTAAATTGTCGGTCTTTTTTGTCTATAGCGCAAAAAATAAAAAACGCAGAGGTGATCAAATACCACCAAAAGAAAGCTCTATTTGTGGGAAAAAAGGCCATAAATTTTGTTACAATGTCGCATGACAGCGCAATTGTCAGTTAAAGTGGAGTTCCACCCAAAAATGGAACTTCCACTTTTTGGAATTCTCCCCCCCTCCGGTGTCACATTTGGCACCTTTTAGGGGGGAGGGGGGAGCAGATACCGGTCTAATACAGGTATTTGCTCCCACTTCCTGGCATAGATCACCGCAGGGATTGCGGTGACCTACGCCAATTCCTCCGCCTACCCCGTCCCGTGAGACACAGAATACAGCAGGGACCTGAGAGGACGTGCAGCGCGGCTCGCACATACGCAGTAGGGAACCAGGAAGTGAAGCCGCACGGCTTCACTTTCTTATTCCCTCACCGAGGATGGCGACGGCAGCAGCCGAGAGCCGAAGGATGGATCGGCTTCGGCTGCCGACACCGCGGGCTCCCTGGACAGGTAAGTGTCCATATATTAAAAGTCAGCAGCTGCAGTATTTGTAGCTGCTGGCTTTTAAAATATTTTTTTCAGCAAAACTCTGCTTTAAAGCGACGCAGTGCACTGCAAAAATTGGCCTGGTCATTAAGGGGGTAAATCCTTCCGGGGCTGAAGTGGTTCATCTATTACATTTTTTGCAAATTTTGTTCCTCTCTTTATTGAATAAGTGTGACAAAGGGCTGTTATGATAATATGGACTTGTGTCAGTGAATGCAGGCATTTTGAAAGACACCTTCCCACAATACTGTAAAACAGCGAAGAAATAGTATGCACACAGTCTAGTTCAGCGGACCTACCTGTGAAATCACAGGATGGGTTTAGGGTCATAGTGCTGAAAAGCAACAGCACCACCTAGTGGAGAGAAGCACAAAAGACATTAGAAAATGGAAATGAATGCTAAGGTACAATGTGCCCTTTAAAAGGATAAGTTCACTTTTATAAGAAAAAAAAAAAAAGAAAGATAAATGAACATATTTTAGCAGGAAAAAAAAAATGTGCATTTTTTCCTGCAGGAGCCTGGAAAGCATTGCAGCCTTGATCTATAGATCGCAGGTGCAATGTAGGCTCCTGCAGACATGTCCTCTGGCTTTCAGCCTGTGCCTCTGTATGGGCTTTCTGTTTAAATGTCGGAGGACATGGTCAGTGAACTATGAGAACGCTTATCAGCATCCCCTCCAGCCCACTGAAACTACAAGTCTGTCTGCTACAGTGGCAGACAGTACTTGTAGTTTTATTAATTCAGAGGAATTTGTGAATGAATTATGTGGATGTGAAGGTGGAGCCCCACTGTTTTTAAAAAGTGACAGCGGATGCGGAGAGAAGACTCCCCACCTGCTGTCACAGCAAATATGGGTGGAACATGTAACATGTTGCAAAGGTTAACTTAGTCTTGCAAGCAGGGGTTCTCAACCGGTTGCCTCCAGAGCCCTTTGATTTGGCCTGTGACCTCATGCTCTGGGACGCTGGGTCAGCAAGCCCAGATCGCTAGTTGCTGACCCGCCATCCCAGAGCATCAGAGGGGATGGAGCCAGTGCCAGACGAAGCAAGCGGCTGCGGAGGGAGCAGGAGCCGCATAAGCCGATGCTTCCTCTGGAGTGCCGGCTCCTGTCCAAGGCAAAGTGCATTTGGTATCACTCCGCCTGGGAAAGAAACCTAACAGCCTAGCTATGCCAGCAGAAGCTGAAAGACAAAAAGGTCAGTTCATTAATCACTTGCCGACCGCTGCACGCCGATATACGTCGGCACAATGGCAGCAGTGGGCAAATGGGCGTACCTGTACATCCCCTTGGTGGGTGCACAAACGTGCGGCATACAGTACGACCATGCCCGCAGTCTCCTGCCGATCCTGTCACGGAGCAGCAGAACGGGAAGATGCCTATGTAAACAAGGCATTTCCCTGTTCTGCCTAGTGACATGACAGATCACTGCTCCCTGTCATCAGGAGCAGTGATCGCTGTCATGTGAGTTGAAGCCCGTCCCCCCCCACAGTTAAAATCACTCCCTAGGACACACTTAACCCCTTCATCACCCCCTAGTGGTTAACCCCTTCACTGCCAGTGCCATTTACAAAGTAATCAGTGCATTTTTATAGCACTGATCACTGTATAAATGACAATGGTCCCAAAAATGTGTCAAAAGTGTCCGATGAGTCCGCCATAATGTCGCAGTCACGATAAAAAATCACAGATCACCGCCATTACTAATAAAAAACAAATAAAAATGCCATAAAACTTTCCCCTATTTTGTAGACGCTATAACATTTGCGCGAATCAATCAATATACGCTTATTGTGATTTTTTTACCAAAAATATGTAGAATACATATCAGCTTAACCTGAGGAAAGAAATAGTTTTTTATATATTTTTGGGGGATATTTGTTATAGCAAAAAGTAAAAAATATTGCGTTTTTTTCAAAATTGATGCTTTTTTTTTTGTTTATAGCGCAAAAAAAGGTGATCAAATACCACCAAAAGAAAGCTCTATTTGTGGGAAAAAAGGGAAGTCAATTTTGTTTGGGCGCAACGTCACACGACGCGCAATTGTCAGCTAAAGCGATGCAGTGCCGAATCGCAAAAAGTGCTCTGGTCAGGAAGGGGGTGAAATATTCCGGGGCTGAAGCGATTAAACATCACGTAGTTTTGCAATGGGCATTTAATAAACATCATAGTTTTATAATGGGTATATTCGCAATTTAAGAAAAAAAAAGAAAAAAACAAAAAGGGGTTATTATGCTTTCACCCTGATCTTCAAGTGCAGTGCACCTGCGGTTTTCCTTTGGGTTAGCTACTCTGAGCCATAGACTTATTATATTATTACTTATTATACATTATATCCTGTGGGTTTGGTGCGCTTTGTGAAAGTGCCCCACACCTGCAAGATATAATAGAAGTCTATGGCAAATCGCAACGAACCCAAAGCCACAGGTGCACAGCGGTGCGGGTAGACCCCAGCAAATCAGTGTGAAGGCAGCCTTATAGGGGGCAGAACACAGTAAGGGATTATTTACATCTGTGGTTTGGAGGGGTGGTAAAACCCCATGTATTTACAACCCCCCCCCCCCCCAACCACTGGTGTAGCATCAGGGGCCGCAATAGTGACCCCGCTCCATGCTCCAGGGGGCCTATGTGGCCTTCCTGTCACATTCTGTTTTACACTTGGGGACAGGAGGGGCAGTGGGAGCGGCATATACAGGAACCAATCTTCTCCATTTTCCTCCTGAAAACGCTGAAATCCGGCTTCTCTTCCACTCCCTCCCGCCGGCACTGAGGTTGCAGGAGTAAAATGTTCATTATGCTATTTTGAACCATTTCATTTCACTGTGGCTCGTGACCAGTTACCAAATAATTTAAGTGGCCCTTGTTCTTCAAAAAGTTGAGCGCCCCGGCTGTAGGGCATTTTACCTGTGATTAGCAGATTGCAGGTGCAATGCCAGGCACCTGTAGACTCTCAGTACATTGTCTGCCTTTACCTCCCATTTGGGCAGGCAGTTACTGAATTGCAGGACGAATCAATGAAATACGAGAGCGCTCATCAGCGCCTTGGTAGTTCATTGAGAACTTTAAGCCGCATGGCTAATGGTAGTTGTAGTTCATTCATTCACAGAAATCTTTGAACTAATGACGCAGCCGTGTTGTAAATTGTGACAGCGGGTGCAGGGAGAGGATCCTCCACCCGCTATCACAGGACAGAAGGCAGGAGCTCGAACATGTTACATATTCTACCCTAAATACCGGTGGAACATGTTCCAAAAAGTGAACTTATCCTTTAAAGAAGAAAGGTGGTGGCACAGCACATAATATCGGGCAAGAGAAGAGGAGAACACTGGATCTATTGGGCTTGTATGCGATTACAGCAGAAAACAATCACCAAAGGTAAGTGGGGGGAATAATTAAAGGAGAAGTAACAAACACATACTCAACTCCATGCTGCAGCATTGCTGTTCCCCCGCCAGCTCTATTAGGTTGGGTTCATACTGCCGCGACTTTGAATCCGACATTCCTGCGTGACTACATGGCGGCTTGCATACAACTTCTTTAACAGAAGTCAATGGAAGCTGTAGTGAAGTCGCACCAAAAGTAGCTCAGGAACCTTTTTCCAAGTCGCAGCAACTTGAGTCGCATCAATTAGAAAGGTTCCATTGCAGATAATGGGGTGCGACTTGACATGACAAGTTGCGGCAGTGTGAACCAGGGCTTACTGAGAACTGACTGATCACATGACCGCTGATTGCTCGGTTCTTGGTCTGCTCTGAGCAGTCAGTCATCACTCTGCCCCTCCAGCGCTCACTGGAGCGCCAGGCTGAGGCGGGAGCAGAAGCGGTTGGCTTAGGCTCTTGGCCTGCTGTCTATCATGCAGCTGGGTGGATCCCGACAATATGGTCAGGATCCTTTCAGATCCTGGAGCGGCTCTGTGACGTCAGCCGACTTTAGCTCACTAGAAGTTGACTCTGGGCCACCGGAGAGCAAAGGTGCCTCCTGTGACCCACAAGAGAAGCGTGACCAAAAAAAGCTTTGGCCATACTTCTTTTATAGGGTGGAGAGGCAGGGCTGTATAGTCACGATCTCCACCTCATCCAATCAGAGAATGTTTTGCATTTATTAGGAAAAAATACAAAGCCTTCTGTGAATGGCGCCCCTGAGGTCACTATGCAGCCCCAGAAGACAGCAGTGATCAGTGTAGTAGCAGTGACTACTACAGTGATTCTCCACTTCCACAGAGGTCCTATAGGTATGTCATATGTATACTTACATTGATCCAAGCTGGACCTATGGGACTATACAATAAATTCCATATCTAGGGTGCAGTTAAGCTTTTGCTGATCAATACAGTTCAATGTCCATGCTGTGCATGAGGCCTGCCCCTCCCCCTTTGCATTGTGACGTGTTATCTTGGTGACAGGGTCACTTTAATCCCTGGGACACAGCCATTCTCTGCTACACTTGGGGTATATACAGCTTCATCCCCCCCTTCCACCATCCAAACCCACTCCATGCTCTTCCAGCACTGACACCGCAATGTAAACACACACTCACCGGCTCAGCTCTCTAGCATGCTGGACTCACCCAACAATCTACAGCTGGCTATAGGCTCAGCCAATCACAAGCATGTCTGCTTAGATAGACACAGCTCTTCGCCAATCGCAGCGCAGCACACGCATAGGCGGGGTCAAGCAAGAAAGACGCACAGTGTTCTGTCAATTTTGCGGCGCAACGTGCTTCCGTGTACGGCGTACGTACTATTTTTGACCGTGCGTTCCACCGTAGTTCGCCATATTTGGTATTGGCAATGTGTTACGCCCATTATTGGAGTGTAGGGACAGGACTGTCTGTTGGTGTTTATTGTCAGTAGTTGTGCCCATGAGACAAATAATGTAAAGTAATCCATAACAACCAATCTGTAATTGCACTAAAGTGCTGAAATCGAATTGTAATGATTGCTGCCAATGGCGTCCATACACATAACTGTTTTCAGCTGATGTTACTTTAGAGCCCATTCAGATTTGTGTATTGCAGCAAAACACAATAAACCACGTGTTTACTGTGCGTTACTGCAGTGCCTGGTGATAAACTAAATGTGGTGCGTCACAGTGCGATTTATTTTGAAAAGGGCCCCAATTCACCTAGAAAGCAACAAAATGCACAGATGTGAACCATAATGCAGGTCCAATAAGATATGATTGTGCTACCTTACTGCAACATGTGTTAATGCACAGAGGATGTTGTACGACAATAGTCTGAATAGGTGATTGTCACAATATATAGGCAACACACAGACATTCAGCAAAATATACATTATATGGGCAACAAATGGCCAGTCATTATAATATGCATGGAACAAAGTGTCAGTATCATGCACAGGCAGCAAACAGACAATCAGTTACACAGGTAACAAACAGACAATCAGTACGATACATAGGTAACAAATGGACAATCAATATAATACACAGGTAACAAACAGACAATCAGTATGATACACAGGTAACACATGGGCAATCAATATAATACACAGGTAACAAATGGGCAATCAATATAATACACAGGTAACAAACAGTCAATACAATACACAGGTAACAAATAGAGAATCAATATAATACACATGTAACAAACAGACAATCAGTATGATACAAGGTAACAAACAGACAATCAGTACGATACACAGGTAACAAATGGGCAATCAATATAATACACAGGTAACAAACAGACAGTCAATACAATACAGAGGTAACAAATGGGCAATCAATATAATACACAGGTAACAAACAGACAGTCAATACAATACACAGGTAACAAATGGGCAATCAATATAATACACATGTAACAAACAGACAGTCAATACAATACACAGGTAACAAATGGGCAATCAATATAATACACATGTAACAAACAGACAATCAGTACGATACAAGGTAACAAACAGACAATCAGTACGATACACAGGTAACAAATGGGCAATCAATATAATACACAGGTAACAAACAGACAGTCAATACAATACAGAGGTAACAAATGGGCAATCAATATAATACACAGGTAACAAACAGACAGTCAATACAATACACAGGTAACAAATGGGCAATCAATATAATACACAGGTAACAAACAGACAGTCAATACAATACACAGGTAACAAATGGGCAATCAATATAATACACATGTAACAAACAGACAATCAGTACGATACAAGGTAACAAACAGACAATCAGTACGATACACAGGTAACAAATGGGCAATCAATATAATACACAGGTAACAAATGGGCAATCAATATAATACACAGGTAACAAACAGACAGTCAATACAATACACAGGTAACAATGGGCAATCAATATAATACACATGTAACAAACAGACAATCAGTACGATACACAGGTAACAAACAGGCAATCAGTACGATACACAGGTAACAAACAGACAATCAGTACGATACACAGGTAACAAACAGACAATCAGTACGATACACAGATAACAAACAAACAATCAGTACGATACACAGGTAACAAACAGACAATCAGTACGATACACAGGTAACAAACAGACAATCAGTACGATACACAGGTAACAAACAGGCAATCAGTACAATATATAGACAACAAACAAGGAATTAGTACAATACACAGGCAACAAATGGGCAATAAGTACAATACACAGGCAACAAACAGACAAATAATATGATACACAGGTAACAAATGGGCAATCAATATAATACACAGGTAACAAACAGGCGATCAGTACAATACATGGACAACAAACAAGGAATCAGCACAATACACAGGCAATAAACAGGGAATCAGTACAATACACAGGCAACAAAAGGGAAATCAGTACAATACACAAGCAACAAACAGGTGACCAGTACAATACACAGACAACAAGTGGGCAATAAGTACAATACACAGACAACAAAGAAGGAATCAGTGCAATAGATAGGCAACAAACAGGGAACTAGTACAATACACAGGCAACATACAGCAACAAATACAGCATGTCCACAACAAACGGACAAGCATCACAATATGTGGGTAACGAGTAGGCTGCTGTTACAATATGCAGGTAACAAGATGGCAAATGCGACAATATGTGAGAAACAAATTTCCAATTGTATTACTACATGGACAACAAGTGAGCAGTCAGTACAACATGTGGGCAACAAACAGCAACTATTACAATCTGCGTAGCTCATATCACTGATGTCACTACTGCTATTACCCAATCAGTGGCTGAGCTGGAGGAAACGCCACTAGGCCCAAACAATCCAAGGCAATTAGTCGATACACAGGCAACAAACATGCAGTAAGTAAAATACACAAGCAACATAAAAAATAAAAAAAACAGTGTCCCCCAATGTAAATCCATTGTCAATCATGCCACTCGCTGCAGTGTCGACCCGAAAAAGAAAAAAAAAATGCCCCTGCCGTTCATGAAAGCCGGCCACCTACTGCAGGCTCCCTTGTTTGACAGTTCCTTTTATAGGTAAGGGGTGAGGCCATCTGGCGACATCACCTGGTGGCACTGCCCACTTGTGACTTCACGGACCGTTGCATGCTGTGTCTGGTATGGACTGGGGGGGGGCACACTGTTTTTTTCTGGGTTTTTTTTTCCAATAGCCGGATGCCAGCAAATGCAACCTCGAGTCAATTTCAATGTGATTTGACTTGTTTTTTTTCTTCAGAAATGTCATTTTTGCTGCAGCATGTTCTATGCATGCTACAGATGCAGGCAGACTAAGGGGAGCCCCATAATGTGGAAAGTGCGCCACTGTCACTAAGTGACTTAGTTAAAGCAGGTGCACATTTTATACTACCTGTCTAAACTAGTGACCGCTGTCACCAGTTGGCAAAAATTGGCAAAAAAAAAAAAAATTGGCAAAAAAGGTATCAAAAATCATATTTTTTTTTGGGGGGGGGGGGGGTCCCTGAATGGCAGTTCGAAAAAGGGGTCAGAAATGTGGTCACCCTAGTACAATACACGGTCAACAGATGGGCAACCACTGTTTCACACAGGCAACAAAAAAGCAATCAATATAATACACAGGCAACAAAACAACCAATAGATACACTGCAAGCCAAAGATAACCAGTCATTACAATACACAAGCAAGAAACAACCAATCATTACAATACACAAACAAAGAACAACCAATCATTACAATACACAGGAAACAAACGGGCAACCAATATAATACATGGGCAACAAACAGCAATTATTACAATATGCAGGCAACATATGGGCAGTCGTCACAATACTCAAGTAACAAGTGACTAATTTTTGCAATATGCCGGCAACAAAAGGGCAAATATAACAATATGTGAGAAATGGCCAGTTGTCTTATTACACAAGAAATTATTTGGCAGTCATTGTAATATGTGGGCAACAAATTGCAACCATCACAATCTGCACAGCTTATGTCACTTCTCTAATCATGATGATGAGTAAACACATCTGTGTAAAACACGTGCACTGAGCACCTTTTTTGTATTGATGTTTCTCATGTTCGCTTAATTTTATGGACTTTCAATAAATTTTTTTGATTTTACTTCCGGATGTGCTGCCATTCTTCTTTGTTTCCATTGCACTCCTCTAATCAACCAATCGGTGGCCGAGCTGGAGGGGTCACCAAGGGGCCCGAACCAATCCCAAGGTGACTGACAGCCTGTCCCAAGTTTTTGTTAGTAAGAAGCAAGCAAGTTTTTTTTGGGAGCTATCTAGCTTTTTGAAGGGTTCCATACTTCAAAGCTAATCGATAATGGTTCCCTGTAAAGTGGCCTTTAAAGCTCTTAGTTGCAAATTCCTCCACAATACTTTATACTGCCTGATTGGGACATTCCATAGTCATTGTTGAAATCCAAATATCTATTGCTTTCTACTTTTCTAAAATAATTTTTGGTGCTAATCTTGCTATCTTCAAATGCTTCTAGTAAAATGTCAAAATACTCAACAGTGGTGGGATGTTTATGGCTCATAACCGTGAGGCCACCAATTAAAAAGATGGCAGAGGGTCTGACCTCTCTCCACACCAAAAAGAAGAATGCAACATCTAGGATTATGTTCCTCTTTATGTGAATGATAAGTGTACATAGACATTTTTCTGTGTATCTGTGAGACCTTACTGAAATCTCCATGTGGCATATCCAAAATAGAGCTGACTGACCCAGCCTAATGCAGGGCAATGGAATTGTATGTGGCTTCTCCCTGGCATGGTGTGGTAGTTCAAATAAGGTGCCATGTGATTACATCCTGTCTAAGGCTACATTCACATGGGCATTTTCCCACACCGAGTGCTTCCAGCAATGATCACTGCAGGTAATCATTGCCTGTGTGAACAGCCACAAACAGCTGCAGCCACTGACAGCCTGTAATTGAAATGTACCGGCTCAGCGGCTGCAGTTAGTCCCTCACACCTGTCAAACGGAGAAGCAGGAATGAGTTGATTCCTGCTGCTGCTATTTGTGCCATGCCAAAACACCCGTGCGATTGTAGCTGATGTTGCTTCATCATAAATAATTAAATGTACCTAGTAGTTTGAATCCAATAAAACACAGCTAAACCTAAAAAAAATGCCTCGCACTTACTTTGCCACAACGCAATGGTGTGAACCGTGGACATAGGAGACGAAGCATTTTGCTTTGTCATGCGGTGAAACTGGGCTTGGGTTTAAATATATTTTAACCATATGGAGATGGCTAATGCTAGATCTACCCCAATAAGCCTGACCATTGGCAACCAGGGGGTCATTTTTTGTTTTACAATACATTTCAATAGGCATTTGCATCCATATCTCCATCCTTGTGTGTTAAGCGCCAGTCAAAGAAAAAAAGACTTGTGATTGGACGCATAGTTGTAAGCCTCCCAGTGGTGATCACTGTCACCTGACACTTATCCCTTAAAGAAAGATGGCATGAAATGATTTTTAATCAAAATTCTACCGCTCCTACAAAGTGAATTTGATTTACTAAAGCAGTAGAGCATGTTCATTTTGGCACGTAAACGGCCTATACGCTTTCAGTAAATCAACCCCAGTGTGCTCTAACAGCAGTTATGAAATGCATACAGTAAGGAACAGGTTAAGACTAAGGCCAGGTTCAAACTAGTTGTGGCTATGGCTCAGAGTATGGGGTCCGGTGCGTCTCTGTTCTCCATTTCAGGTGCGAATCAGGTGAGAATTTTTGCCTGAATTTGAACCTGAAATAGAGCCAAAGATGCACAGAACTCTTTTCCAATGCGGGCTGCGGCCACCTCCTAGGTGGGTGAACCATCTTCATTGAGAGCCAGTCATAGTCTCCTGTCATGCATAAGTGTGAACCCAGCCTTACACTACAATCTCTTAAAGCTCTATGATGATCAAAGGTTACTACAGGGCACACTGAAAATAAGCAAATCAGAAGACCAGAAATAGATGAATTTCTTGTTTGCTAAATGTATGGAGGTGCATTTTCATTAGCAGGAAATTCTGTTCAGTATGGAAATAAGTGGAGATAAATAGAGAGCAGAAATTGTCACCACTATAAAGAGAGAGAGGGGGGATTCTAAAGCCTTGTACACATGGTCAGATTATTGGACAAATTTTCATCAGTTTTTTGTTTGATGCTAGTCTCAAATTGAAAGTGAAGAGGGTACTCACCATCAGAAATTTTTTTGACAGAATTCAACGTCAGAAGTGACGTAATGGGTTGAATTGTTTTGTATGTGTTCTTTCATTTCTGAGCATGCCTAGTCTTGCTCTTCAGATTTTATTTTGTCAGAAAACGGTACTAATGAAAGGAAAATCGGACATTGTGGTCACATCAGACATCATCCTGCACATCCACTTTCTGTCTGCCGAAAATTAGTAATCAGCTGTCAAAAGCAGCATACTAATGATCAGAAAGTCGGCAGATCGTTCATCAGATGAAATTTATCTTCAGATTTTCTGACCGTGTGTACGGGCCTTTAGAGAATCCATAAACTACTTCAGTCAGGATCAACATTTGAACACTATGCCTGGTTCCTGCTATTATTTTTTGTGATCAAAACAAAGTTTTATTGAGCATGGAAAATATATTGACATACAAATGAGAAGTGCAACAGGCACTACACACAGGGTAATAATGTTGACATACATAGAGATTTAACAATTTTCAGTAAGGGTTCTGACACGTTGTACATTGTTGAGTGATAGGGTAGGGTAGGATTCAGTCCTCTGTATTGCAGGTGGTGGCATCTTCCAGCCACCTATCCCAGATTTTGTGGTATTTGTTTGGGCAGCCCCTGTGTAAATACAGTACTTTTTTTTACAAGTGAGGGTGGTGGTGATAGCTTTGATCCATTGCTGTATAGTGTGGGGTGTCTCCCCCATCCATGTCCTGGCGATTTGCATTCTGGCTAAGAATAACGTTTCTTGCAAAAATATATTTAAGTATTTTTCGCCCTCGGAGAGAGAGAGAAGCCCCAATACACATCGACGAGGGAATAGGGTCACTGGAGAGCCCATGCATCATGGAGGAACTGGACGACCTGTATCCAGTACCCCTGAATGGACGGGCAGGTCCATAGTAGGTGGTAGAAGGAGCTATTGGGGTTTCCACATCAGGGACATTTGGGGCTTTGTAGTTACCGGCAGTTAGTTGGAGAGGCGATAGGGCGTCAGGTACGACCTATGTAGGACGTAGACATGGGTGAGGCGATCAGAGAGCTTAGGGGACACATACATGTAGCGAGTGCCTCCTCCCAATCCTCATCCGTCACATCGCCCAGGTTGGGCTCCCAACGGGACTTCAGCTGATAAGCAATGGCAGTAGCCGTGGGCAACATGAGGTAACTATATATTTGGGAGATTCGTTTTTTACGGTCCCGACCCGTGATAATGTCCACCAATAGTATGACTTTGAGTGTTGGGATGGACTTCTGGAATTGAGTGCCTGTCAAAGTTGGAAGTAGTGGAAGAGCATGTGGTTGGGTAGAGTGAAGCAGTCTTTTAGTGTTTGAATCTACATGACCGTCCCCTTTGCTACTACTTGTGCAGGTATATAACCCCCTTATTGATCCACAGACTGTGGTCAGGGATGGAAGATAGCTCAAGCATTTGTGGGTTGTCCCACAGTGGTGTGTGGGAGTGGAGAGTGGGAGCCTTACTGTGATGCATGGCCAGTTGCCAGATCTTGCGGTGGTGGAATAGCATGCTGTTGCTATTGCCAATATGGGGCACTCCGCGGGTTCCACAGAGCAAGGTATGGAAAGGGTGGATCACTGTGCCGAGGGCCTGGGAGAAAACTAGGGTGGAGTATCGTTCATTGTCAGTATGATTAAAGTAAAAAAAAGTGGGAGAGTTGGGATGCAATGAAATAGGGAGGGAGAGGTCAGGTATTGCGGTGCCACCCAGATCAGTTGGACATTTCAGGACTCGTCACGACAGTTTGTGTCGGGAGGAGCCCCAAATGAATGTATTGGGAATGGATTCTATGGACTTGAAAATGCGTGGTGGAATGTAGAGAGGAGCTTGACAGAAAACGTAAAGTAACTTGGGAAGGAGGATCATTTTTCTGGGTTGATTCGTTTCATAACCCCGAGGGGGAGACGGGACCATGTCTGTGTTTTGGTTTTAAGAATGTCGTATAAGGGTTTAATGTTAAGGGTTGTGTAGTCTAGTAGGGAGCAGGAGATGTGAACGTCCAGATATTTAATTTTGCTAGCTCTAACCAGGGGGAGTGTGGACAGCCGTGGGGGCGCCTAAGTCGAGTGGTAGAAATTGGGACTTGGCCCAATTAATCTGAAGGCCGGAAAATACCCCCAAGCCTTTAATGAGTTGCAGGGCAGCCTGTAGTGATGGGCCAGCATCGGTCAGATACAGGAGCATGTCGGCGGCATACAGACTAATTACCTCAGTCATCCGTCCACAGCGGAGGCGCTTGACGTCTGGGTGGGTTCTAGGTGCGATGGCTAGGGGGTTCCACGGCTAAGGCGTATAGCAAGGGGGAGATAGAGCAGCCCTGACAAGTGCCGCGGAAAAGAGGGAAGAAAGAAGAGACTCTACCATTAACCTGGAATGCGCGCAGTGGGAGCCTGATAAAGGAGCTAGAGCCATCTGGTCAATTTTGGGCCAAAGCCAAATCTGCGGCAGCACTCCCAGAGGTAGCTCCATTCCACAGAATCAAACTCCTTGGCGGCATCTAGGCTGACCACTACTCTGGAACCGCTGTTATCGTGTTGGGATTGGAGGTTCATATAAAGCTGTCTGAGGTTGAACGCTGTGTTTTTGCTGGGCATGAATCTGGTCTTATCTGGGTGTATTAGGCTGAGGATTACTTTATTGAGACATAGGGCTAGGATTTTGGCAAGTATCTTAACGTCTAGTTGGAGGAGAGAAATTGGGCGGTATGGTTCGGGGAACAGTGGGTCTTTGCCGGGCTTGGGTATCAGAACAATGAGGGCTTCACCCATGGTCACAGGGAGTGTATCTGTGTCAAAGATGTGGGTGTATAGCTTGTGAAGTTTAGGGACAAGGATCTCCCCAAATTGACTGGAGAACTCGAGGGGGAGTCCATCCGAGCCAGGTGCCTTGGAGATTCGGAGTTGTGCTAGGGCCTCTATTATGCAGTCCGTGGTGATTGGTGCTTCAAGTTAGGCAACCTGTGGGGGAGTCAGCGAGGGAAAAGCGACATCTTGCAGGATTGCAGACAATTCACCTTGGGAGTGGTGGGCGGTGGAAGTGTATAGGTCAGAATAAAAGGATCTGAATTCCTCAGCCACCAGTTCGGGATCTGTTATCTTGGCCACGGAGGCCGACTGGAGGGAGACCACCACCAAGGGTTTATGATCAAGGTGTGCCATGTAGGCAAGTCATTTGCCAGCTCGCTCACAGCATTTAAAAAATGCATTGTTTGCTGAAAAAGATACCTTGTTTGGCTTTCTCAAAGTGTAATTGGTCGGTAAGTCTGCTCTGCATTCGTACAAGTGAGGCATTAGCGGCCAACAGATCTTTCAGGAAGACCTGTTCAAAGGATTTTTGGCTGTCCTCTGCTTGTTGGAGCACCAACTTGGAGGTAGCCTTATTTCTGTTGATACGTGAGGATAGGATCATGTGAGCATGTATTTTGAAAGCTTCCCAGACGGTCCCGACCGGAGCAGAACCACCATTGATGCAAAAGTAGTGCACCCATTCCCTTTGGATGGTAGGTCAGACAGGGTAGAGAGTCAAAAGAGGTTCAGCCTCCAGATCTGGACCATAGGGGGAGCAGGCAAGCGCAGCGTGACCCAGTATGGGGAGTGGTCAGATAGCACCCTGACACCGAAGCCCACATCAAGGATACTAGGTAGTAAAGAGGGGGTGACAAAGATAAAGTCTATGCGGGACATGACAGAGCGGGAAGGGGTGAAACAGAAGCATGACTGTGATGGGTATTTATATCTCCAGGTGTCTACAAGGGTGAATTCTGTGAGGAACCTCCCGAATCTGGTGGTGCAACCGGGGGGGGGGGGGCAGTAGGACTTGGTCTAAGCTCAGATTGATGACCATGTTAAAGTCGCCTGCCCAGATATCTGGCACTGGGGGGTGTTGGGCCATAAAAGCCACTCCCAGCTGTAGTATGGCTAATTGGAATGGGGGAGGAATGTAGAACGCCACTAGGAGAACTTCTAGGCCGTTAATAGTGGCATGTAAAAATAGTGACCTACCCAGAAGGTCCAACTGCAGGGTGTGGAGCTGGAATTGTGCTGATTTGGCTATAAGGATGGCTATACCAAGCCCCTAACACCTTCAACTCCACAGGAGTTGGAGGTGTTAGGGGCTTGGTATAGCCAGCCTACCCAGGACTTCTTAAGACTCATCTGCATTTGACCTGCGAGATGAGTCTCCACTAGGACTGAGACTTCTGCCCATTGAGATTTGAGATGAGAGAGGACAGCTACTCGTTTGGCCCTGGCACACAGGCCCCTGACGTTCCAGGTCACAATTTTAAAAGGAGGCCATGGTGTATTAAGGGGGGCTTTGATATGCAGTCGGACTCTCAGGGAACAGCCAACAGCATAAAACAGTAACACAAGCATAAGACATTTTGTAAATAGGTAGACATGCATTTATGCATTTGGGGCACATGTGACCTGTGGGATCTGGCAGAGTAGTAGTGGGCTGACACAGCCAGATGCTCATGAACATGGGCCAGGCACATATAGAATAGTGAACACATTAGGGCAGAGTAAATTGTATGAGCAACAGCAAAAAAAAAAAAAGGGTAAGTCAAAAACATGCAGAAAATAACAAAAAACAAAGTCTGCAGCAACGCTGGACCAGCAGAGCAGAATAAACAGGCTGCTGCCCACTGCAATTGAGAGGGCAGAGGCTGGCCAGGGAAACAAATCTTGTACCAAAAAGGTGGAGGGCAGGGGTAGCATGTGTTTGGGGTGACCGTTGGGGTCTTGGGGGCGATAAAACGCGGAAACGGTGCAGGAAGGTGTCCAATTGTGGAAGGTGGGGATGCAGGTGAGCCGTCCCAGGTTTACAGTGTCAATATGATGGTGGGGGAATACAGGGTGGGTTGCGCTGTAGTTGGGGGAACAAGGTGGGTGGAGGGCATCAGGATCTGTGAGCTGGGGTAAAAAGAGGGAAAAGTCACACATGCCTCCCGGTCAACTCACGTTTCGTGGGAAGGAGGGTGAGAAGCAGGTTGAGCAGTTCAGGCAATCTTCTATCAGCAGGCAGCTATCGGTGGCAGTAAGCGAGGGTCTAAGCAGGGGCCGGGCCGGCCGTGTCGCATTGCTCCAGCCAGGAGATGACAGCCTCCGGGTGTTCGAAGAACTGTGCTTTGCCGTCACTCACCACCCTGAGCCGTGCCGGGAAAAGCAGCACGTATGGCAGGTGGTGTATCCGGAGCTGCCGCTTTGCCTCGCTGAATCATGCTCGCTTCTTCTGGACCTTGGCTGAGAAGTCTGGGAGCACTGCAACATGCACATTGCCGAGGGGGATATTACCACGCTCCCGGGTAAGTCGCAGGATGGTGTCCCGGTAGTTCAGGAACTTAGGAATGAATAGAGCGCCGCTAGGTGGAGGTTTCGCTGCAAGGCGGTGGGCACGCTCCACCATGAACGTGGAGGAGAGGGCCTCTCTGCCATAGGTCTTGATTAGCAGATTCTCCAGATAGGAGGGGGGGGAGTCCGAGCCCTCGGACCGCTCGGGGAGCCCCACAAAGCGGAGGTTTCAGCATCAGAGGCGGTTCTCCATATCGTCCTGCTTGGAGAGGATGGCGTTCAGCTGGTGTTGCAGCCGTTTGGTGGTGACTTGGAGCAGATGTAGGCCCTCTTCCACGTGGCCGACTCGGCGTTCGGACTCAGCGACCCTCTGCCGCATCCTGTGGATGTCCTGCCTGATCAGGGAGATGTCAACCTTCACCTCTTCAATCTTGGAGGTGAGGGTGGATTGACACAGGGCGATGGCCTCCAGTACTCTGGCGGTGTCTCCAGAGGCTGGAGCGGGGCGACGCCATCTTCCTCCCCTGGCGATATTTATCGAGTTTGGAGATGGCGCCGGATCTCTTAGGTGGAGACATGTCGGCGTGGGGTCAGATGGTTGGTATGAGGCTTCTGGTGTCTTTTTGCGGGAAGAATAACCCCCAGGATCGAAGAAAAGGATGTTGCTCGAGCAGAGCTCTCACACTGCACACCTTACTCCATGCAGCTCCGGACCACACCCCTGGTTTCTGCCATTTAATGAAAACACATGTTGGTACATGAAATTGTCTAGTGACCATGGGCTCAATAATCCGATCTGCTATCTACGAATGATTAAATAGCACAGGAGCCAACTGTAAGAAACCAGAATCTGTGCTCATTACTCCTTATTTACATTTAAATGCAAGAGATCAGAGGTCCTCAGACTTTCTAAACAAAAGGCCGGTTCCCTGCCCTTCAGATCTTAGGGTGCCAGACTGTGGCCAGTGGGAGTATAAAATGCCCCAGGTTTAGTGAGCAATGGGAGTATAAAATTACATAAACACCTCTGGTTTTATAGGGGAGGATTAACAGCCCAAGGTTGGTATCACTGGGAGGAATAGTGGCCCATGGTTGGCATCAGTAGGAGGAATAGTGCCCCACCACAGTTCCCAAAGGACTGGTTAAAAGTAAGGAAAGGGCCACAGTTTGGGCACCGCTGCAATAGACATTGTGAGAAAACACACAGGTGAAAGAATTTATTTTATTTCAAAAGTATATTATATACAGTATGCATGATGTAAAAACGAGTAAGTTAACGATTTACATATAAATACAGTAAATATAATAAAAATACAGTTTCCAGCATCTCAGCAACGCACAATATTGTGTCATTGAGGACAATAAAGGATAAGTGTAATTTTACAAGCTTTAGAAGGCCTAGTCTCCAGTCTTTTATAGTTTAGTTTAGTTTTAGTTTAGTCTTTGAAAATCAGTTATAGGCAAGCCTGCTCACCGCCATTAGGCTGCAAAGAGACTTCTGCTGTATGCGTGAAAGCAGTGGTCTCTCTGCAGTGGTCAGACACCCTCTCCTGAATCAGAGCTAATTAGTGGAGCTCATGCTGAATGTCCTAACCCAGTAGGATGGGGGTGTCAGACCGATGTTCCCACACAAGCAGTGGGTATACAGCGGGTATACAACCGCTTTAAGTGCGCATGTGCCAATGGTGTTGGCAAATACAGGGATATCTCCTAAACCGTGCAGGTTTAGGAGATATCCAGTGTAGCTACAGGTAAGCCTAATTATAGGCTTGCCTGTAGTATAAAGTGGTTGTAAAGGGTTTAAAACCACTATAAGGACCGAGCCTTTTTTGACACTTGTTGTTTGCAAGTTAAAATCATTTTTTTTTTTCTAGAAAATTACTTAGAACTCCCAAACATTATATATTTTTTTCCTAACACCCTAGAGAATAAAATGGCGGTCGTTCCAATACTTTCTGTCACACCGTATTACCAGTGGTCTTACAAGTGCACTTTTTTGGGGAAAAATACACTTTTTTGAATTAAAAAATAAGACAACAGTAAAGTTAAACCATCTTTTTTTTATATTGTGAAAAATAATGTTACGCCGAGTAAACTGATACCCGACATGTCACGCTTAAAAATTGCGCCCGCTCGTGGAATGGCGACAAACTTTTCCCTTAAAAATCTCCATAGGCAATGTTTAAAAATTTATTTTACTTTTAATTTTTTTATTTTGACAAAAAAAAAAAAATTGGGTCACTTTTATTTCTATTACAAGGAATGTAAACATCCCTTGTAATAAAATGCAATTAAAAAAAAAAATTCTCCTTTAAAGAGCTATGGGCTATGAGCTATTTGACGTTGCTTCCGCCCTCCCATGCTATGGAGCTGAGCGGGGGCCATCTTCCCCTCAGTCGGCAGCCAGGCATCCATGGGAAAGGACGCGATCGTCTCCGCCGCTACCGGCGGGTCCAGTAAGCGGCGGAGACGACTGCCACCAATAAAAGTGATCTCGCGGTGAGTACGCTGCAGAGATCACTTTTATCCTAAAGAGAAACGCACAGCATTCCTGAAAATACCGGGGTTATAGCAGCTAGCTGCTGCTGACTTTTAATATTAGGACACTTACCTGTCCACGAATCCAGCAAAGTCTCCACCCGAGCCGATTTTTTAATTGGCTCTTGGGTGCTGCCACCACCATCTCGGCCTTGCGGCTTCACAGCTGACTTCTTGCTGCGCACACGTGAAGCACACTGTGCTCTGGGAATGGACCCACGGGTGGGGGGGGGCAAAACTTCTGATAAGCTGTAAGTGGGACGGGTATCTGTCAAAACCAGGTACCTGCACCCCCCCTCCCCTTCGAAAGGTGCCAAATGTGGCAGCGGAGGGGGGAAGAGGCAAACAAGCAGAGCTTCCCCTTTTGAAGATAGGGTGTTATTGAATTCCCTACTCTACTTCTACTTTAGAATCCAATTAGAGGCCATTCAAATTGAATGGCACCTCACAATGGGTAGGTGAATTGCCATGCATTGTGGTAACGTGCATTTTAGCATGCATTGCCACAACACACAAGAATGAATGGGCTCTCATAACAAAGGACCCTTCATTTTATTCTGTGCCATGAAATGATCCTGATTCTTCTCTGGGATTTATGTGTCATACTTGGCTGACTGGTTTCTATATCTATATATATTAAAGATGTATAGATGTGAACATTCCACACTTCCACATCAGCTTCCTAAGGATAGAGTGATAAAACACTAAAATGTCGTAAAAAACTGTGCTTTATCACTCTATTCTGAAGAAGCAGAAGTAGGAGGATGCTCTACCAGTGGTTATGCCCTTCGTTTATATTTGAGTAATATAATGACATAAAAAGCTATGGAAACTCAGTAGGGTATTGTTGGCATCAGGCGTTCCTCGTTTTTGGAATGGATTTTCCTTATCAGATGATGTACACTGATGTTGAGAAATTGTGTGCATTTTAGGATCCATACATTTTTTATCTTATTAATAAATGGATATTGAATTTAACACAAAATTATTGTCTCTTTGTGACACATTTTAAGTCTGCATTTTCTTTCTTTGATTTGAATCTATGAATAACTAAAGCTGGCCAAATATTATACAATTTTGTTATTCAATTTTCTTTATATTTACCTTCAACTACGTATTGCAAGGACTGCCTGGTTGCATACAAATTGAAAATATTTAGGTATGACCTGATATTATATGGTTTTGGTAAATGTAAAGGAAAATTGTACAAGAGGATAGTATAATGTATGACCACTGTAATAGATATGGTACTAGGTTGACCCCTTTTTAACAAACATGTCATACTTACCTCCACTGTGCAGCTCGTTTTGCACAGCGTGACGCCGAAAATCCTCTTCTGGGGTCCCCCGGAGGCTCCCACGGCGGCTCCTCCTCGCTTCAGATAACCCCCTGGGAGAAGCGCTCTCCCGAGGGGGTTACCTTGGAGGCGTGCTCCCGAGTCAAGCATTTGCGTCCAAAGACACGAATGCCGGACTCGGCCCCGCCCCCCGGGGCCCGCGTCATTGGATTTGATTGACAGCAGCGGGAGCCAATGGCTGCGCTGCTATCAGTCTATCCAATCAAGAGCTGGGACCCCGTGAAGAGAGGGACAGCGGGTCCCAGTGGCGGCTGGTGAAGTTTTAGGATGGGGGGCGCCAGAACCCGCCCTTCCTTTTTGACCCCTCCCACTTGGTGAAAATGGGCGTGGTTTCAGCTAAATAGTGGGTGTGGCTCTAAGGTGATGTGGTTATCGTCTGAGATGAACGGGGGATTGAGGGAGAGGGAGAGAGGGATGGAGGGACAGTAGGCCCAGATCCTACACAACAATAGAAATATGTGTATTCCAGAAAGTTTAACAATTAGCAGATAAAGATACTCCAAAGACCTGGTGTTAGCACTTCAATCATCCCGGCATCATGGTTTTTATAGTGTCAGGATGATTGAAGCGCATTATTTCTATTATTACATTGTAAAATAAAATGAAATCATTGAACTCACCATAATGCAGAATCAGTGGGAGCCCTGAGCGTGTTGCCTGCCACCAAATGCCATAAGCTGTCCCCAGCAAAGTCCGTCCTTACATCAGGTGCCCCCAGCGGAGTCCGTCCTTACATCAGGTGCCTCCAGCAGAGTCCCTCCATACATCAGGTGCCCCCAGCAGAGTCCCTCCTTACATCAGGTGCCCCCAGCAGAGTCCCTCCTTACATCAGGTGCCCCAGCGGAGTCCCTCCTTACATCAGGTGCCCCCAGCGGAGTCCCTCCTTACATCAGGTGCCCCCAGCCGAGTCCCTTCATACATCAGGTACCCCCAGCGGAGTCCATCCTTACATAAGGTGCTCCCAGCGGAGTCCCTCCTTACATCAGGTGCCCCCAGCAGAGTCCCTCCTTACATGCAGCCTGTGTCTCATCAAATGCAGCCTGTGTCACATCAAATGCAGCCTGTGTCCCATCAAATGCAGCCTGTATCACATCAAATGCAGCATCAAATGCAGCCTGTGTCCCATCAAATGCAGCCTGTGTCACATCAAACCCCCCCTTCTCCGCGGAAGGTCTGGACCGGCATATCGGTACTTACCTTGCTGTGTTGTCCTCTCCTGCTGAGTCTCCTTCCACTGGCAGCAGCGATGGAGGAGTCCGCTCCTCATACTTCTGGTTTTTTCTCTCGGGCGCAATGGGAGAGAGAAAACAGAAAGTGACATCTAAATCAGATGTCAATCAAACCGCCCTGCCGTAGTAATAGATACTATGAGCGCTGGGCGGAAGCTACTCGGTGCATTGGAAAGCGTCACAAGGTGGGACAAAAGCCCGCAAATGAAGCGGCGCGTCTGCAATCTCGTGATTGCATAGACATGGCGCTTCCCATAAGTGCACTGTGTCCGGCGTCCGAACACAGTGCACTTAAGGACCTTTTATATATTTATATATATATATATATATATATATATATATATATATATATATATATATAAATATTTTTTTTTTTTTTTTTTTTTAAAGGGCCAGTTTTAAAATGTTTTATTTTTTTTGTGACTGCCTGGAGGGTGGGCGGCGCCTGTGTGCCCCCTATGGACGGGCCACCACTGATCTGGACTGAACAGCTTACAGTGGTTGTACAACCACTTTTACCTGCCGGTAAGCCTATAATAAGGCTTACCCGTAAGTGCTTGAAATATCTCCTAAACCTAAAAAGATAAGCGCCGATAACTACGACACATGCACCCTTTAGAAAGAGCACATCGTGCTGTTTCTAATAGGGGTCATGCCGCGACTGGCGGCTCCTGCGTGCCTCCACGTCACGCGACTCCAGACAATCACAGAGCCAGAGTTCGCAGCCCTGGAAGGAAGAGGGGCGAAGATGGATGCTCCCTGCTCGTGGGGACAACAGCGACATCGCAGGCTTCGGTGTCAGGTAAGTTACACATAATGAGCTACTATGCAATGCATAGTAGCCCATTATGCTTTACCTTTGCAGGGAAATAAAGAGGAAATAAAACCCACCAGGTTTACTTCCTCTTTAAGTAGGCAGAACTAACGAGCAGGATATCATCAACAGGTGAGTCACTGTGGAGAGATAGGAGCTGGCAATTATACGACTGCTGAGCAGCCAGCTTTGGGAAGGAAGGGCCCAGCCCTGAAATTTTGGTTCACAGTTGGTTCCACTTGTCATGCACACCTACTGAAGTCAACCGGAATGCACCACAACCACATACTGAATGCCTGGCACGCAGTAGAATTTTTTTTTATACCAAATCTCCTTTGGATGGGGTGGACAGTATCGCCTTCTGAACAGCTACATACCACTGCTCCACCACCTGTGAAAAGGGATCCACTGCAGATCGCTTAAGCTTCTATTAAAATTAAATAAAAGAAGCAATCACTTAAAACAACAAAGAAAGTTTTTGACAAAATCTACAACAAAGAAAGTTTTTGACAAAATCTACCCAACTCCCACAGCTCTGCTTTCTGTACAGTGATGATGTCACTGCTACTTTAAAAGGTCACATATAGGCTTGCAAAGGCTTTTTGTGCATACATTGGATTTTTATAATTTGTGGCTATTACCTGCTCTCAATTGCTGTGACCTAATTTTCACCCTCCAGTTCAAGTACCAACACATATTATTACAGTATAAAATAGCAAATGCATGCAATCTAACATTATGTATGTAGCGCCCTGCTACTGTTGATCAGGCGCTTATATGTAAATTTATTGGGTTATCTTTTAATATATGATGCAGATTTAATCTATGGCTAAATTAGCCTCTGTTCCAGCATTGGCTGTGTTGTGTGCAGTTGTCACGCTGTTGCCTGTAGGTGTCGTTGTCACCACAGGCCGGTGTTGAAAAGCAACAGGCTGAAGTGTATTGAGTGCTCTTCTTTCTCAGAAGCAACTCGGCAGAGGTGGTCCACTGCTATGCCTTCTGGAAGAGAGTACTTAAGGGGCAGATGCCATTTTTGGTTCTCTCTTTCACCTGCTGGCCCTCCTGGCCTAGAGGTATGTGACGGCTTCTTTTCAGTCTCCGGGGCCATGCTGGCCCGAGGCGCCGTTACTATAAGTGGGCCCAGAGGTCGTCTGGGGCCCGTTGGTTTAGAGGTGGTCCTGTCTGTACTGTCTGTCCTGCGGGAAGAAGCCAAGCAATTGAGAAGATCCAGGGGAGGACCCATCTTGGAGAGGACCGTGCGGAAGGCTGGTCTCAAGAGGGGCCTGGTGACTCAATTGGAGGATGCATCCTAACCTAACTTATCGCACGGTACTGCCGGGTCAGCCTAAAGGTTTTGGTACTGTGTCGCTGTTCATCTAAAACCATTATGTCCTGTGGCAGAGGACTGTTCATCTAATACTACATCCTGTGGCAGAGGATCGTACAACAAATTTTGTTCCTTTAAAGTTTGTGGCAGAGACTTTTTGTTCGTGCGCCATTCCGGCTGCTAGGTCAGTGAGAGAGACCTATCCGGGTGGGCAAAAGATCTTTGGACTGAAGGTTTAATCGTCTCTAAGATCTTCAATCCCTCAATGATCTAAAAAAGGTATTTGAATTTTCCTGCAACTCCCTTTCTACCTCTTCACTGCTACTTCTTTCAAGTTCTTTCATTAAAGCATTGGAAAATTACTAAAGTGACTGGTGCATACATTGTTGGATAGAAAGCTCAACATGGACTCTAGGATCCTGATGTGGTGAAATTACAGGTAAAGGAGTGACGGCAACAACCCAAAATATTTCAGCAGCTCCTTCGGGGGTTAGTGCTACATGTACATTAATGTGTGTTTTATTTTATTCTTCTATCCTGAAGTTTGTTCTTTTTTTTAAAAATTATCTCAAGTGTGTGGAGTAAGTAAGGATATATCATGAGTTAATAGGAAGTATTCGGTTATCTTTGTACAGGAATGTGAAAGAACAAATACCAATTAGCCGTATCAGTGATTATCTAGTGATTCATGTTTATATAGTGTTACCTTTAATAGGTGTTGCTTAATCTTGGTCTCTAACAACATAATATCCAGGGAAGTGCGAAGGGAGGATTAGAGGAGAGCGATTCGATTATGTGGTGTACAAGAGATACACGTCTACCAGGAAGTTTAGAAGTTATCGAAATTTAGAATCACTTGTAAGTACTACAACCAATATCTATTCTATATATATTTTAAAAATGAGGGGAGGGATGGACTGTATGTGAAAAGGTTTGGTCTGTCTGACCCAAATATAGAAAACATAGAAACAACACCTTGTACCGGAGGTACGGTGAGGAACCCCTTAGGGGTGTTAATAGACAGATTAAACCACAAGTAAAAAAGTATAAATTTTATTACAAAATGTCAATAATATACATGTACAGACAATACATATGAAGCATAAAAACCATATCTAATACCCTGATTGATACAATTGTATAGATTAGTCACCATCCTGGTGCAGGAAGGACTGGCGGCGATCGACACAGTGTATATAACACTTTACATGTTACGGACTGAAAGTCCTTCTTCAAAGGTTTTATGTTATTAATTCAGATGGGTATGGGGTTTCTGCAAAAAAATGGGGAGTATGCAGATAAATTTAACATTATTTCAAAGTAATTATATCCATAATTGTTCGGCTAAACAGAAAACCATGCAAAGTGTTAACATGACATGTGATATAGAACATGAACTAGTTTACTTACATGGCAAACAACTCACCTTGAGCATATATCTGAAGGGATTGACTTGGTCAGGAAAACTCATTGATCATTAGGGCATTCATCCTCCAAATCCACTAGGTCGCTAAACCACACAAGAGAAATGGGGCTTGCTTCACTACGAGGACTTAGAAATGGTGGAGCATAGTACAGTCAACCACCAAAACTGGACCAAAGCTGCTCTAATGGTATAAAAGATATATATATGTATATCAGAATCAATTGCTATGGAGGTATGTCCAACAATCAATTACAGATTGAAGCAATCATTTGCCCTTGCCTTCCCCCGCGTTCCCGCTGAAAAAAAAGCCCTGCTAATAATAAAGGAAATGGTCATAATGCTGTCAACAGACAAGCAGACCATCATGGCCAATTTGGGATTTTTCCAACTGAACAGTTTTGCATTCTTCTTATACTTAGACATACAGTATATGCAAGGTGTTGTAGAATAATTGTCAGTTATTGGAAAGTGTCAGCATGCTGTAAAATATTTGAAACAGATGGATGTTGGTGGTCAGAAACATCAGAATAATCCTCAATGACTTATAATTCTCTTTACTTTATTCTCAACTCAACTCACAAAATCCTCTGCTATTTAATCCAAATCCAAAAAATTAAACATGTAGTTTTACTACAGGCAGATCTGAATGGCTGGATTTCCAATGCTGGAGCCAATAGCCCCTAAGCAACTCTACTCGGTTAGGATTACCTCTTTAATAGTAGGACTGCTTTCCTGGTCCTTTGACTATTTCTACTGATAATGGAAAAAAATAAAACTACGAATACGAATATACCTTATTAATTATGTCTAATAGTAAATCCAGCTCTGCCAGTATGGGAACCCTGGGTTACAACTCTGGATTACGCTGTGCCCCAACCTTCACCACCTTTCCCCTTGTTTTCCCTTAATCTTTCGGAGCCATTGCAAAACACTTATGCCCTGTACACACGGTCGGATTTTCCGACGGAAAATGTGTGATAGGACCTTGTTTTCGGAAATTCCGACCATGTGTGGGCTCCATCACACATTTTCCATCGGATTTTCCGACACACAAAGTTTGAGAGCAGGCTATTAATTTTCCGACAACAAAATCCGTTGTCGGAAATTCTGACCGTGTGTACACAAATCCGACGCACAAAGTGCCACGCATGCGCAGAATAAATAAAGAGATGAAAGCTATTGGCTACTGCCCCGTTTATAGTCCCGACGTACGTGTTTTACGTCACCGTGTTCAGAATGATCGGATTTTCCGACAACTTTGTGTGACCGTGTGTATGCGAGACAAGTTTGAGCCAACATCCGTCGGAAAAAATCCTAGGATTTTGTTGTCGGAATGTCCGATCAATGTCCGACCGTGTGTATGGGGCATTAGTGTTTCAAGGTATGGGGAGCATGTGATTTCAAGGACTCAGTGCCAATCGCCAGGCTCATACACTGTCATGTGAGGAAAGGTTGACATCAACTCTGTGTAATCAACTATACAGAGGTTAAGTAAGGTTGGTCAGAGTTAAGTTAGGGCTCCGGGGAATTATAGGTTATAAGGGGGCTGATTTGGGCAGAGTATCTTTAAGAAGTTGGAGAGTCAGCTCATTAACCGCTTGCCGACCAGTCATGTATCTGGTACGCCACCAGGGTTGCCAATCATCAGTAATTTTACAGACAAATCTATAGATTGAGAGGTGCTGGGTAACATGATATTCTTTACAGTTAAAGCTGCAATTTGATTTTTTGCTATTGTTTAGTTTTTTCACTTTTTGGTTTTTATTGTTTATTGTGATAACTGTCTATAAATATCAGGGGCTGATAATTTCTCATTCTGTGTTGACCTTTTCAGTGTAAACCAGACAAATTACTTGTTATGGGTATTGTCAGTATTTCCATATTGTATTTAGACTGTTTAAAATATCAATTGTCTTGAATAGGAGTTCTGTGATTTTTCAGGTTGCCAGTAAAAAAAAGTGCTCTGTCAGTAAATTTTTGATGTTTTGTCAGTAAAAAATGCTGCGGGAGGTTGGCAACACTGTACGTCACTGGACTTCAAATGGTTATATGCCTGTAGCTGCAGGAATCATCCCAGTAGCCGTCTTAGAGCCAACGGTTGGCTCTCTTGTAAAAGCAATCCTAGCAGCTAACTAGCCGCTGAATTGCTTTTACGCAATCGACCAGCCAGCGCTTTCACTGGCTGTTCGGAAAGCCGAACAAAAACTGGATATGCATTGTTCAGCTCAGGGTTATGATAACCCGAAAGCATTGACCTGACATCTTCCGGTTTACTTGAATGAAAACAATATCATTTTCAAAATTTAAAAGCATTCGAACACACCCATCTTAGTGTGATCAAATGCTTTTAAGGGCAAATGAGGGATTTGGAGTCTTATAGACCCCAGATCTCTCCATAAAGTGTACCTGTCACATGCCTATTGCTGTCACAAGGGATGTTTAGGGTCTTCTGATTCCTCCTGTATTGAATTGTATTGTAACTGTACTGTCTGCCTTCATGTTGTAGAGCGCTGTGCAAACTGTTGGCGCTATATAAATCCTGTATAATCCTGTATAATAATAATAATAATGTTTACATTCCTTGTGACAGTGTAAAAAATAAATAAATAAATAAATTGTTCTGCCCCCCCCCCCTGGGGGGTAATGCACAAAGGCAAACTAATAGTGATTGTTACATGTAACCAAAAAGTGCCAGAGAAGGCCTGTTTTTTGTCCATTTAATGACAATCCCAGTTTTGGGTGGACTGACCTTTTACATCTATTTCCCTTTCAGCATGATGGACAGTTCTTTGGAGTTCTGTCGCCAAAAGGAAGATCTTGTCCGCACAGTGAGGACCCTGCAGGTTGCCACTCAGAACACGCTACAGAAAACAGTCCCTCTCCTCTCTTCCCAGATGGGTCTGGGGCTCCTAAGACCTTCCCATGTAAATCAGCTCTCCGAGAAGACCAGTCAGGTTTGCAGAGACCTAGAAAATGTTGGTAATCTGCTCCTATTTCGTCAGGATGAGCTCATTCAGACAATATCAGTGCCCGGGACAGGAGGCTCTAATTCTCTTCAATTGTGTTCAGATGGCTCTCTCTATGTATGTGGATATAATGGACCCTATGTTCACTTACTAAATAGCCATGGAAAACCCAGTCAAGCCCTTTACTGTCGTGATGATGACCTCTTCCTTCCAGATAGTATTGCCATGACCCGTCTTGGTTCTATAGTGGTCACTGATATCGCCAAAGGCATTGTGCGTATTCACAATCCCACCTCACATCCACCTTGGGTTAAGGTCGGTGGTCATTTCCAGTCTCCAAAAGGTATCGCTGTGGACTCATCTGGGCAGATCCTAGTTGTAGAATACATGACTGGAACAGTCCAGGCTTTCCACATAGACAGAATTCATCGAGTACATGGAATTAAAAAGGTTTCAGGTCTTCAGGGTCCACAGAACATATGCGCTACGTCAGATGGGGGATTTGCAGTGTCTGAGGAGTGTGGAGATGTTAAGTTATTTACAAGCAACTTAAAGCTTTGTGGTTCCATTTCAGAAATATACCAGCATAAGTTTGGGAATCCATCAGGAATTTGTGCTGACCCTGAAGGGAACATATTAGTGGCTGATGTCCAGAAAAGGAATGTCACCCTCTTCCCAGTTAGCGGGTCCCCCATTTGTATTGTCTCCAAGGGCCTTTGCAATCCATCAGGCCTATCATGCTCTCCATTTGGCCTCCTGTATGTGGCAGATTCTGGGGACAATTCTGTTAAGGTGTACAAGTATCGTGTAAAGCCATACTATGCTCCCATCAGCCCTAGGAAATCTGGAGACGCTCAGTCTCAGACCCCAAGGGCATGAGGGCACCTTCACCCACTGATACATACCTTCGCCATCCTTCACTGTTGTTGGGAGCTCTTTGAAATCCTGGTATAAAGAAACACATGGCCATCTTCTTGATCAGGCTGCAGTGTTTAGGCTTCAGGGGCCCTTTGCCCAGCCTGAATCCTGTCACATAGCGGAAGCTCTGACAATGACCAAGACTGAGCTTACACAGCAGTAACAACCAGGACTCCTGCAGGTGAACCTTGTGGCAGAAGAGTACAGTATTTGAGTTGGTGGTGGTGGTGGTGGAGCCCTATCAGGAAAACTTGTCACTTTGCCATGAAAAGACACAGTGGCAGATTTTCTCTATGAATGCCTCTCAGAAAAAAGATGATGTTTGTAGAAAACCATTTGTCATTTAAAAATTAATAATCTGGTTATTTGCAGTGGGCAGGACCAGGATTGGTTTTGATTGGTTGCTGTGGTTTATGAGGGGCATCATTATTCTTTGAACTACTTCATAAAGTATATTTTTATGTAACTGTCTGCAATCGTCTGTCTGATCTGGCACACCTAAATGGTATATTTCTTAGCAGAACAATGTAGTGATTATGTACAATCATAGGATGTATTGTATGCATTGTGCTTATAAGATTTTATGGGAAATATAAATGAATGTGGTGCAATATATGTATTTTATTGTGTATGTATGTACCTTGAACTGTATCCTGTGTATTGGGACAATAAACTCCTTTTTTTATCTTTATTGTGTATTTATTAAGATTTTCAAGAAAAATGAACAGAGGTTACAGAGTATAGTTATGACATTCTTCAAAACAAATAGACCTCAAAAGAGGATAAACACATACAAGAAATCAGCTGCTTAAATTTCAAAGGCAGGCCAAAGCATATAATGGAAGAAGGTCAAAATAATCAAAATAATAAAAGAAATACAATAATGAGACATTTTGCTGTAGGAAGTTGTTACCAAAGAGGATGGATAAGCATTGATAAAGTAACATATTAGGGCATAGCAAGCGGAGTACCATACACTAGATTGATCTCAAGTTTCCCAGATTTTGTCAAATTGTGGTAGCATTTGATTGGCAGTTGCAGTGAAATACTCCATTCCGTGGATCTCAGAGATAGTTTGGAGAAACAGGGAGTAGGGAAGAGGTTTCTTCGATAACCAGCACAATATAATATGATAACCCTACAAGTAGCCAATACTGACTTTTTTAACCCAGGAAAGGGAAGACCCAGTAGATAGTTTCAGCAAGCTTTGGAGGGTAGACATCACCTTAGCCTTGTATTAGGGAGCATTGCCAAAAAATATGGAAAAGAGACCCAATGTCAGTGCCACCACGCCAACATATTAGAGAAATAGAAGAATCACAAGGATGGAGCACTTCAGGGGTTCTGTACCAAAACATTAAGATTTTGACAGTAGTCACTCTCTGCACCACACATCTTTATGATTTAAATATAGATGTCCAAATCTTATCCCAACAGGGTTATGCCCCGTACACACGGTTGGATTTTCCAACGGAAAATGTGTGATAGGACCTTGTTGTCTGAAATTCCGACCATGTGTAGGCTCCATCACACATTTTCCATCGGATTTTCTGACACACAAAGTTTGAGAGCAGGCTATAAAATTTTGCGACAACAAAATCCGTTGTCGGAAATTCCAATCGTGTGTACACAAATCCGACGGACAAAGTGCCACGCATGCTCAGAATAAATAAAGAGACGAAAGCTATTGGCCACTGCCCCACAGCCCCTGACAACTTTGTGTGACCGTGTGTATGCAAGACAAGTTTGAGCCAACATCCGTCGGAAAAAATCCTAGGATTTTGTTGTCGGAATGTCCGAACAAAGTCCGTCCGTGTGTACGGGGCATAAGAGTTGTGACCACTTGCACATATAAGAAGGAAGTTCTGTATCAAGTGAGGTGGCTTCATGTAAGATTTTGTAAATAGATGAGATTAAGTGGAGTTCATAAGGTCCCTGGGCACAAATATATTCAAATATAGTGGGTTTATCTAGGTTACACGATGTAAAATTTGGAGATATGAGTAGTGCATTTGTTTGGGTATATCATATTTGGATTGTAATTCTCAAAAGGAATGCAACTTGCGAGTAAGTTATTTCAGCATCGTTGGTATTAGTGGGAGGAATAGTGTCCCATCATTGGTGTCAGTGAGAGGAATAGTGCCCCATCGTAGATATCAGTGGGAGGAATAGTGCCCCATCATTGGTTTCAGTGTTAGGAATAGTGCCCCATCATTGGTGTCAGTGGGAGGAATAGTGCCCCATCGTTGGTATCAGTGGGAAGAATAGTGCCCCATTGTTGGTATCAGTGGGAGGAATAGTGCCCCATTGTTGGTATCAGTGGGAGGAATAGTGCCCTATTGTTGGTATCAGTGAGCAGAATAGTGCTCCATCGTTGGTATCAGTGGGAGGAACAGTGCCCCATCATTGGTATCAGTAGTAGGAATAGTGCCCCATTGTTGGTATTAGTGGGAGGCATAGTGACCCATCATTGGTATAAGTGGGAGGAATAGTGCCCCATCAATGGTATCAGTGGGAGGAATAGTGCCCCATCAATGGTATCAGTGGGAGGAATAGTGCCCCATCATTGGCGTCAGTGGGAGGAATAGTGTCCCATCATTGGTATCAGTGGGAGGAATAGTGCCCCATCAATGGTATCAGTGCGGGGAATAGTGCCCCATCATTGGCGTCAGTGGGAGGAATAGTGTCCCATCATTGGTATCAGTGGGAGGAATAGTGCCCCATCAATGGTATCAGTGCGGGGAATAGTGCCCCATCATTGGTATCAGTGGGAGGAATAGTGCCCCATCATTGGCGTCAGTGGGAGGAATAGTGTCCCATCATTGGTATCAGTGGGAGGAATAGTGCTCCATCGTTGGTATCAGTGGGAGGAACAGTGCCCCATCATTGGTATCAGTAGTAGGAATAGTGCCCCATTGTTGGTATTAGTGGGAGGCATAGTGACCCATCATTGGTATAAGTGGGAGGAATAGTGCCCCATCAATGGTATCAGTGGGAGGAATAGTGCCCCATCGTAGATATCAGTGGGAGGAATAGTGCCCCATCATTGGTTTCAGTGTTAGGAATAGTGCCCCATCATTGGTGTCAGTGGGAGGAATAGTGCCCCATCGTTGGTATCAGTGGGAAGAATAGTGCCCCATTGTTGGTATCAGTGGGAGGAATAGTGCCCCATTGTTGGTATCAGTGGGAGGAATAGTGCCCTATTGTTGGTATCAGTGAGCAGAATAGTGCTCCATCGTTGGTATCAGTGGGAGGAACAGTGCCCCATCATTGGTATCAGTAGTAGGAATAGTGCCCCATTGTTGGTATTAGTGGGAGGCATAGTGACCCATCATTGGTATAAGTGGGAGGAATAGTGCCCCATCAATGGTATCAGTGGGAGGAATAGTGCCCCATCAATGGTATCAGTGGGAGGAATAGTGCCCCATCATTGGCGTCAGTGGGAGGAATAGTGTCCCATCATTGGTATCAGTGGGAGGAATAGTGCCCCATCAATGGTATCAGTGCGGGGAATAGTGCCCCATCATTGGCGTCAGTGGGAGGAATAGTGTCCCATCATTGGTATCAGTGGGAGGAATAGTGCCCCATCAATGGTATCAGTGCGGGGAATAGTGCCCCATCATTGGTATCAGTGGGAGGAATAGTGCCCCATCATTGGCGTCAGTGGGAGGAATAGTGTCCCATCATTGGTATCAGTGGGAGGAATAGTGCTCCATCGTTGGTATCAGTGGGAGGAACAGTGCCCCATCATTGGTATCAGTAGTAGGAATAGTGCCCCATTGTTGGTATTAGTGGGAGGCATAGTGACCCATCATTGGTATAAGTGGGAGGAATAGTGCCCCATCAATGGTATCAGTGGGAGGAATAGTGCCCCATCAATGGTATCAGTGGGAGGAATAGTGCCCCATCATTGGCGTCAGTGGGAGGAATAGTGTCCCATCATTGGTATCAGTGGGAGGAATAGTGCCCCATCATTGGTATCAGTGGGAGGAATAGTGCCCCATCAATGGCATCAGTGGGAGGAATAGTGCCCTATCATTGGTGTCAGTGGGAGGAATAGTGCCGCATCATTGGTGTCAGTGGAAGCAATAATGCTCCATCATTGGAATCAGTGGGAGGAATAGTGCCCCGTTTTTGGTATCAGTGGAAGGAATAGAGTCCCATCATTGGTATCAGTGGGAGGAATAGTGCCCCATCATTGGTGTCAGTGGGAGGAATAGTGCCCCATCATTGGTGTCAGTGGGAGGAATAGTGCTCCATCATTGGTGTCAGTGGGAGGAATAGTGCCCCATCATTAGTATCAGTGGGAGGAATAGTGCCCCATTATTGGTATCATTGGGAGGAATAGTGCCCCATTGTTGGTGTCAGTGGCAGGAATTATTCCCCATTTTTAATGTCAGTGGGAGGAAAAGTGCCCCAAGGGCTGGATAAAGGCGGGCAAAGGGCTGCATCTGGCCCCCGGGCTGCAGTTTGGAGACCACTGCTGTAAACTGATACATCTGCAAGAGAGCTTGTTCTTGCAAAAGCAACAGATTTATTGGCTGAATCACCAGGTGAGAATAGAAGAAACAAAGTCTAAAAAGAAAATGAATGTAGCCATCACATTTAAGAATTGGCAAGCTGCAATATAATAAATGTTTGTTTTTGGGTTTAATACTGATTTAAAGTGGTTGTAAATCTCAGACATGAAATATGAACAAAGCATATCCTTCTATAGTGTTTGCATGTCTCAATTAAAAGCACTTAGGCTCCATTCACACTTGTGCGACTTGTCATGCGTGTAGAGCAGGCGGCTGACACTTCCTCCATGTTCCCCATTTGCTCATTGGGCGCCAAGTGTGGGTGACATAGGAGACCTTCCCCTGGTTGGGTTCTTTGGGCTATGCCAGGCGATGAACGGGGTCACTTGTCCTAGCACATGGGTAACACCTTGCCTGAAAGTGTGCTCACCAATGCCTGGGACCAGGCGAGGGCCACACGTGAAAGTCAAACATTAAGGCAGTCCCCCAAGTCACAGATGAGCCACCTGTTAGATGCGGAGTTCCTCCAGAAGACATTGTCCCTTGTCCTACACACTTGGACAGGTGTTGCATTTGAAGGGACATGCAGAACCTATGCTCACTCTACCAGTCAGAGTACCTCTGTTACCTCACACCCAGTAAAAGAATGGGATCCCGCCGAACACATAGTGCGGACCTCATGTGGGCTCCACTTAACCCTTCTCGTTCTGTACCAAGTGACCAGGTGTAGGTCTCCGTAACTCCAATCCGGTCCCAGTAATCAATGGAGCTAGGGAGGGAACCGAACACTAAACCCCCTCACTACCGGAGAACCTGTCACCGATTCAGGTACCATGTCCACAACATGTTCTATTTCTAGGTCCGTCAGAATTTTTGAAAGAAAAAGTCAGATGAGGCCCACACACGATTGGAATGTCCGATGAAACGATTCCGTCTGACTTTTCCTGCCAGAAAGTCCTAATGTGTGTACGCGACATAACTCTAACCCCTTACCCTAACAAAAAAAATAATTCATTAACCACTTGCCGACTGGGCCATAGCTGAAAGATGGCTGCAGCGCGGTCAGCTAGTTCTGGGTGGACGTCCATGGACGTCATACCAGAATCCTGCTCTCGCGCGCCCCCTGGGGCGCGCACCCAAGAACTTCCGTGACCGCTGGGTCCAGAGGACCCGGCGCATCACGGATCACGGTAAACGGCCGCTGATCGCGGTCGTTTACCATGTAATCGCTCCGTCAAATGACGGAGCGGTCACATGTAAACAAACCGGCGTCAGTTCCTCCCTCCCCTCTCTGTACCGATCAGCACAGTGCGAGGGGAGAGGGGGAGGGATCGGATGGGAGCACCGCTGTGGGCTGCATGTGTATGCCCACAGCGCTGCTCAGTGACAATTGCAGTCACATCCATCTATCCCTCCATGCTCAGCCATCCCTGCAATATACCCTACAATACTCTGCAATATACCCTGCACTACTCTGCAATATACCCTGCAATACTCTGCAATATACCCTGCAATACTCTGCAATATACCCTGCACTAGTCTGCAATATACCCTGCACTACTCTGCAATATACCCTGCAATACTCTGCAATATACCCTGCACTACTCTGCAATATACCCTGCACTACTCTGCAATATACCCTGCAATACTCTGCAATATACCCTGCACTACTCTGCAATATACCCTGCACTACTCTGCAATATGCCCTGCAATACTCTGCAATATACCCTGCAATACTCTGCAATATACCCTGCAATACTCTGCAATATACCCTGAACTACTCTGCAATATACCCTGCAATACTCTCCAATATACCCTGAACTACTCTGCAATATACCCTGCAATACTCTGCAATATACCCGGCAATACTCTGCAATATACCCTGCAATACTCTGCAATATACCCTGCAATACTCTGCAATATACCCGGCAATACTCTGCAATATACCCGGCAATACTCTGCAATATACCCTGCAATACTCTGCAATATACCCTGCAATACTCTGCAATATACCCTGCAATACTCTGCAATATGCCCTGCAATTTACCCTGCAATACTCTGCAATATACCCTGCAATATACCCTGAACTACTCTGCAATATACCCTGCAATACTCTCCAATATACCCTGAACTACTCTGCAATATACCCTGCAATACTCTGCAATATACCCGGCAATACTCTGCAATATACCCTGCAATACTCTGCAATATACCCTGCAATACTCTGCAATATACCCTGCAATACTCTGCAATATACCCGGCAATACTCTGCAATATACCCTGCAATACTCTGCAATATACCCTGCAATACTCTGCAATATACCCGGCAATACTCTGCAATATACCCTGCAATACTCTGCAATATACCCTGCAATACTCTGCAATATGCCCTGCAATATACCCTGCAATACTCTGCAATATACCCTGCAATATACCCTGCAATACTCTGCAATATACGCAGCAATACTCTGCAATATACCCAGCAATACTCTACAATATACTCTGCAATACTCTGCAATATACCCTGCACTACTCTGCAATACCCCGCAATACTCCGCAATACCCCGCAATACTCTGCAATACTCCACAATACCCCACAATTTTTAACCAGTTCCCGCCCGCCGTCATATGACGTCCTTGACTTTGAGCGGGGATATCTGAATGATGCCTGCAGCTACAGATATCATTCAGATATCAGCTTTTTCAGCCGGCGATTTCCTACACCATAAGAACGATCATAGCGGCTGTTCCACTGCTTGATCGTTCTTATAGGAGGCGAGAGGGACGCCCCCCCCTTCCCACCACCCTCCAGTGCTTCTACCGACTCACCGCTACGATCGAAGCCAGGATCGTTTTTTTAATTTTTTTATTTCAGGCTTCCCAGCCTAGAGGTGAGATGTGGGGTCTTATTGACCCCCATATCTCACTGTAAAGAGGACCTGTCATGCCATATTCCTATTACAAGGATGTTTACATTCCTTGTAATAGAAATAAAAGTGATCAAAACATTTTTTGGGGGTGAAAAAAGTGTCAAACTAAAATAAATAAAGTAAAATGAACAATAAAAAAAAAAAAATTAAAGCGCCCCTGTCTCCGTGTCAGGTATCACTGCGAACACATGTGAGGTATCACTGCGAACGTTGGAGCGAGAGCAAAAATTTTGGCCCTAGACCTCCTCTGTAACTCAAAACATGTAACCAGTAAAAAATGTTAAAGCGTCACCTATGGAGATTTTTAAGTAGCGAAGTTTGGCACCATTCCACGAGCGTGTGCAATTTTGAACGGTATTTACTCGGCGTAACTTCATCTTTCACATTATGCAAAAACATTGGGCTAACTTTACTGTTTTGTTTTTTTTTAAAGCACAAAACTGTTTTTTTCCCCCCAAAAAATGGGTTTGAAAAATTGCTGCGCAAATACCGTGCAAGATAAAAAGTTGCAACAACCGCCATTGTATTTTCTAGGGTCTTTGCTAAAAAAAATATATATAATGTTTTGGGGTTCTATGTAATTTTCTAGAAAATAAATGATTATTTTTACATGTAGGAGGGAAATATAAGAATTAGCCTGGGTGCTCCAGAACGCCTGGAGGTGCTCCCTGCATGTTGGGCCTCTGTATGTGGCCACGCTGTGTAAAAGTCTCACACATGTGGTATCGCCATACTCGGGAGTAATAGCAGAATGTGTTTTGGGGTGTAATTTGTTGTATGCATATGCTGTGTGTGAGAAATAACCTTCCAATATGACAATTTTGTGAAAAAAAAAAAAGAAACAAAAAATCTTGATTTTGCAAAGAATTGTGGGAAAAGATGACAATTTCAAAAAAACTCACCATGCATCTTTCTAAATACCTTGGAATGTCTTCTTTCCAAATAGGGGTCATTTGGGGGGTATTTGTACTTTTCTGGCATGTTAGGGTCTCAAGAAATTAGATAGGCCGTCAGTACTTCAGGTGTGATCAATTTTCAGATATTGGCACCATAGCTTTTGGACTCTCTAACATTCACAAAGACCAAATAATGTACACCGATTTGTACTTATTTTTACCAAAGATATGTAGCAGTATAAATTTTGGCCAAAATTTACGAAGAAAAATTACTAATTTGCTAAATTTTATAACAGAAACAAAGAAAAATTAATTTTTTTACCAAATGTTCAGTCTTTTTTCTTTTATAGCGCAAAAAATAAAAAACCCAATGGTGATTAAATACCACCAAAAGAAAGCTCTATTTGTGTGAAAAAAAGGACAAAAATTTCATATGGGTACAGTGTTGTATGACTGAGTAATTGTCATTCAAAATGTGAGAGCACCGAAAGCTGAAAATTGGTCTGGTTAGGAAGGGGGTTTAAGTGCCCAGTGGTCAAGTGGTTAATAAAAATAATAAAAAAAGAAATAAAAATGAATGAAAAAGCTTAAAAAGCTGAAATACCTAGCAACAAATGATAGATAGTAGTAGTTTTCTCTGTTGGCTAATAAAAAAATGCCAAAGCTCAAAAATGCTGTATAAAAATGCACCAAAATCGTGCATAAAAATGTGCAAAAAAACGCTAGAAAAAACACTTAAAGATGCTACGCTCAGGTGTGAATTCAGCCTTAGCTCTGTTCCCTCCAATCAGCTCTCAGCGCTCTCCCCACTGAGCTCTGCAGAGTGTAATTTCAGCATTCCGCCCCCTTTTTTTCTGAACTCTCAGACAAGCTTTATAGTTCAGCACTTTGAACAGATGTAGAAAAGTGAAGACTGCAGATAGACAGCTGCAGGAGGATTTGTATCACCGGAGGTTAGTCCCTTCACTGGGTATATGTAAGGGTTTACAACCACTCTTTCCAATAAACCCTTGTAATGTTTGTGGTAGGAAGAACAGGACTAGGAGCCCAACCCACATTCCTCTAAATTATGGGCTTACCCCTTCACTTATCTGTACACCATATTGACACCATCAACACTAAATGCAGGACATTGGGCGGTTTCTTAGCGGCACTAAAGTCAGTAGGAGGGGGCCATTATCAGCCAGTGTTATCTGGAGTCAAAGCCTGTTCTGCCGTTACCAGCAGTTTGTAAGTATTTAAAATGTATTTTATATATATGTGTGTATGTGTATCTGTGAGTCTGTATATATTACCGCTATTACATGTATGCAAAAAACATATATTTATATGTTCTTTTGCTTTCAAAATATATTGCTGATTTCAGCCAAACACCAACGTCCCTATAATAAGTCACACTAAAATACTAAGTGACACTAAAATAAGTACCTTCTATTGCCCTCAGCCTCTATACCACCTGTTTTAATCCCTCAAAACCCAGCCCCATTTAGGTTAATTGGTTGCGTTTGGCAATCGCGACTGGGGAGATAATTTTCCCGCAATTTCTCAGCACTTTCTGTAGCGGTGACAGCGGTCTCAAGAAGAAAGAGTTTGAATCTCTGAGCAAGGGCACTGACAGCAATAATAAAAACCTGACAGAGGGTTGCATAACCGACCACCGTACGTAGTACATGATCTGACACTTCCGGGGCCGAGGCCCGTGCGTGCGTGCCGCAGGCAGCCCGTACATAGCGGGAGCTGATATGTGAGTACGGCGAACTAGATGTCTGGCAACACATGCCGATGCTTCGGTACGCATGCAGAATGGCAGTCTTCCTATGTAAACAAGGCAGAATGCCGTTCTGTTAGTAGAGAAGGCATGGATCCTGTGTTCCTTTAAAGCATGAACACAGATCCATTGCATACTCCTGACCCCTGACGCTCCACCTTACGTACTCCTGACCCCTGACGCTCTGCTTTACGTACTCCTTATTCCTGATATGTGAAGATAGGTGAACATCTGATACATGTTATGGAAGCAAGATTCAAATTAAGCGTTTATGGGGTTGCTATGGAGGTATTGGAAGAGTTTTTGGGGATGCCCTGGTGTCAGGCAGTGAGAAACCTGGGCAGAGGATGTAAAAACCGGACTGTCCGGGTGAATCCTGGACAGGTGGCAACCCTAGCACTAGATGACCTTGTCCCAGTGTTCTGTCAAATTAGCTAACCCATCAGAACGGAAGTGACGTTCGGTCAGCTGCGCATGCGTTCCATCTCTACCGGGTTTGCTAATCTGACAGAACACCTGCAGTCAGAAGGTGGCAGAGGACATCTTACTACACCCAGCTATGTCTTGAATTCCAAAGTAATTTTAGCAATATAGTGAGCGAATATAAATAAATATAGTATATTGAAATCTATGATGCTGTTTTGATGTTTTGAAAGAAACTGGACGCCAGCAGGAAGGTGGCGGAGGCCATGTTGGTACACCCCGCTAAACCTTTAGGCTTTCAAAATTAAACATCACAGATGTCAATATACTATATTTATTTATATACGCTCACTTTATTGCTAAAATTACTCTGAAATTCAAGACTAGGCTGGGTGTAGCAAGATGTCCGCTGCCGCCTTCTGACTGCAGGTATTCTGTCAGATTAGCAAACCTGGTATCGATGGAACGCAAGTGCAGCTGACGAAACGTCACCTCCGTCGACTCCTGCATTGGGTTGCATAGCTCCCAACTGTCCCGGATTTCGAGGGACTGTCCCTGATTTGGAGCAATGTCCCTCTGTTCCGCATTCCTCCTCATTTGTCCCTCATTTTGGTCTGATCTATATAGACAGACATCTCAAGTCTCCCGGAAGGTGCGGGAGACTCACGCATTTCTGCGGCGGCTCCCACACACCCGCAAGCGCCTCCCGATCTCCTGGGAATGATCGGTGCGGCGGGGATCAGCTGTGATCACCGATCTCCTTTGTATAGAGTTTTAGCTGACAGCCGCTTCTACTTCTCTCCCTCCTGCGGCTGTCAGATAAAAAGCTATACAGGGAGATCGACCCCCTCCATGTCCTTCTCTGCCTCCGTTCTCCTCCGGCCCCCTCCATGTTCTTCTCTGCCCCAGTTCTCCTCCGGCCCCCTCCATGTCCTTCTCTGCCCCCGTTCTCCTCCAGCCCCCTCCATGTCTATCTCTGCCCCAGTTCTCCTCCGGCCCCCCCCATGTCCTTCTCTGCCCCAGTTCTCCTCCGCCCCCCCCCCATGTACTTCTCTGCCCAAGTTCTCCTCCGGCTCCCTCCATGTCCTTCTCTGCCCCAGTTCTCCTCCGGCCCCCTCCATGTCCTTCTCTGCCCCCGTTCTCCTCCGGCCCCCTCCATGTCCTTCTCTGTCCCCCATTCTCCTCTGGCCCCCTACATGTCCTTCTCTGCCCCAGTTCTCCTCCGGCCCCCTCCATGTCCTTCTCCGCCCCCGTTCTCCTCCGGCCCCCTCCATGTCCTTCTCCACCCTCGTTCTCCTCCGGCCCCCTCCATGTCCTTCTCCATCCCCGTAAACTGTTTACTCTGCTCAGTTTATGAATGGACAGGAGCCTCTGTCTCCTGTTCATTCATCTTTAGTGCTGAGAAAGGGACTGGGGAATGTGTGTCCTCAGTCCCTTTGTCTGGTTTAAAGGGGAGATGTCAGGGGTCTGTTTAGACCCCTGACATCTCACCATAGCCCCCCAAAAAATATTTTAAAAAAATCTAAAAAAATGAAAAAGTGTAAAAAAAATAAAATAAAAAAACTACTGACACCACTCTCCCCTGCCCTACCAACACTGTCCACTGCCCCAACCCCCTCCCCCCAAAAAGCATTGTGAAAAAAAATTAAAAACAAATGAAATTGTAAAAAAAAACAATTATTAAAAATAAAAAAAAACTACTGACATCGTCCACATACCACCCACACCCACCCCCTTCCCCAGAAGCACTGCAAAAAAATATTGAAAAAGTGATTTCAATAATATTTTCCCGCGGGGGGGGGGGGGGGGGGGCGTTTGCGGGTGCGAAGCGCCACCTCCCTGAAATGAGTTTCTGCAGGTTGGGATGTCTGTATAGATGTAAATAAAATGCATTTTTTATCTATCAAAAAGTGTTTTCCAGCGCTAAACCTTTCATCTGATTTCTAAATTGCTGCATTTGTAAATTCCAAAAGCCAATATAAAGGAATAGTAGTGGTAAAAAAGCACTTGTGGGTTTAACCAATCTTGTTTTTTGTATAATTCGCCTTTGAGGGGGCGTGGCAAGGGGTGTGTCCTATGTCTGCATACTTTTGCTGATAGGTGTCCCTCATTTTCATCTCAAAAAGTTGGGAGGTATGGGGTTGTCAGTGTGGACTAAGGATGAGCTCCGGCGTGTTTGCACACTCCACGTGCAGAGCCCACCAGGAAGTCGGCACGGCGCTGCGCTAATCACAGGCTGTGAGACGTTTTCCCGATGTGCGGCTGCAGAGCCTTTGATTAGCACAGCGCCGTGCCAACTTTTTGGCGGGCTCTGCACGTGGAGTGTGCAAACACGCCAGAGCTCATCCTTAGTGTGAACCTACATGTTTACTTTGCTGGGGGTGGTTGGCTATTAGGAGGCAGTGGCACTGTAAACTCACTCATAATGGACATGTGACAGTACCTCTTTATAAACCCCTCCAGAGGACAATATAATGATCTTTTGCTCATCACAAAATTTAGAATCCCCCAATACAAAGGCAGACATCATTGGAGAAACTCTCGTTTATTTGTTGTTGTTGCCCTATAGTATATACTGAGAGGCACAAAAGTGTCTTCAGCCATTCTTTCTCCCGGAACCAAGAGACACGGTGCATAGTTCCCCCGGACACTTTAGACTTTCGGACCGCGTCCCTTAGTTACGGAAGTGGAGAAACCGGAAGTGGATGAAAATGTCTGCCTGCAGGGCCAGTGACCTCTTTATGCCACTAATTAACCTTTAGAGTGGCTGGACGGGAATGTGCCAGTGCAGAGAGGAGAGTCCGGGCGTCCTGTGAGCTCAGGTGAGGGGGGACTTTATGTGCACAGGAGTGTACTACTTACTGAACTGCATGGGGGGGGGCTCTGTAGCTGGGGAACTACATGTTCCAGCAAGTCATGTCATTTATTATGCAGAGCTGCATTCCACACAGGACTTGATTGTCAGGTGACAGTATTGCAGTGCTGGACAGTGGACACACACAATCACTTTCGCACTGAGGCGCTTTACAGGCCTTTTAGCGATAAAAATAGCGCCTACAAAGTGCCTATTCTATCAATCCAGTGTGAAAGCCCGAGTGCTCTCACACTGGGGCGGTGCGCTGGCAGGACGCTAGAAAAAGTCCTGCGAGCATCGTCTTTGGGGCGTTTTGGGAGCGGTGTATACACCTCTCCTGAACTGCCCCTGCCCATTGAAATGAATGGGCAGCGCTGCTGAAGTGCCTGCAAGGCGCTTCGCAGCTGTGCTACATGGGCGGTATTAACCCCTTCTTCAGCCGCTAGCAAGGGTTGAAAATGCCTCACTAGCGGCAGAAAAGCACCGCTAAAACTGGCGGCGCTTTACCGCCGACACTCTCACCGCCCCAGTGTGAAAGTAGCCTTACAGGCAGATTAACCAACTTTCAATTGCAAGAATGAGCAAATGAATGCAGACACACACCAACATATGTGACTGTCGTGTATAATTTGTTGACGGCAGGTTGCTGCATTATTTGCCAGTTTATGCAATCAATAATGGGTTGAAATCAGCCTCAAATTGTGTGCATGGGCAGCAGCATGGTTGTATCGTATGATTGTCTGATGATGGGTGTGGGGGCCTAATGTAGAACTAAATACACAACTTGTTTTCCTTTTTGATAAAGTAAGAAAGGGTTATAAACCCTGTTATCTTTTATTTTTTATTTATTTATTTTTTTTGCAATCTGTGTCTCATTGAGGGAATTTTCCTTCACTTCCTGTCCTGTAGCCAAAGCTGGAAGTAGCAAGAAATCCCTGCAAAATAAGGGAATCCTTGGTTGTCACCTAAATGAATGTCCCCATTGGAAGATTTCTTCTGTTTTTCAGCGTTGGTGACAACCCAAAATTTGGTACTTTCCTCTCCCCAATGGGGACACAGACAGCAATAAAAACTGACAGGTGTTCTAATCTCTCTCTATCTAAAAAAAGAAAAGAAAAATAATGTACTTTAGTTATACTTTAAAGTGGAAGTAAACCCTCCTATGGTTATCAGCCAAGGCAGCTGCCATCTTGGCCTCTGTTTGAACTGCAACTGCCATGGTGCTGCACATGTGATCAGTTATGACAACAGACATTGGATGGTTTGGTTGAGGACACAACCGGCGTGACTGTTACATTTCACTAATTTTGGTAACATAATTATTAATGTATGTTCCTTGCTAAAGAAAATTTTTTTAAACAAGTTGTTATGGGTAAAGTTCCGCTTTAAAGTGCCACTTACAAAAAAAAACCTGTTTGTGAACAGGCAGGCTTTTTAATGTAGAAGAAACACTTTATCGACTCTATTGACAAAGCATTTACAAGAGAATAAAGGATAAGTATCCACATGGCTATCTTAGCTATCTTTATTTTAGCCACATGGCTATCACTTTCAAATCTCATTGGACTTAAAGTGATTGTTAATGATCACAAAAGACCAAACATTTGTGTATAGTTATAAAAAACATTATCAATAAAAAAAAGCAGCAGCACACTGAGCTTCCCAGTGAATGGCTGTGCAGAGGGCACAGTGGTTCAGGACAAGTCTGATCAGTGGAGGAGAGCACACTAAGTTCTCAGCATAGCTAGAGACCTGACCACGCTGTGGTCTCATGCTTAGTGTGGTCAGTTTTTACTGGGAAATCAGAGGGACTGACAAGAACGCCAGGGATTTCACACAAAGGAAGCAATACAAAGAGAACGACATCCTTTCTCATACAAGTACATGGTACAGCAGGCACATATCAAGAATATGAAATGTTGGGGTAACAAACGCTTTAAGTGAAAATAACTGCAACTTTATTTTAAATTAAGGGTCTTTTCACACAGGCTTGTCCGCTGTACGGATTCTGCTTGTTCAGAGGGGGATTGATCCGCTGAGCATGTGGATGATGGGTCCATCTCCACTCACTGTGGGGAGACGGACCTGTCAGAGTCCTGCTCTCCTTTATGGGAGATCGGATGAAAATGGACAGCCTGTCCGTTTTCGTTCGATTCCATCCGATCCGATCCTCCAGACGGATGGAAAATAGGTCTGGATTTCTCGGATCAGATATCGGTGGAGGTCAGCGGACATGTCAACACTGACATCCGCTGATCCATAGAGGCAAATGGAGCGTCCGATCAGGTCCGCCTAAAAAACTGACAGGCGGTCCTGATTGGAGCACCCGTGTAAAAGGGGCCTAAAGCGGAACAAACTGTGGGCAGGCAGGTATTTTATTTTATTGTTATTGTAATGCCTCTTCTGCAATAAAATACATCTACCTGCTGCTCCCAGCATTATCTGGCATGTAAACTGAGCTGCACATACTCCGCTAACATCACCAGCATGGTCCCTGTGTGCCCAGGTGACTGACCCATGCAAATGCCCTGGAGTGATGTCTTCCTGTGCCATTGAATGAAGACTGACACCCAGAAGAGGATGTACAATAGGCGAGGGATGGGAACCATTGAAGAAAGGTAAGTAAAGCTCTGCCTTAACCATCCACACCCTGGTGTGTTCGTTTTTTAAATTGAGCCTTATGTCTCTTCTGCACTAATGTATTCTTACCTGCCTGTTCACAATGTACACTGAGGTGCACATAGGCAGCTCAATGTACAATTTCTGTATCTGCCAAGATGAATGATCTCCAACCCTTGTGCAGAAGCGATGTCATGTCAGTCTAACTGATCAAAATGCCTGAAGATCAGAAGACCGGCTGAAGTTGTCAGTGGCCAGTGAGAGAACAAATGGACACAACACAACTGGAGTAGAGGTGAGTATAGTTCTGCTATAAAGTGGCAGCCACTGAATGGGACCCTTGTCTGTGGGGAAGCAGTGGTCTCTCTGCAGTGGTTAAAGGTCCAAAGACCTAATGCTCTGCAATCAGTAAAGCTCAGGGTCCCCCTCTGATTGGAGAATTCTAGCTCTGACTCAGAAGGGGTGGCATGTCAAATCCCTGAAGACTTCTCTATAGAGAGCATGGTGGCAGGGGACAGGCTTTTCCACTATAGGAAACAAATGGTAAGACTGCACACCTATGTTTTTTTGTACCTAGGGGTATTTAGTTAATTTGAACTGAACCTTCAATTGTGCTTCAAGCTCAACTTTAAACTGGAAAGTGCTGCCAGTCTCATAAACCCCCCCACCCCCACAGTCCTCTTCCTTTATCAAAATTTTAATTAGTTTTAGCATACACCATAATACCAGCTTCCTTATGGCTGGTCACATGACAAGCTAAGGTCCTTCCTCTTCTTCTCCAGTGTCAGTGATGGGCAATCTATATTGCTGCAGAGCATTGCACTCATGTTGTGACATGTGAGTGGCATTCTCTTTATCTTTCACTTGTGTGCCCAGTCTGCATGATGATGCCCCCCTAGGGGGTGTGTCTTTGACAGTCTGCGCTTATTGGTGGTAGAATGACACTGTGCGTTATTCAAGCTCGAAGAGGACTGGCAACCAGAGACCAAGGAGGATGTGTAGGGCTGCACTAGAGCATAGAGGCATAGAGAGAGGCAAGTATAAGTAGCACTTGAAAACTTTTTTTTTTTTTGTAACAGAAGAAGTTGTGGGAAAGGAAGATGTTTTTGATTTAAAAAAATGGAGTTCTGCTTTGTAAGGCCACCCAAAAGTGGAACTTCCGCTCATCTGACCCCCCCGTGCCAAATTTGGCACCATTCGGGGGGCAGGGGCGAGAGGATACCTGCCTTTCACAGGTATCCTGTCCCCACTTCCGGGAGCCTGCGCCACGGCCCTTGACGTCACCGCTCGGCTCCCTCCTCCTTCCTCCTCTGTTGGGCCAATAGGAGAGAGAAGCGGAGCCTCGCGCATGCGCAGTAGGGTTCCCGGCATGAAGCCGTAAGGCAGCAGCACCGAAAATCTGATGGAAACATCAGCTGTGGGTGCCGACATCGCTGGACTCCAGGACAGGTAAGTGTCCTATTATTAAAAGTCAGCAGCCGCAGTATGTGGAGCTGCTGACTTTTAATTTTTGAAGCAGTGGGCGGACCACTGCTTTAAAGAACCTGTTATAACAATCCTCATTGGTTCTGAAAGTCTGTTGCATGTTTTCCTGTAGTGCAGACAGATCCATCTCTGCTCTCATTTGCCAGGAACAGGGTGGGCTGTAATGTCCTGGTCGCATGCATGCAAGTTAATGCTGGCTTCCTGCTCTGTGTCCTTATGCTTGCCATAGGCATGTGAGTTTTCTAGCAATTGAAATTATGAGGCTTGTTAACACATAACAGGTTCCCTTGAATTAATACAAATAATTGTTGATATGTAAAATGTACATCTAAAAAAGGGCAGTGTGCATTGATTTACCTGAATTCTTCTATTTGTTTTATTTGCAGTCATTATGGCTATTAAGATCTTCTTCCCCAGCTGCTGTTCTGCAGCAGAGAACGGTCTTCTTATTGGACGCTGGATGGCAGAGCACAGGTCTGCTGTAGTACTGGCGACGCTGCATTTTCCTTTCATCCCAGCCAGTGTGAGGCGCTATCTGAGCCAGATGGAGAAGAAGACCGGGCTGAGCCTCTCTGTAATAGGGACGTGGAGCCACAGCAAGAAGGACAAGGACAAGGATGAGAAGATGGATAATTTCCTGGGAGAACTGGGCAATATCTTTAGTCACCAGCCTTGGCTGCGGATCGCTCGGGAGGCTTCCAGCAAGTTCTTGGATTGCAAGGTAGAGAGAATGGAAGGTGAAGAGTCAGAGGATGTGATCTTGGTGTACTATGACCAGACGAAGCTGATGCTGTCCGAGTTACATTCTACGTCTGAATATTCTGAGATTACTGCAGTGTTTGATACTGTGGCCAAGAACCAGCCACTCTTTGCCATGGACAAGTATGATGAGGGGCCGGTGAACTTAACGCACTGGCAGTCTGAAGGGGTGGAGGCCAGTATTATTGTGGAACTGACCAAGCAGGCATCTGTGCCATTGTGTGCTGTCATCTCCTTTTTTGTCTCACTGATCACCAGCATATGTAATCTCAGGTAAGAGGCGAGTTCTGGTGGACTTCAGAGGTTCTGGCACATGACCATAGTAAAATGCCTTGTTTGGGGTCCAGTAGGGCTAATGCCACATAACATGAAAACAAATGTTTGTTGCTTTGCCTTTAGCCCTAATACCAAGAGCAGCACTCTGATGTGGCCCAATGCTAGTTAGAATCATGTTGGTCAATGATATACGCCTTTTAATACAATAACAGCAGTCACTTAGTGCCCTGGTTAAAACTGAGCACAATATGGAGCCTCTGATGTCCTGTGGTGTGTGCATAATACTGCAGAGAACATTTGTGGGTCAAAGGAGAGCCTGTCACATGACTTTAACTGGTCATGTGATGGAAATTTCTCTGCAGAATTTCTTCCACCACCTTTATTAAAAGGAGTGGGACTTCACATGTGTAATAGCCCAAGAGCAAGTGCAGGGCAAGGCACAAAGGTTTTTTTACAATTTTTTTTGGAAAAGTATTAATTCGGTTAGGATGGTTTATAATTCACCCCACTAAAGCTGGCCATACCTGGATTGAAATGTGTCTGGTTCAGCAGGGACCAGACAAATTTCAATCCATGTTTGGGCAGACTGATTGTACCGAAGTCAGTCCAGCAATCGACTTTGGTACAACCAGCTGTTGGGTTTTTCTACATACAATTAGTGCCAGCAGCTATAGACACTGACAGTAATAGTATTCTGCTGGCCAAGAAGGCTCCCTATGCCCCACTGCTGGCAAAATACAGTAGTGCTGCGGAAGGCACTGGCTGTGTTGATTGGGGGATTGCGCAATCTTCTTTCCTTCCACCTGTGGTGGAAGGAAAGAAAATCGGTTTATCTATGGCTTGCCTAAGGCCCTATTCATACTTACAAATGGGATCATTTATGATTACATGTGGGAGACCCAGCAGGAGTTCCCATTGATTAGCTGCAGGAGGCAGCCCCAATTAAAGCAAGGGAAGGCTGAACGCTACATGCTCACCTTTTAATTGCTCATTGAGAGATTACCTGTGAATGATCAGCTCTGGTGCTGGAGCTGTCACTGCTAGGTCTCCCGCATGTAATCACGGACAGCCCCATTTGAAAATGTAAGTAGGGGCCTTACAGTAATAGTGGATGTCAGTAGCTGGCCTTGTGCCTGTTATGACTGATTTGCGACTTTTATGAAAAAGTGTGGCAACAAGAAAATGTAAATTGTCTATGGAAGTGGTCACCAAACTGCGGCCCTGGGGCTGTATGTGGCCCTTTGCTTGCCTTTATCCAGCCTTTATCACACATCTGACCAGGCACTGATGGACCTCAGCCACTTGTGGATGCTGGAGTGAAATAAGAGTACAGGTACTCCCTTGTTGTCTTATTAAGAACTTTAATCCTCCTCTACTGCAGGGTTCTTAGCGGGAAACCTCTTTCTTTCCTGTGGAACAAGATGTCTACTTGTGAACAGCTGGGGAGACGTTTGGAAAACCTTCGACTGGTCAGCAGCTCAGAAAAAGCCAAAGACCATATGACTTTTATGAGGTATGTGCTGCTTACCTTCCTGCTTTGTGCTGTCAATGGCTTCTTTTCACACCTGCCAGCCTCCTGTCATCTACTGCCTTTCCTTCTCTCTTGTCATGATCGTTAAGTGCATAACTATGCATGATAAAAAGGCTGCTGGACTTACTCTTTCCTGATTGTGATTGCAGTTATGGACAGATTTACTCACAAAATAATCCAAAATCTGCTCTCCTGCGCTCAAGTGATAAGCTTAGAGGTGCACAGTACATGGATTCTTCATCAGCGTCAGTGGCCTTGGTGCCCACTCAGATCAATGGGTATTCCTATAGACTGCAAAACAACAAGAGGAGGGTGCACCGACCTAGCACATTACTAAATAAGATTTTATTGAGGAATAAAAACAAGTGTTCTACTCAAAAAACACACAGCATGTATTTACATATCATAGCATATATGTGAGAACAATCGCCTTCCGGTCTGCTGTAGTCTACCAATAGTGTGGGAAGACCAGACAATGTCCGTAATGGCTGATGCATTTCAATGGAGAACCCTCTTCATCAGAGCCAAAGAGAATGCTTTGCTATTCTACTTTGGCTCTGATGAAGAGGGCTCTCCCTTAAAACGCGTCAGCCATTTTGGACATTGCCTGCTCTACCCACACTATTGGTTGACTACAATAGACTGGAAGGCAATTGTTCTCACTTGCAATGTTTGTGAGTATAACACTTGTTGTTTTTATTCCTTAAAAAATGTATTTTAGTAATGCGCTAGGTCGGTGTGCCCTTTTATTGTTGTTGTGTTTCACAGCTACTTGAGAGAGAAGCATTGGACACAAAGAACTATGAAATCGTTATCTCTCTTCAAGATAAGTATTGTAGAACATAGTACATATAGAATCGTGTCATTTTAAAAAGAGAGTTTCAGGAATTATGTTTGAAACAGATTGCAGGAGGAAAGCGTTATATTAAAACAGTTGTAAACCGCTGGGAAAAAAAAAACCCTGCAAAACAAAGGCATAATGTTGCTAGTATGCATCACATACTAGCACATTATGAAATATTCACCTTGGAACGAAGCCCTCTCAGTGGCACCCGGTCACCGATGAGAGGGCTAACATCTTCTCCTGTCCTTTCTTCCGGGATCGCAGGCTCCAGCGCTGTGATTGGCCGGAGCCACGATGATATCACTTCCGCACAGGCACGTGGGAGCTCTTAGTTTTGGCAAGAAGCTCTGAAGTTCCGGTATGCCGGACCTTCAGAGCGCGTGCGCCGCTGACATCGGCTGCATGCAGGGTGAATATCTCCTAAACGGTGCAGGTGTAGGAGATATTCATTTTAACTACAGGTAAGCCTTATTAGAGGCTTACCTGTAGGTAAAACTAATAAAGCGGGGTTTACAACTGCTTTAATACATAATTACATTGGTTCAGCTTGGCCGATTTCCCCCCCAATAAGCAGGAAATCACTGAAAAAGATACCGCTACTCGCCACTATCTTCTGGGTCCCTTGCCAAGCAGTCAGCCTGATGCATTGTGAACGCAGGAGGTCAGCCTCTCAGCAATCAAAGCATTCTTTGATTGGACGAGGTTGAAAGTGTTACGTCAACTCCTCACTTCTCTTTCTCAAATCGGAGAATGCTTTGTTTTCTTTCCAGCTTTCAAGGTGATTTTCCAGGTAATGTAGCTGGCCCAATGTAACTTTGTATAAAATATTCATACCTGGAATTCTTCTTTAATGAATTACACTTACCTTGGTGTCCTCCTTTTGCTAGATACAGTTCTCCTAAAGCTGGGACTGCAGCACCAAAAGCTCACTGATTACATTCTCTGTCTACTTTTTGTCCCTGCAATTTTCTAAATGGAGTTAGTTGCAGCAATGGCGGCCCCACAGACTTCCAATGGAAGGGATTAATTCCAAAAAAACAAAAAAAACAACTTGATATACACTTTAGTTATACATAGACCCCATGCTGTACACAGAGACCAGAAGTAGAGGGTGCATGTACCAAAAGCTTTGAGTTAAGGGTTTACTGAGCTCTGGTCCCAGTTTTAGGAAATCTGTATCTTAGAAAGTACAGCATGGGGTCTATGTGTAACGAAAGTGTATATCAAGTTTTTTTTTTTGTTAGAGCAGGGAAGGGGTAGATCACCTGTCAGGAATTGGTGATTTTCCCTCACTTCGGCTAGGTTCAAACCTAATGCGTGTGGGTGCGGGAATCACATCTGTTCCCACACCTGCAGCCAAATCAAATGCTCTTAGGAGACACGCGGGGGTTGCCATTCTGAATGGCACCCTCACGCCTCTCAGCCCACAGCGCGTTTGCAGATGCAGAAATCGCATGGTAAAAAAGACCATGTGATTTCCCTGCAGCCACATATAAAAAAAAAAAGGTGCATGTACCTTTTTTTTTTTTTTTTTTTTTTTTTCGGAAACACAGGCACGACGCATTCAAATGAATTAGCTTCCGTGCCTGCGCAAACGCAGGACACAAAAACGCTAAGGTGTGAACCTAGTGTTTCTGTCCTGCTGACAATGTTTTACCAGACAGGAATTGAGGGGAACCCTCCAACAGTAACACAGACAAAAATAAAATTGATTTAGTAGAGTAGGGTAAGGCTAGAACCCCTGTCAGATTTTATATCTGTGTCCCTGTTGCAGATTTTTCTTCTTTCTGGTGAAACCATTTTCAAAAAGTAAGTATGAATCTCTCTAAATGGAGCCAAGGAGAGCAGTGAAAACCAGGCAGGGGTTCCAATCTGTCCCCACTCTATCTAAGAAAAAAAAAAAGGTTGGCTTAACATACATGTTTGTTTTTTTAACACTTACCTTATTCTGCCTTTTCTGATATAATCCATGAAGCTCTCCTTTTGAAATCCCATTTTTATATGACATATATGAGTGGATGAAAAGTTTCTACATGGAGTTATTGGGGTTTATTTACGAAAGGCAAATCCACTGTGCACTTGGAAGTGCAGTTTTTGTAAATCTGAGGCGGATATACAAAAAAACTGCATTTTTGCTTGTACATGATAGAAATCAGCAGAGCTTCCCCTCAGATCTACAGTGACTGCACTTCCAAATGCACTTGTAGTGCACGGTGGATTTGCCTTTAGTAAATAAACCCCATTGTATTCCCACCTCAGTGTTAATTGTTTGTCTATGTTTTCTGATTTACAGAAAGGCCAGCACTTTCCTGTCGCTGTTTGTAGATGTAACTCTGGGCATTCTGTTGATGTGCTGGCTGTACCAGGGCAATCACATAGGTCAGATGGCTGATGCTCTCATCCCTGTTGCTGATGTAAGTGGGTTTTTTTTAAGTGCTTATACCAGTGATTCTCAACTAGGGTTCCTCCAGAGGTTGCTAGGGGTTCCTTCAGCATCGGGCAATTTATGCCTCTCAGATAAGTTCCCATTCACACCATTGATCTTTTTAGCTATCTGTAAGGAGGTAATTCTTCTCAATGACCACAAGTGTAAGGACCATTCTTCCCACTGACCATCACACTAATGTATCATGAGTTGTAGATTTCTAATTTTTAGCAGGGGTTCCCCGAGACCAGAGAGCTATATTGAGGGTTCCTCTGTGTTGAAAAGGTTGAGAAGGGCTGGCTTATACCATGCATTATAGAATCTTCTGCCAGCTTCCCAAGGCATATAAAAATTGACTATAGATTTCAAGCATGAAACTTTAATTTCCCTCTGTACACAGCAGGAGTTTCTAAACTTTTGTGCAGAAAAGACTAGGAATTTGTGAGGCAAGAAAAAGCAGCGACAAGCTGCTCTGAAGTCCACAGAATGCCCTCTGCCTCCAGATTCACTTTCTACTTTTGTGACAGGGCTCAGGCCTAGAAATTGCCTCTCGGGCATCAACCACTGCATTATGGGAGGGTAGGGGATAGTGTCACAACTTACCCCATACCTGAAACAGTTGCAATTTAAACTGGGTGGCAGCAGGAATTGGAGCTGTGGGTAGCAGTGCTAGGGGTGAAGGCACTGGATGGTGCCTAGCACACAGATGGGAAAAGTCATTTTTAGAAATGACAGTTTTGCTGTAAAATTTTGGCTTTTGGATATCTTGTTCAGACTGTGCTATTTATGTATGTAGTTTAGGGGTCTCTTTTTAATATTGTATCAAATATATTGTTTCAAGATAATTAAAGCATAACTCCTATAACAACTTCTTTAGCAAGGAACATACATTCCACATTATCAATTATGCTATCAAAATTAGTGTGTGCTGTAAATTGCTTCTAGCATGGTTTCTGTTTCTTCTTGTTGGAGGCTGCCATTTTGCTGAAGCCCAGAGCCCCTGAGCAGCAGCAAATCTTTACACTCTCAGCTGATTGGCTTCTACATTTTCAAAAATGGAGAGCAGCTGAGCATGTGCAGAGCAGGGCGAGGCAGTGTATTACCATCAGTATTTGTACTTTTTTTTAAAAATGTTTTACATAGCTATACCTGCAAAAGGGGCCAGCCTGAAGTCATCTAGCAGGACTTAATTTTCTAACTATAGTTTCACTTTAAAGGGAAAGCATGGCCAAAGCTCTTTTGGCTGTACTTCTCCTGAGGATCACGAGTGCAGTTCATCCTGCACTCCTGTGACCCATTCAGGCTGTGGAAAGATCCTGAGCATATAGTTGGGATCCACCCAGAAGCTTGGACCAACAGTTGGCTCAGACTTTCAGCAAGCCACTGAGAGCCTAAGCCAGCTGCTCCCTCCCCCTCCTTATCTCAGTGCTCTAGTGAGTGCTAGGGGGGCAGAGCAGAGAGCCAGTGACAGAGAGTCACCGGCTCTCTGCTCACAGAACACTGAGAACTGAGCGATCAGCGGTCTTGAAGCCGGCGTAGGGACACATGCAGCATTGATGCACCTAGGTGAGTATAATTTTATTTATTTTTTGTTAACCCATACTTCTCTTTCAAATGCAATATTGTATTTCAACATTTTTTCGGAGAGTGACAGATTGTGATATAGTATATTTGGAACACTGTGGGAGATCCATTTTGATCCTTACATGATATATACAGGCTGTGATTTAGTCCGAGGCCCTCCTGATCCACCGTCTTCCAAGCAATCGCCAGTCAACTGCCAAAGTATCTAATGCCCACTGTAGTTCTGACACTTAACAGAGGATGGGGCTTATTCCTGAACTGATTAAAACCTGGGGCCCTATATACAGCCTGGGCATTTCTGGCATTGATTTGAAGGATAACACTGGTTTCTGACCCCACAAGGTGATGCATTTCAGCACTGTTGTACTTTTAAAATATTTTAGGCTTAATTTAAAGGAAACCTGTGCTGAGAAAATTATGAAGCCTGCCATTGCTGTCCTCCTTCTGAAAATGCTAGTTGCCTGCCAGTTGTGCTGATCCTCTCATTTCAGTATTTGTAGTGAATGACCTGGAACAAACATACTGCCAGTTAAGGCAACATGACTGTCAGTGGCTTAGGAAGCATTGACGACATTAGATCAACAAGACAGTATGTTCAGGAGCAAGACAGCAGTGGCAGCCCCAAGACTTACTCACATCCCCAGGTTTTCTTAAAGCAAATGTTCAGTTTCCTAGTGTTTACCATTTCACATTTGTGTACTATGTAATGTGTTTTACTATATTGCTTTTTATTTAGCGAATAGCTCTAGAGCTCCAGGAGCTGCTGCAGTGGCTGATGGGAGCTCCCGCTGGGCTGAAGATGAATCGAGCCTTGGATGAGGTGCTAGGAAGATTCTTTATGTATCACATCCACCTCTGGATAAGTACGTTTGTAGAAGATCCCAAGGGATCAAAACGTTTTTCCTTATAAGAAACCACTCTTCCTGTCAGTGCTAGACTCTGTTTTACTTCTGTCATTACCGGTGTGTTTTCTTTCTACACCATTTGCAATATGACCTAACATTTCATCAGGTATTTTCTGTACTAAAATATTAGTAATAGAATACACAGGCTGCTACTTATGACTTGCTTGTTCACACCACTTGCCAGCCAGCTCACTGCCAATGAATAATCTGATACCCCTGAAATTCTATGTACCTTGGCTAAAACGCATGACTTCATTATACTGTTTACAGGTTACATCCGCCTGATGTCTCCCTTCATTGAAGTGATTCTCTGGTACATCGGCCTGTCTGCTTGTCTGGGTTTGACTGTAGCTCTGTCCATTCTTTCTGACATCATTGCCCTCCTGACCTTCCACATCTACTGCTTCTATGTATATGGAGCCAGGTAGGAACACACTGGGGTGCATAAAATGTCACAATAAATCCTCTGCGTGTGTGTACCCTAGGAAGAATCTGCGAAATGGCACAAGAAATTAAAGCTGAACTTCGCCCAAAAGGGGGAACGTTCAGCTTGTTTGCATCCCCCTCTTTAATAATTGCCACTTTTTGGGTGGGTGTGGGAAGCGGTACCTGTTTTTGACAGGTACCCGCTCCCACTTCTGGTCAGATCACTGCGGATTTTCGCCCCCGCCCCCTTTCCTCGCACCCTTCTAGGACACATCACAGAGCCCAGAAGACTGTAGGACTAACCGCAGTGTGAAACCGGTTGTGAAAATGCAAGGCTTCACTGCTGGTTTCCCATAGTTAAGGCTGGCGCCTGGACCCGAAGCAGATTGAAGAATTGTCTCAGATGACGACAGTGCTTGATCCCTGGACAGGTAAGTGTCCTTATATTAAAAGTCAGCAGCTACAGTATTTGTAGCTCATGGCTTTTAATTTATTTTTTGGGGGAGACTGGAGCTACTCTTTTTTTTTTTTTTTTTTTTTTTTTTAAGGATGAAATTTTTTGCCATATTTATACTATAACCTTTTACTGTTAGATTTTAATCGAACATGAACATTTTTAAATTTAAGGAGAAAAGAAACAAAGGAATTGTGGTCTTATAACATAAATTACATTTCATAAATCACCATATTGAGTAAACAAATCTTCATATGAATTATAAAAAAGGGGTTACTCTTGAAGACGTCAGATGTAGGCTGACGAAACGGCGTTGGGTGGTGTTTGAGATACGTCATTTTCGCTCAGCTGGAACGCTAACCGGCAATTCCTATGCAATACATGCTGATCTCATATATATATATATATATATATATATATATATATATATATATATATATATATATATATATATATATATATATATATATATATATATATATACAGTATATAATTAATGACAGCAGCGGTTTGGTTCATTCCTGTGACCTCATGTATGACTTCTTGGATTTTCCCATATGTGTGTGTCTGCATGCTGGTGGAGAGGAACCTTTCCTATACTCACTGAGGATGTTATTCACCTGTGGGCTCTATACATGAACTTCACAATTTTTTTGTATTGTTAATAATTCAAATGAAGATTTATTTGTTTACTCACTATGGTAATTTATGATATAAGAGCGCAGTACTATTGGTGTTGGTATTTCCCTCTACTTCTGTGAGTCATAGACAGGAAATGGGAAGAAAATCTACCTCGGGGACCCAGACAGCATTGAAAACCTGATAGAAAATTTAACTATTCTTTATTCTATTTTAAACTTGAAAAACTGTTTTGGCTGGTGGGTTTACAGGGCCTGTTTCAACCTTTTGTGTTTTTCAGGGGTGGCTTGGCAAAATGCATATGAATTGCCCCAAAATTGTAAACATGCAAATGGGTGGATCATGACTGCTTTTTTGTTACACAAAGCCACAGTTTTTTTTATTGTGCAGTATTACAGCCTTGGGCACTGTACAGGCCAGCCACTGGCATCCTAACAATCATGTCATTGGTTGATAAGGAGGACGTCAGGCGCAGCAACTTGTTTGTCCCTCTCTATCAGCACTGGGGTCATGTTAGCTGGGTGAGGAAGATGAATGCTGGAATATTAGTCAGTACCAGTGTGCAAGGGTATATTGCTTGGTAAGAATAAATTGTCTCTAATGTTGGGTGTCATGAGTGTGAATGCTATGAGAGCAATACTAAAGTGAAGCAGTGCTATAAAACTATAACCAATGAAAACACAAAATAGTAAAGTTCTAAATCCAAATACAAAAACGAAGTGCAAATGCAACTGTGTCAAAGTGCAAAAGTGCAATCATATAATGAAAAATAGTCCGTCTCTTCAATTGTGCAAATAAATGCAACAAAAAGGGGGGGGGGAGAAAAAGTGTCCCAAGTGCAAATCAACAGGGTAGAATGTGATGATAGCCTGTAGATAACCTTCAAAAATCTACACCCAGTGTGTTCTAGCCTCTCACCTCAGATATTGGATCGTGGCAATCTGTGCTGTCTTCCTCTTTATTGGAAGATATCCTCGCTATTAGTAGTGAGGAGATGTTGTTGGAAGTGGCAGCAGAGGAGGTAATACCCCGGATCTGGAGGAACATTGGAAGAGGTTGTTGTGGAACACATGGAAAAAGATCCATCTATCCCCTAATGCTGCAGTTGTTCCTTATCCCGCCGGGATATCTTCTATAAAGAAGAAGACAGCCCAGATTGCCACGATCCAATATCTTGATGCATGACTGGACCCATTGGGGTCTATTCCTGAGGTGAGAGGCTAGAACACACTAGGTGTGGATTTTTGAAGGTTATCTACAGGCTATCGTCACATCCTATCCTGCTGATCTGCACTTGGACACTTTTAATCATTGTAATATTTGATGCACATTTTTTTCTACTGCCATCGGACTATTTTTCATTATATGATTGCACTTTGACACAGGATTTGTTTATTGCATTTGCACCTCATTTTTGTATTTGGATTTAGCACTTTATACTGTTTTTTTGCATTTTCATTGATTATAGTTTTATAGCACTGCTTCACTTTATTATTTATATATCTATTGGTGTTGGTGACACTTTAGAAGTTCAGCTGTATACACTTTGATTCACACTACTTCAAATCGCCAACATTTCTAGTAGCGCATAAGTATTTCACCCCTTTTTTTTATGAGAGCAATACACTGCTGCTAGTTTTGACTTTTTTCTAAAAATGCTAATTATCTGGTTGTTATGTTGTTCTTCAGGTCAGAGAAAAGTCAGACATCCTTCACAAATTTTCGTCAGTGGTCCAAAGTATGGAGCAGGATGGGGAGGGTGGGGCTCCAATTTTTTTTATCTTGAGCAGCTGGCTGCAGTTCCTGTCAATTAGCTACCACCCTCTGTAGCTCAGTGTGAAATATAGGTTGCACAGATTCATGTGACAGGATGTTGCAGTCCTGTCCAAAAGCCTTACACAGCACATGTTGATCTGGATATGATGAATTGTATTTAAGATTCTAAACATCTGCAGCACCACAAATAACATACCACAAATTACAATATAACAAAACAAAAAATCAACAATAATACAATATAACATATAAGTATCTTGTTGTCGTCTAATATCCAAAGTGCATATAATCACGAATGTGAACATAATCGTATAAATATACAGTGCAATAAAAAAAAATATATAGTGCCTTTGTGCTCATATACATCAAGTACAAAAAAAAGTCCATAAAGTGGCTTTTGTATTAGTGACTCATCCACCCACTGATCCAAACTGCTGCCCATTTGTCCAGTATCTGGACTGATCGCCAACCAACTGCCACTGGGGCAGAGACTTTTTTGCTGACGTCACGTCGCTGCACGATCTTGGGTCGACAGAGGCTTTACATGTGAGTTATTAGCGCATTTAGCTACAATTCATTGTTTCTTGTCAATTGGATGCTAGCTATGTACCTGGTCTAATTTTAATAAAATACCGCTCTATTACGGCATTTACTGGCTCTGGTGTGAGCTTTGTTTGGTACAGCTGAAATCGAACCCGAGCATGGTACAGAGGAGATTACCATGAGCGGATGCATATGTTACCCGGGGTGACCCTTGCCTGGGATGACATGCTGAGTTTGCTACACGTATCGTCACGTTGTCTTTGGTGAGTGTCCACTTCACGAGGTGGTGGTTAGTTGGTTGGTGATCAGTCCACATATTGGATAATTGGGCAGCAGTCTGGATCAGTGGGTGGATGATTCACTAATACACAAGCCAATTTATAGACTTTTGTAGCACTTTATGTATGTGAGCACTAATGCCCCGTACACACAAGCGGAATTTCCATCAGAAAAATCTTGGGTGGTTTTTCCAACGGAATTCCGCTCAAGCTTGGCTTCCATACACACGGTCACACAAAAGTTCTCTGGACTTTCGACTGTCAAGAACACAGTGATGTACAACACTACGACGAGACAAAATTTATTTCAATGCTTCCGAGCATGTGTCGAATTGTTTCAGAGCATGCTTGATTTTTTGCGCTTCCGAATTGCATACAGACGAACGCATTTTCGGATAGGAAATTTTTCCGACCGAAAAATAGAGAACATGCTCTCAATCTTTTGCTGGCTGGAATTCTGCCAGCAAAAGTCCAATGGAGCATACACACGGTCGCAATTTCCGACCAAAAGCTCTCATCAGACTTTTGGTGGTGGAATTTCCGCTCATGTGTACAGGGCATAAGGCACCTTTTTATTTATTTTTTTAATTGCACTATATATTTATAGGATTGTGTTTTATATTCGTTGATTATATGCACATTGAATATTAGATAACCCTGCAGATCTTTACAATCTTAGGTTCTGTAGGGTCTGTATATCAACTTCTGCTTGTATCACAGCACAGAAAAGACATTGACATATTATGGTTTCTATTAAACACAATGGCAAATTAAGTGGACCGTATGACTTCAGCAATAATCGTTAGAGCATTGCCAGCCCAGCTATTGATATTCTTTTAACATGAAGTTAATTTGATAGTCGGTTACTTTTATTACAATGGTTAGCTTACAGCTCTGCCCTGGCTAGTTTAGGAACACACATCAGATGACATGCCAGTGTTTACCTTTTCTTTAGAGGGCACGTGTTGTCTTTCTTGTTTTTGATTATTGTCCAATTGTCTATCAGATTATACTGCTTCAAGATGCATGGGCTCTCGTCTCTTTGGCGGCTGTTTCGTGGCAAAAAGTGGAATGTTCTGCGCCAGCGAGTGGACTCCTGCTCTTATGACTTGGATCAGGTATCTAGTCTTTTCTATAACTTTTCTATAACTGCAGTTCTACCACATTTCCAGCAGAGGGATTGTGAGCTGATGGAATTTCTGTCTTGCAATTTGAATGAATTGCTTATGCTGGGAAAAGCAGGAGGTTCATTTAAAGTGGAACTAAAGCCAGCAATACATAACTCTGCTCCAATAGGCCAACGCCCATGAGGTCCCTTGCCAAAGCCAGCATCTTCTCCCTGATTTCTTCCAGGTGTCAGTTGTTGGCCACCTTGATTGTTCGATGCATGATGTTGTTCACTCCCACCCATGTGCAGAAGTTTTATTGTTCCTGGCACACAGGCACTGTGCCAAAATATAAACTGAGCTGCACATGCTCAGCTCAGTTTACATTTTAGCCACTTCAATACCAGGCACTTATACACCTTCCTGCCCAGGCCAATTTTCAGCTTTCAGCGCTGTCGCAATTTGAATGACAATTGCGCGGTCATGCTACACTGTACTCAAACAAATTTTTTAGCATTTTGTTCCCACAAATAGAGCTTTCTTTTGGTGGTATTTGATCACCTCTGCGATTTTTTTATTTTTTGCGCAACGAATAAAAAAAGACCGAAAATTTTGAAAAAAAAAGTTTTTCTTTGTTTCTGTTAAAATTTTTTGTAAATAAGTACGTTTTTCTTCTTCAATGATGGGCACTGATATGGCTGCACTGACGGGCACTGATGGACTCTGATGGGCACTGATAGGTGGCACTGGTATGCAGCACTGATGGCCACTTGTAGGTGGCACTGATGGCCACTTGTAGGTTGCACTGATGGCCACTTGTAGGTGGCACTGATGGCCACTTGTAGGTGGCACTGATGGGCACTCGTAGGTGGCACTGATGGGCACTTGTAGGCGGCACTGATGGGTACTTATGGGTGGCACTGATAGGTGGCACAGATGGGCACTGGGCATGGATGGGTACTGATGGGTGGCACTGATGACACTGATGGGTGGCATTGCTGGGCATCACTGAATTTTTTTTGTTTTCATAATGGTGCCAGTCAGTGCCCATTTGTGGGCACTGATTGGCATAGATTGGGCATATGTTGGCACATGTGGATGGCCATGGGGGATGTACCTGGCCATCCACATGTTATGTGCTTCCCTGGTGGTCCTGGCGGCTTCCCTGGTGGTCCAGTGTGGGCATCCGAGGGGGGCTGCGCTGATAAACAATCAGCAGAGACCCCCCCCCTGTCAGGAGAACCGCCTATTGGCTCTCCTCTACTCACGTCTGTCAGACACGAGTGAGGAAAAGCCGATTAACGGCTCTTCCTGTTTACATCGTGATCAGCTGTGATTGGACACAGCTGATCAGGTGGTAAAGAGCCTTCATCGGGGGCTCTTTACCAAGATCGGTGTAGTGGTGTGCCAGACCGACACACTGCACCACAGATCGCCGCAATGGACGCCCCCACAGGCGCGCGATGGCTGTTGTCCTGCAGGACGTTATATGATGCCCAGTCAGGATAACTGAACCACCGCCCGGCCATCATTCTGCCATAGTCCGGGCAGGAAGTGGTTAATGAAGACGGTAAGTAGGCAGGTAGATTTTATTTTATTTTTTTTCTTTCTGTCTACAGCTGTATTTTGCAATAGAAGCCTGCTTGAGATGAGATAAATCCTCCTACCCAAGTTGTACCTGTTTATCTGCAGTCTGCTCATCTCTATATCAATTAAAAGTCCAGAATTTATAAAACTTGTCTGAGAGTTCAAAAAAAAGGGGGCAGAGAGCTGAATATACACAGCGCAGAGCTCAGTGAGGAGAGCTCTGAGAGCTAATTGGAGATAAGGGACACATTCCACTTCACACGGAACACAGAAACAGAGCAGAGACTGTCAATCACAGTCTGTGTGCTGGAGCTCCCTCCCTTGTCTCCTTTTTTTTCTCTTGGTGTCAAGAAAACTTGTCAGACGTGATTCATGAAGATAGCAGAAGAATGAAGCAGTAGACAGAAATGACACTTAGTGCTCTTGAGACAAATAGACAATATGGAGGGCTATGCTTTGTTCATATTTCATCTCTGAGGTTAATAACCACATTTTTGTCTTCCCCAGCTGCACATATGTACCTTTACATCACTTCTCATGCTGCTCCTTCTAACTTTACAGGGTTTCCCTGGCTAGTATTTATCATTACAATATTGTATCTATGTCTGTAAGGTGTAACGTTAGCACTGGGGGTTAGTTTCAGGTTGTTTAGGGATTAGTTGTGGTGAGGAATAAAGTTTATAGAGTTAAAGTGTATCTAAAACTAAAAACAAAAATGCAATATATTGCAGCTTACCAGTTTTTTAGATGTGATAACTGCATCAGTTTTATTTTTCTCTGGCATGTCTGCATTTTTGTTCATCTCCATTTCAGGGTATGATGGGATTAGTAGTTTACATAAGAGAGAGAACTTGTTTTCAGTTCCAGTTCTTTTCACAACAAGTGAGGACGGTGCATTTATGGCAAGATAAACCTGCATTTTCTGTACTTGCTGAAAGGGTTCTTAGTATGAAAAGTGAAAATCAATATAGCCAACACATCTAAGGACTGGTAACCTACAATAATAATATACGTTTTTGTCTTGGGTGTAGTTATCCTCAGGTCAGTGGGGGTAAGTATATCTAGTGCTGGAACTGCTGTGGCAGCCACAAAAGGCCGAAAACTGTTGTACCACATCCATTGTAATGTATTACTACTACAATGTACTGCTGTGACTGCATTTCACCTCTCTCCTGCAGCTCTTTCTTGGGACGTTGCTATTCACAATCCTGCTCTTCCTCCTTCCAACGACTGCCCTGTATTACCTGGTATTCACCCTGGTATGTACGATTCTTACACCTGAGGTCATTATGGCCTAGATGCCCAGACAACATTTTAGCAGCATCAGTATGCATTGGTTAGCTTGACAAAAACACTTATGCCCCGTACACATGATTGGAAATTCCACCAGCAAAAGTCCGATGTGAGCTTTTGGTCGGAAATTCAGACCGTGTGTATGCTGCATCGGACTTTTGCTGGCTGGATTTCCGCCAGCAAAAGATTGAGAGCAGGTTCTCTATTTTTCCGACGGAAAAAGTTCCTATCGGAAATTCCGATCGTCTGCAGCAATTTCGACGTGCAAAATTCCTACGCATGCTCAGAAACAATTCAACACATGCTCGGAAGCATTGAACTTCATTTTCTAGGCTCATCGTGGTTTTGTACGTCACCGCGTTCTTGACGGTCGAAAGTTCAAAGAACTTTTGTGTGACCGTGTGTATGCAAGCCAAGCTTGAGCGGAATTCCGTCGGAAAAACCATCCAAGGTTTTTCCGATGAAAATTCCGATCGTGTGTACGGGGAATAAGTATTTTTCCTTCTGAAATGAGTTTTACATTTGTTTTTAAAGACATGGAAGGCTTCTATGCGGTATATTGTTTTAGTAAATGTCCTGCTTACACAGACTGATAAATGGACAATGCACTGTGACAGACTGAGCTGAAAGGTTTGCCTTTAAACAAGTCTATGTGATCACCATGTCAAAGCTGTCAAAAAACCACACCAACCATTACGGGAGACCTGGAGCTGTCACCTGATAGGGTCTAAGAAATACGAATGCTCACAAATAGGCATTCCTAGTTCTCACCTGAAACTTTAATGTTCTAATGCTACAATCCTGAGAACCCTCACTTGTGCTAGCATGCTGCTGCTGCTACTTTTAAAAATTTGCCCTACTGTGTGGGGCTGCGCCCGCACAACCATGTCATTCATTCACAGAGATCCGTGAATGAATGAACTACAAGCCCCAACCGCACCTCACTTGTAATCCTCCTCCGCCTCTCCAACTGAAAGCCTGTACCTCGGTACAGACATAGAGGTGGAGTAGAGTCTCCAGCAGCCTGACATTACATCTGCAATCCACTGATCGTGGGTGTAGTGCTTTGCAGGGTCCTGTAATAAAAATATATAAAATTAAAATAAATAAAGTGCACATTTTTTTTCCTGCAAAAATATGTGCATTTATTATTGTGTTTTCAGGGTGGACTTAGCCTTTAATTGCCGGATTGCAAACACCATTTTGTGCTAAGTAACGTGAAATATTTGCCATTTCCTATAAGAGCAGCTCATACTATTTTTATAAATCTGTATCAAGAGTACAGAAAATTGTAAAGAATTTGGTATTTGCCATAAAATTGACATTTGAAGTGTATGTGTTTCCCTAAAAACAGAACTTTTGTCTCAAACATTTTCGGTTCTGATGGCGTCCTGAAATGCATAAATAATAAAACAAATCTTTTTATTGACAATGTGTTTTAAAATAGATTTAAACACAATCACTAAAATCTCATAAAAGCTTTAAAAGGTTTGTAGTATGTGGCAATATCTTCCTTTGTTTGGCACTCGCATCCATTGAAAAGGAAGCAGCACTTCACTTTAACTGGTAAAATGTAAATATTAGGTTTGTAAAGTCCGATTTATGATGAAAGAAATATGGAGCTGGCAGTGATGGTTATTTCACTTCGCTGAACTGCAAATATTTGCTGAGCGCTGTCAACTAGCAACTAGATGCCCAGTTAGTACATTACAGAGAGCGAAAGCAGACAGTAAGCATACGTGCAATCCTTGAATCTTCCAAATTGATGTGCAATCTTTATGTTTTTTGTAGAGATAAATTAGTATAATTAAAGGGGCATTCGGTTCAGTCAAAACTAAAATACCAAAGCCTCATTTACCAGTCAAATGTCAGGGCCCCCGTGCAGTGAGGCTGTAGCCCACACTGCACAGGTTAACTGTTTTTTTTTTTTTTTTTTTTTATGGGGAGAGGACAGTGGAGATATACTTACCTGATCTGCCGATCCTCCCCATACAAGACCGGTTTGGCACCCCTGAGCTCCAGCAGTCTTGAATGTAGACTGACGTCAGTTCCTGACGTCAGCATGCCCAGAGCACGCTCCATAGACAGGAACAGTCCACCTCTGGACCGTGGGGGAGCACAGTTTTCTGGAGGATGGGCACATCAGGTGAGTATAAGCTTTGTGCTCACCCCTAGAAAAAATGAGCAGCTGACTGATTGTCAAACATTTAAAACCTATGGTGGGAGTTACCATAACCAATGGGCTGTCACAGGCTCTCATCAAGAGAGCCCAACTATGCCTGCCCTTTCCGCTCAGCTTCTCCATTCACAGAAATTGTACTACAGCTATTATGAATAATACAGGATCTCTGAATGGAGGATGGGTGGATAATAGATAGTTCCGCCCCCTCCATGCAGAGATTGGGCTTCATTTATATAATCTATAGTACAGCTTCTATGAATGGAGCAGTTGGGCAGAAAGGGCAGGCATAGTCGGGCTCTCTTGATATGAGCCTGTGACAGCCCATTGGTTATGTTAACATCCACCGTAGGCTAAAGGTTTGACAATAAAAAAAAAAAAAAAATCACAATCAAAAAAATGGGAGTGTTGCCCCTCCAGACCAATCAGATTCAAGTAACCTGTAAGACTGAAACCTGAAAGCTAATTCTCATTATATATACAACAGTTTTCCACCTGCTTATATAACTCTCTATTTCCTCTTCTGTCTGACAGCTTCGTCTGCTCGTGATAATGGTACAAGGTGTCATCCAGATGACTATAAATCTGCTCAGCTCCCTCCCTTTTTATGCCCTGCTACTGCGTCTCTGCCGTTCCTACCGGCTGGCAGGTGGGTCCTTTTATCACTTTAATCAAAACCTGTTCTTAAATAAGCATGGAGTCTGCCGGTAGTGACGTCCCACTGAAAATGCTGGTCTTCTGCCTCTCTGACTTTAATACCGCCACAGACTTGGAGCCGGCGTACAACATTGTGTAGCTAAAACATCTGATCTGCACGTTTTGTTTGAAGTCACCCGCTTAAAAAATTTGAAACCATTGAATCCTCAAGGCAGCCAAGCAGCTAGTATTTTTAAGAGAAGTCTAGAATGGCTTCCTTTTGTATTCCTCTCAGCAAAGTTTTTATCTTTTAAGTGTATGTAAACTCTAATCATGAACATTTCTAATTTCCTCCTTTTTGGTCTGCTAAATATACCACTGAAAGTGTTTTTGTTATATCCATTCCATAATTAACAAAAAACTATTAGGATCTGCCAGAAGTCTTGTAGGCTGATAACTTCCTGTGCTCTCTGCCTGTGCCCAAGTTAGGGTTATGGAGATAAGGAGGGGAGAGGAGGTGAGGAGAGATGTGTGCTTGTAATCCATCAGAAACTAAGTAGGCAGAGCTGATAATGTGCTAAGGATGTTAGACCTATGTACATGTTGTCATGTCAATCAGGAAGAGCAATGTTGAGACAAGGTCCCTTAGCACCCTTGGCGAAAAGGTCAAAGTGTACCCCCCACCCCCATCTCCATGAGCTGTGAATTACTTTAGCAGCATAGGTTGCATCTCCTGCCCTTTTTTGCACAACCTCCTGTCCATTCCCCTCTTCCTGCTGAAGTGCCTATGGCTGGCCATGCAATTTTCTTGCACAATTTTCTTTTAAATTTATCAAAACCATATAATATGGGGATCAAACCTAAACACTTTCAATTTGTATGCAACCAGGCAGGCCCTTGCACTACATCTGTGAAGGTAAATCTAAAGGTAATTGTGCACAAGTTGATTCATTGATTGACTTAGGCACAACCAGCCTATCATATTTTTTACATTCGGTTACTGCCATCGGCTATAGCTGCTAGCAGTAATCACAGTGTTCTGCCAGCCGGGAAGGCTCCCCATGCCCTCCTGGCAGTACACAATAGCGCTGCGGGAAGCATTCAGTCAGTCAGTGTTGATTGGGAAATCAACCGATTTTCTTGCTTTCCACCAGTGGTCAAAGGCAAGAAAATAGAGTCATCTATGGGCTGCTTTAGGCTATAGATATCTTAGGTTATAGTAAACCACTTAGCAAAGAGGTATAAAGGAGCTTGGATAAATGTTACCTTTTTATACCTTGCATTTCCCGCTGTGATAACTCCAGTTTACTTCTGTTGCAGCGGGTGTAAAATTTTGCATGCTGGAGCAACAAAAAGGGAAGCCACTTCGATTGTTGATGCAGGTGAGGTGAATATATCATGTGATAAAAATGTATTATTAGTTGAATAAGCTGTATAAATGTTGTTTAATTATGATACTAATGGTCTGATCTCTAGACTTGTTTGTTACGATTATCATGAAGGAAAATCCATGCGGTAGCTGTATTAGGTTTCTTTTTTCAGGCTTTTATCACTTGTGATCCTGCCAAGTGTGCACTTTCCGTACTTTTAGAAAATGTACTTTGCTTGAAAAATAATGTAGCTGCCAAATTTTCTTTCTTTAAATACTCTTTATTAAACTTTTCCTTTTTCCACAACACATACATACAATTTAATAAACAAAACACTTGTCTACAGTTATCTTGATAGTTAGACACTCCATTGGCATACACTGAATACTTAATTATTCATAAAACACTAATATCACCATGAATATATGTACGTGCATACATATAGGGGCACATACATATATAAACACATGCCTACACTTACACACATACATATACCCATACCCTCTTCAACCTCCCCATTTTATAGATATAACATACAGTATCTCACAAAAGTGAGTACACTCCTCACATTTTTGTAAATATTTTATTATATCTTTTCATGTGACAACACTGAAGAAATGACACTTTGCTACAATGTAAAGTAGTGAGTGTACAGCTTGTATAACAGTGTAAATTTGCTGTCCCCACAAAAAAACTCAACACACAGCCATTAATGTCTAAACCGCTGGCAACAAAAGTGAGTACACCCCTAAGTGAAAATGTCCAAATTGGGCCCAAAGTGTTGATATTTTATGTGGCCACCATTATTATCCAGCACTGGCTTAATCCTATTGGGCATGGAGTTCACCAGAACTTCACAGGTTGCCACTGGAGTCCTTTTCCACTTCTCCATGACGACATCACGGAGCTGGTGAATGTTAGAGACCTTGCGCTCCTCCACCTTCCATTTGATAATGCCCCACAGATGCTCAATAGGGTTTAGGTCTGGAGACATGCTTGGCCAGTCCATCACCTTTACCCTCAGCTTCTTTAGCAAGGCAGTGGTCGTCGTGGAGGTGTGTTTGGGGTTGTTATGTTGGAATACTGCCCTGCAGCCAAGTCTCCGAAGGGGACACTCTGACCACCATGCTTGACTGTAAATAAGACACACTTGTCTTTGTACTCCTCATCTGGTTGCCGCCACACACACTTGACACCATCTGAACCAAATAAGTTTATCTTGGTCATCAGACCACAGGACATGGTTCCAGTAATTCTTATCCTTAGTCTGCTTATCTTCAGCAAACTGTTTGCGGGCTTTCTTGTGCGTCATCTTTAGAAGAGGCTTCCTTCTGGAACAACAGTGATGCAGACCAATTTGATGCAGTGTGTGGCGTATTGTCTGAGCACTGACAGGCTGACCCCCCCCCCCCCCACTCCATCAACCTCTGCAGCAAAGCTGACAGCCCTCATACCTCTATTTCCCAAAGACAACCTCTGGATATGACGCTGAGCACATGCACTCAACTTCTTTAGTCGACCATGGCGAGGCCTGTTCTGAGTGGAACTTGTCCTGGTAAATCGCTGTATGATTTTGGCCACTGTGCTGCAGCTCAGTTTCAGGGTCTTGGCAATCTTCTTATAGCCTAGGCCAGTGATGGCAAACTTTGGCACCCCAGATGTTTTGGAACTACATTTCCCATGATGCTCCACTACACTGCAGAGTGCATGAGCATCATGGAAAATGTAGTTCCAAAACATCTGGGGTGCCAAGGTTCGCCATCACTGGCCTAGGCCATCTTTATGTAGAGCAAGAATTCTTTTTTTTTCAGATCCTCAGAGTTCTTTGCCATGAGGCGCCATATTGAACTTCCAGTGACCAGTATGAGAGAGTGAGAGCGATAACACCAAATTTAACACACCTGCTCCCCATTGACACCGGAGACCTTGTAACACTAACGACCTCGGAGGGAAAATGGCTAATTGGGCTCAATTTGGACTTTTTCACTTAGGGGTGTACTCACTTTTGTTGCCAGCGGTTTAGACATTAACCACTTCAGCCCCGGAAGATTTGGCTGCTCAATGACCAGGCCCTTTTTTGCGATAAGGCACTGCGTCGCTTTAACTGACAATTTTGCGGTTGTGCGACGCTGTACCCAAACAAAATTGACGTCCTTTTTTTTCCCTACAAATAAAGCTTTCTTTTGGTGGTATTTGATCACCTCTGCGGTTTTTATTTTTTGCACTATAAACAAAAGAAGAGCAACAATTTTGAAAAAAAGCACTATCTTTTACTTTTTGCTATAATAAATATCCCACTTTTTTTTTTCAAAAAAACACATTTTTTTCTTCAGTTTAGGCCGATGTGTATTCTTCTACGTATTTTAGGTAAAAAAAAATAAAAATAACAAAAATAAAAAACACAATAAGCGTATATTGATTGGTTTGCACAAAAGTTATAACATCTACAAAATAGGGGATAGATTTATGCCATTATTATTATTATTATTATTATTTTTATTTTTTACTAGTAATGGCGGTGATCTGTGTTTTTTTTTTTTTTTTTTTTTATCGGGACTGTGATATTGCGGCGGACAAATTGGACACTTTTGCCACATTTTTGGGACCATTGACAATTCTACACCGATCAGTGCTATAAAAATGCACTGATTGCTGTATAAATGTCACTGGCCGGGAAGGGGTTAACACTAGGGGGCGATCAAGGGGTTGACTGTGTTCTCTAGGTGTGTTCTAACAGTAGGAGGGATGGGACTGACTAGGGGAAGAGAGAGATCGGTGTTCATACTTTGTATGAACACACGATCTGTCTCCTCTCCCCTGAGAGAACCAGGATCTGTGTTTACACACACACAGATCCCGGTTTTCGCTCTGTCATGAGCGATCGCGGGTGCCCGGCGGTCATCGGTCATGCACTCGCATTGGCTTCGGGCACACACGAAGCGACGTAAGGTAACATCGATTTGCCCAGCCGAGCCAACCTGCCGCAGTAAAACTGCGACGGCTGGTCTGGAAGTGGTTAATGGCTGTGTGTTGAGTTGTTTTGAGGGGACAGCAAATTTACACTGTTATACAAGCTGTGCACTCACTACTTTACATTGTAGCAAAGTGTCATTTCTTCAGTGTTGTTACATGAAAAGATATAATAAAATATTTACAGAAATGTGAGGGGTGTACTTACTTTTGTGAGATACTGTATATGACTCTAAATATCTGAGAGATCCTCCACAATTTCCCATATTTCATTTTGTATTAAATAATTAATAGAACCACCATTTATGTATATCCTACCACCAATTTTATATATGTGATAATCTTACAAACTCCCATCTATTAGCTTCCAAGTGCTTTATTGTTCCCCTCCACTTTCAAGAGAAAAAAAAAAAAAAGAGGAGAGTCCTATTTATTTGTTGCACCCTAACAACCTACCTCCTAAATAATTGTGACAAGATCAACCCTGGGGTGTCTAACCATTTATCCCAAAGTTTTTTTAAACTTATCTGGGCATCCCCTATGTTGATAAACCACGTTCTCTTTCCAAAACTTCATTTACTGATTTTACCCACAAAGAGTGAGTTGGGGGAGTCGTACAGATCCATTTCTGCGCTATCAACTTTTGCGCTATAAACAGTAATCTAAGAATTGATATATACATCTGAGGGGGTATACAATTCTCCATCCAGCCACCCCAATACACACATCTTGGGTTCCATCAAGATATTATTCCTGAACACCTTATTAATAGTATCCAGGACTAAGGTTCAATACCTAACCAACTTCGGACATCTCCACATCATATGTACCAACCTCCCTCTCACATCCTGAACATAAAGGAGTATCCCTCTTATGCCACTTAAAAAGTTTCTGTGGGGTATAATATGCACGATGTATAATAAAAAGTTGAGTAAGTCTCTGGGATGCGGAGAGAGATACTTGTCCTACATTATTAAGGACATCTGACCACTCCTCATCTTTAAGGGGGGCCAATGTCCATTTGCCAATATGTCCTGCACCTCAGAGAATTTGATTTTGACATTTTCTGTAGCAATGCACTATAATGCCGCGCACACACGATTGCACATTCCGACAACAAAATCCATGTTTTTTTTTCCCCCGACGGATGTTGGCTCGAACTTGTCTTGCATACACACGGTCACACAAATGTTGGCGGAAATTCCAAACATCAATAATGCGGTGACGTACGACGAGCCGAGAAAATTGATGTTCAATAGCCAGTCAGGCTCTTCTGCTTGATTCCGAGCATGCGTGGAATTTTGTGCTTCGGAATTGTGTACACACGATCGGAATTTCCGACAACGGATTTTGTTGTCGGAAAATTTGAGATCCAGATCTCAAATTTTGTTTGTCGGAAATTCCGATGGAAAATGTGCGATGAAGTCTACACACGGTCGGAATTTCCGACAACAAGCTCCCATCGAACATTTTGTTGTCGGAAATTCCGACTGTGTGTACGCGGCGTAACACTTTATTTGTCTGTGCTTAGAAGTTGTTACTAAACTTTGGTTAAGAATTGTAGGTGTGATATTAACCCAAGAAGTCAGTCTCGACTGCATTTGAATAGCATGGTGGAGCTGTAAATATTGAAAAAAGCCTTTAGTGGGCAAGCCAAATTCCTCCTGTAAAGTGTGAAAATCTTTCAAGAGTTGGCCATCATATAACTGTGGGATATACAATAAACCTCGCTCTGACCAATAATTAAATCCCTGCAATTTTAATAACTCAGGGTAATTAAAATTCTGAAAAATTCAGGTGTATTCAGCATACCCATCTTAATGACAGTGGTCTTTAATCTTGTTCCATATCTTTATCTATCATGACTAATGCGGGGTACTGTCTAGTTATTCTAAATTCACCTTCCTCTAAACAGTCTATTAGCTTTTTGCCAAATTTAAGGACTTGGTAAGCTGCGATATTACATTTGTGTTATTTGGTTTAGATATACTTTAAAGCAGTTATAATGGGATTTTTAAAAATTAAAATAACAAACGTGTTCTACTTACCTGCTCTGTACAATGGTATTGCACAGAGCAGCCCTGAACCTCCTCTTCTGGGGTCCTGTGCCGGTGCTCTTGCCTCCTCCTCTTCGCCATGTGCCCACCATAGGAAGCCAATTCCTATGGGGGTGCATAGGTGGACTTGCACCAGAGTCGGGCAGTGTTCATCCATTAACACACACACACAGCGACTTTGTCTTGCCCCACAGGATTTGATTGAGTCATGAATTTATTATTAAAAGCAACTGCTGGACTCTCTCTGGATGATATGGGCAACAACCAGCTTTCTTTTCTTACATTGTTTTTAATTTCCAATGTGTCTTGATTTTGTTTTGGTGAAGTAAAGAAATGATAGATATATATATATATATATATATATATATATATATATATATATATATATATATATACACACACACCCCAAAAAAGAGAGCGACCCTCACGGGTCTCGAAAGGAGAATGCACCATAGCGTTTTAATTAGATGTTTCAACGTGTTTGGAGGAGAGAGAATGCTGAGTTGCAACCAAAGAACACCATACCTACTGTGAAGCATGGGGGTGGCAACATCATGCTTTGGGGCTGTTTCTCTGCAAAGGGAACAGGACGACTGATCCGTGTACATGAAAGAATGAATGGGGCCATGTATCGTGAGATTTTGAGTGCAAACCTCCTCCCATCAGCAAGGGCATTGAAGACGAAACGTGGCTGGGTCTTTCAGCATGACAATGATCCCAAACACACCGCCCTGGCAATGAAGGAGTGAAGCATTTCAAGGTCCTGGAGTGGCCTAGCCAGTCTCCAGATCTCAACCCCATAGGAAACCTTTGGAGGGAGTTGAAAGTCTGTGTTGCCCAGCGACAGCCCCAAAACATCACTGCTCTAGAGGAGATCTGCATGGAGGAATGGGCCAACATACCAGCAACAGTGTGTGACAACCTTGTGAAGACTTATGCCCCGTACACACGGTCGGACTTTGTTCGGACATTCCGACAACAAAATCCTAGGATTTTTTCCGACGGATGTTGGCTCAAACTTGTCTTGCATACACACGGTCACACAAAGTTGTCGGAAAATCCGATCGTTCTAAACGCGGTGACGTAAAACACGTACGTCGGGACTATAAACGGGGCAGTGGCCAATAGCTTTCATGTCTTTATTTATTCTGAGCATGCGTGGCACTTTGTCGGTCGGATTTGTGTACACACGATCCGAATTTCCGACAACGGATTTTGTTGTCGGAAAATTTTATATCCTGCTCTCAAACTTTGTGTGTCGGAAATTCCGATGGAAAATGTGTGATGGAGCCCACACACGGTCGGAATTTCCGACAACAAGGTCCTATCACACATTTTCCGTCGGAAAATCCGACCGTGTGTACGGGGCATTACAGAAAACGTTTTACCTCTGTCATTGCCAACAAAGGATATATAACAAAGTATTGAGGTGAACTTTTGATATTGACAAAATACTTATTTTCCACCATAATTTGCAAATAAATTCTTTCAAAAATCAGACAATGTGATTGTCTGGATTTGTTTCCACATTTTGTCTCTCATAGTTGAGGTATACCTATGATGACAATTACAGGCCTCTCTCATCTTTTTAAGTGGGAGAACTTGCACAATTGGTGGCTGACTAAATACTTTTTAGCCCCACTGTAGTGTGAAAGTTAGGAGGTCAGGAGTCCCTGCCTATTCCTTAGGAGGCCAGTCTTGGGTCTGGTTTGGATGGGAGTTTGATGATGAGGTTGCATAGTTTTAAATTAATTTTATTTTAGAAATACACAATAAAATCTGTTATTCAACAGAACTAAATTTGTATGGAATTTTGCAAGAGAACGGAAACACCATTACATTTTTTAAAATCTTTTTTCTATGCCGCTTCCTCTACAGATTAACCCGTTACCCTATGGGCAAGTGCTTGACACCTACAGGCTTCCATCCAGCAGATGTTACCCTAAGGACTCATGGGGATCTTTGTGCAAGAAGCTATTCATTGGGGAGGTCATCTACCCCTGGAAGCAGAAGCAAGAGAAACAAGACTGAGGGAGCACAGACAGTGTTTATTACATGAAGGACGCTGCCAAAGGTCTTTGAGTTTAATGAAGTTCTCCAGGAAACAGTTAAATTCTTTCCACTTCCTTGTTTAGTGATTTATAGAGCCCAGCATATTGACTCCTTTCCGAACCAAGGGTTGTGTAAATCCTCAACTGACTGTTAGCAGATGTCCTACCAAAACTACCTATAAAAATCAATGTGGAAGTATCTCCCCTAATAACCAGTCCCTTACAGCACAGATACATTCAGATAAGAGCTTAGGCTAAACACAGCCCTCAATTCCACTGAAAATTAATGAGCCAGGGGCCTTAAATCCCTGACTAGGCTCCTCCTGTAGACTTTGGGCTTGTTCACACTTTGTCTATGAGCCATGTTGATCAATGCAAGGGCACATAAAAAACTATTTGTACCTGTATTTTTACGCAGTTCGACTCCCCACACTGCAATGCATCTACCGAGGTACATAGATTTGAATGAAGTGATATTTTGTAACCCTTTAATAAAGTATAAGAAAAAAATGGTAAACAGTGCTTTGCATTGTAGCAAAGCACTGCCCCTACACAACGTACACTAGCTTGCCTGCGTTTTAGCTGGTGTGTGGAAAGGCTCTAACTTATTACTGGAGAATGTCTGCATAGGAGAGTTTTACTTTGAATGGAAAATTGCTTGTCTGCTTGGGATTTTGTGGTGACACCTCCCTCAGCCTTCCAGTAAAGGCAGTTATAGACGTAAGAGAACGTCTGCCGCAATATTATGTCTGAAATGTTCAGGATAATTATTAATATTATTTCAGGTACTGAAAAATAGTCTATATAGGTATATAGTCAATTTATGCAGTGCTTTACATATACATTGTACATTCACATCAGTCCCTACCCTCAAGGAGCTTACAACTTAAAGTCCCTAACACACATTCATACACAAGAGCCAATTTAGACAGGATCCAATTAACCTACCAGCATGTCTTTAGAGTGTGGGAGGAAGCCGGAGTACCTGGAGGAAACCCACGCAGGCACAGGGAGAACATGCAAACTCCAGGCAGATGGTGTCATGGTCGGGATTCGAACCAGCGACCCTTTTTGCTGCTAGGCGAAAGTGATAACCACTACCCTCCTGAATGGGACTGATGGAATTGATACTATATTACAGTATTATATACGTCCATGGTGGCAGGATATACTTGCTACATATGAGATAATCCTGGCAGAACAGCTTTGCTATCAGTGTGGGAATGCCTTATTGCTGTGTTCTTCCTAAATGCACATATGTGATGTTGGTGTATTCCTTGGCCTCCTGGGATGAAGTCCCTTTAAATTAATTTTCTGAATAGACCAGCTTTTGATTCTCATATATGAACATATGATTAAGACAACTTGCAAGACATACAAGAGTCTCTTTATTGCCCCTGTAGCCGGGTTTGTCATTACTTGATACTCCAACATAGTGAACTTGATTATCTCACATGGTTCGGGAAAAAGGCAACTCCTCATCCAGGTCCAAAAAAAAAAAAAAACACTCAGGATTTGTCCCACAGAGATTTTTCTGGGATGAAAGTTTCTTTCCTTGCACCAAAAGTTTAAAGAGTGGATTTTTAAAGTATCTAGATCACAACATACTGGTTTACAGAAAATATATATTTTTATTGACCACTTTTAAAAACAATTTCTTAGTTGTCTGTTGTTATTAATGTTATAATGTCCAAGACCTTATAACATTAACAACTGTAGTAGGCCATTGTACTTATGTAGTGATCTAACATTTGATCATTAACATTCATAAATTTTTACCAATTCCATCGTGTACAATATGTTGATATAAAAGAGGGGACAGGAGACTAGCTGAATGCATTTCCTGGAATTGGCCGGGTCGGATTTTCCTGACCAATCACTATCATGCGTTATTGCCTGAGCACCTCCCCTTCCTGCATGTTGGGCTGATATGCACAGGTATATTAAGCAAATAATAGCAAAGCTGGTTCTGTAGCTGGATTGTACATGTGTGGCTATCTTGCAGCTGTAGGCCGTTTGTCAGTCTGTAGCAGTGATGCCTGGTCTTTTTAAAAGCAGATGGATGACGTAGTACGGGGAGGTGTGGAAATGCCGTGATCCCAAGCAGACTTCCATTGCCAGTTCCATTTCAAATTAACATCCTGTTAAGGGAATCCCATTCCAAATAATAGACTGGACTTAACAGCTTTAAAGCAAAAGTCCTGATTTATTATTGCTAGTGTTGTACTATGCAGCCGCACATTCCTTTTATTTCTATTCGCAAACTGATCTAAGCTACCATAAGATGTTGACCCATTTTATGGCAAGTACAGACACTGGAGATCTACTATGGAAATGAGTGCAGAAAAGCCAAACCGCTCAATGTATACATGAAACATATACAGTATATTTCATTTGATTGACCTACCAAAAGTTTTTAAATTCTGTTTAGTCAATCCTTCAATTCACTCTACAAAGGTGGTCATCAACCCTGTCCTCAGGGCCCACTAACGGGCCAGGTTTTATGTATTACCTTGGGGAGATGCAGACTAGAATACGGCAATCACTGAGCAGCAAATTATATCACCTGTGATGTATTTCAGTTATCTTGCAAACCTGGCCTGTTAGTTGGGGCCCTCTACAACACTGCACAGCCAGGGCATTGACACTAGTCACTTTTGCAGCTCTTTACCACCCTGCGTCATTTCCTCGATCATTGGACTATGAAAGAGCTTCATCATACTACTGAGGTTCCCCCTGTGCTCTCTATCTCCTGTGTACCCCAACACCCAACCCCCCCCCCCCCCCCCCAGCTGCCTGGAAAAAAAGCACTGAACACTGCAGTATGATTGGCTGACAGTGCATAACCTCCCACGCTGTCTGATTTCTGCTATGCAGGAACTTGTGGGAAGATAATATAAAGGTGTATTATAGGCACTTATACAATCACTATTTTAAAATGCATTGAAATAATTTTTCCTTAAAGAATATGTAAATCCAACATTCCATATTCCTGATATGCATCTGCTGTACCTTGTACTTGTTTGAAAAAGTATCCTGATCTCTTTGTATTGCCTCTTTTGTGTGAAAAATCTGATGCTCCTGCAAGTCTCCCTGCTTTCCTATTAACCAATTCATCCCCGGAAGGTTTGGCTGCTCAATGACCAGATCATTTTTTGCAATTCGGCACTGCGTCGCTTTAACTGACAATTGTGCGGTCGCGCGACGCTGTACCCAAATAGAGCTTTCTTTTGGGGGTGTTTGATCATCTCTGCGTTTTTTTTTTTGCGCTATAAACAAAAAAGCGACAATTTTGAAATAAACACAATATTTTTTTATTTTTGCTATATTAAATATCCCCAATTTTTTTTTAAAAAAAAGCTAATTTTTTTTCTCAGTTTAGGCCGATATGTATTCTTCTACATACTTTTGGTAATAAAAATCGCAATAAGCGTATATTGATTGATTTGCGCAAAAGTTATAGCGTCTACAAAATAGGGGATAGATTTGACACTTTTATTATTATTTTTTTTTTTTTTTACTAGTTATGGCGGCAAGCTGCGTTTTTTATCGTGACTGCGACATCATGGCGGACACAGACACTTTTGACACATTTTTGGTACAATTGACAATTATACAGCGACCAGTGCTATAAAAATGCACTGATTACTGTATAAATGTCACTGGCAGGGAAGGGGTTAACACTAGGAGGTGATCAAGGGGTTAACTGTGTTCCCTGACACTGTGTTCTAACTGTAGGGGGAGGGGACTGACTAGAGGGGATGACAGATCGTGGTTCCTAGCTTAGGAACTAAATAGGAACTCATGATCTGTCTCTCCTCACAGAACAGGGATTTGTGTTCCTGTTCTGCCTTTCATGCCCGTGATCGCTCATGGGCAGCAGTCATCTTGGCCACGAGCATCGGCACCCCCGCAGTGCAGCGGGCACGCGCCTCCGAACCCACTTAAAGGAGCTGACGTATAGCTACGACAGCTCGCGGGAACATGCCGACCTGCTAGTGTATAATGATGGTCGGGAAGGGGTTAGGAAACTGACCACAACGTGGTCAGTTCTCTAGCTGTGCTGGGAACTCAGCCTGCATTCCTCCAGTGATCAGACTTGTCCTGACACACCCCTCCTGCACAGCCATTTACTGGGAGGATTGTTGTGCTGCTGTTTCTCCTCCCATAACTTATATATAGTTAGTTTTTATCTATACACAAATGTTTTTGTTTTTCATTTCTATTTTAAACTGGAAGGGTTGTTTTAAAAGGTGAGGGTTTACATATACTTTAAGGAATATCGTGATATTTTTTTGCCTTCTTAAATTATTAACTGTTCTTTGTATCTAAGTAGCACCAGCATATTGAGCAGCACTTTGTACAGTACACAGCAGCAGTCCCTGTCCCAGAGCAGCTGCCATATTAGCCAAGGCACAAACAGCTGGGCAGGTCTTCCTGTTCTGAGGCCCCGCCTTCATGACATCATCATTATAAACCAGGGCAGGAGTGGGCAGGATATGCCTCTAATGATGTCGAACTCTCAATGGACCCCTGTGCACATAAAAGATACGAGGGTGCCTAAGCACTGCCACTGTACAGACGTATTCTGCTGCTTCTTTTCAGGAATTACGTGTTGAAGATGTATTTTTACCTTGCTGATTTACTACACTAAAATGTTCTTACTGATCCTAGTTAGATAGATAAATGATAGATTTTAAAGTGGAAGTGGATCTTAAAAATAAAAAATTGCCAGCAGGTTGGGCCTTTTTGTTTTGTTTTTTTAAAGCGGAACTATACTCGCCTTAAATCCTGCGACACGCCGTCCTCAGGACTCACCGCCAGCGGCCGTTTTCTGGGTCTCGATCGCCAGCCTCTGTCATTGGCTTGGCCGAGGTGACGTCACTCCCGTGCGTGCGGGAGTTCTGTCAGATTCAGCATTGCTAAATTTGTGCAGTGATCTGCGCTTGCACAACTTACTGTACAAGGGCAGACAGGCAGGTAAGTAGCCCATCCACCCATTTTCATTGTGGAGCCTAAAGTTCCACTTTAATCTGTACATGGGGGGGGTAGGCAGCCTCGGTACTCCAACTGTGATCAACTACAAGTCTCATTAAGCCTCAGTCTCTGAGGGCCATGTCTGTGGCTGTCAGTCTTGCAATGGCTCTTGGGATTTGTAGTTCCAAAACAGCTGGAGTCCTGAGGTTTCCTACCCTACCGTAGACTGGCTGGGGGCACATGAGCAGAACAGAGTACAGTTCCAGCATCTTATAGATGCAGGGAATGAATTCAGGTGCTGAGATAATGTAATTTCATTGTGCAGATGCCTTAGTTGCATCATGGGAGGACCAAGAAGAAGGCAGACCCACAGGAAGAGAAAATGAACATGCATGTGGGGGAGCTCAGACCTCACATCATTAGAGGAGAGCAAACCCAAAGGTAAAATCTATGCTGTAAATACATGCACTTTGTGGTAAATTCCTCTCCATCACAGTTTACTGCTTTTTGCTTTAATTATAGGTCAACTTAAACCTAAAAGTATGTCCATTGCATTCTTTAGCCCATAGCAACTCATTCGCTGCTTGCTTGCATTTCCTTTTGGCCTTTTTCACATCTGTGGTGCTCTCTGAAGAGCGATCCATGTTTAGATTGCTTTTCAGAGGGCATTAGGCAATAAAGAGGTGTTTATATTGATGATTTAACCCTGTAATGCCCACTACCGTGAAATTGCATGCATTGTACGCTGTTGCAACACACCCCCATTGAACTTAATGGATGAATTTGACAAGTGGCACCGCTTTTCAAACTATGCACCCCGAGTTAAAAATGCAGCTGCCGCGATGCAAAGCATCACGACTGTGGTATGTGTACATTACAGTGCTGTTTTTAAGGCGGCTTGGCTGCCCATCAAAAAAAGCCCTAGCAGCGACTTTTACCGGGGATCAGTTAGACCCCTTTCACATGGAGGCAGTTTTCAGGTGTTTTAGCTCTAGAAATGGCGCCTGAAAACTGTCTCCCATGCTGCCTGAATGTGAAAGCCCGAGTGCTATCACACTGGGGCAGAAAAAGTCCTGCAAGCAGCTTCTTCGGGGCGGTTTGGGAGCGCTGTATACAGTGCTCCCAAAATGCCCTGCCCATTGAGATGAATGGGCAGCGCTTCCGAAGCGCCGCAACATGGGTGTTTTTAACACCTTCAACCGCTATCAGGGTTAAAAGTACTAGCGGCTGAAAAGTGCAGCTTAAACAGCGCTGCTCAAACAAGCGGCTCGTTAGCGCTAACGCACGGGCGGCTCCAGTGTGAAACTAGCCTAAGGCTGGCCATACACTATTCAATTTTCCTGTTCAACTTTCCTTTAGATTTACCAAAACCATATAATAGGAGGTCAAACCTAAACACTTTCAATTTGGATGCAATCAGGCAGGCCCTTGTACTACATAGTTGAAGGTAAATCTAAAGAAAATTGAACAGGAAAATTGTATGGTGTATGGCCAGCTTTAAGGTTTTTTTTTTGTTTTGTTTTTCCCCCCTGTTAGAGCTTATTGGACCACACTTTGATGTTTTTAGCCTTCCTATGGATCAGCTGTGAGTTTAGAGTCCTAAGGATTCAAGGTGTTTTGTGTTGCACTTGACAGGTCTGCAAAAAAGAAAAAAAAATGCATCTATGTGATTATAAATAGCAATTGGCATAAAATCTACTTGCTATAGCTATTACCCCTTCCTGTAGAATAGCTTCCATAATGGAACCTCTTTGCTTGTATCTTTAAACTCATGTGACAAGTAGCTGTATGTAATGTCTACAGCATTTGGGGATTTTCTATTCTAGGATAGATTATGGCAGCTAAGCACAATAAACATTAATACAACATTAAAGCGTTACTAAACCCAGGACCCTGCATTCACTATATCTGGTCTCCCACAATACATGGAAATGAAATCGTTTAGTAAATCTAAACTGCTAAATACCTTTTGTCATCAGCAGTATATACTGTATAGCAGTCTTGTGACTTCTATCACTGTCTGGCTGAGCACTGGTTAAAGCTTGAAGGAGGAGTTTTCATTCTCCTCTGACTGCCCTATGAGACTGCATGACCCCTGTCGCTCTGTCTGGACAGTGCTGATTGGCCCTGTGCTGATCACATGCACTCTCCCCCAAAAAAACAAAAAAATCCCTCTAGGAATACACACTAAACTGAGCAGGTGCAGAGTGCAACCAGGGCTCTGTACTATCAGCAGATGGATTGGGGACAGTAAAAGAAGGGGAGGATCAGAGAAGACAGGATCAAACGGCCTTTTTTACACAATGAAGAGGATTAACCCCTTAGATTCCACAGTGAGTATAACAAGCATGCTTTACTGTATATACAGACTGATTTTACTGTTGTGGGTTTAGTAACACTTTAATACAAGACAGAGACTTAATATGGAAGTAAAATTAGGCGATTGTATCTATGTGTATGGTCCATTTACTTGCAGTTCATTAATGTATGCTATGGTAAAGGCAGCCAATTAAAAAAAGAATGAGCTGCTGACGCTTCCTAACATAAACCTTTTTTGGTAATGCAGCACAATTCAAGGCCACTTACTACCCTGCATTACCACTTACTTGGGTTGCCAACTGTCTGTAGATTTACAGATAGTCTGTAGAAACAGGGCAATTTTCTGCTGGCCGTAAATATTCGTGAACAGCAGAAAAGTGCCCGTAAAAATACCCGCTTGTCCCTGACTCCCGTTCCATTGCAGCCAGAGGAAACTGTATTGGTTTTTGGGCACTTTTATTCATATATTTTTTTTAATTAGTGTCCTCATCCACGTAGAGAAATAGAAGGGACAATGTAAATTAAACAGTGTGCGTTTTAGTATCACTTTCATTTCTTTGTCTCAAACTCAGTTTCTAACCTAATAAGTAAGTGCCTGATCCCCTGTGTTACTATGTGTACACCTGTGCAAAGGAAATAATAAAAAACCATAACAAACCTAAAATGTGACCAATATTTGTGTTGGTGTCTGCTGCTGTGAACCGGGTAGTGTTAATGGTTAAAATAGTGACAAACAGTGAGTAAATAGTACAGCACTCCCCTATAATAAATATATAGATTCCCACACAGAGCACACTATATATGAGGCCCTATGTATATTATTATACAGGATTTATATAGCGCCAACAGTTTGCGCATCACTTAACAAAATGAAGGCAGACATTACAGTTACATTACAATTTGGTACAAGAGGAATCAGAGGGCCATGCTCTATGTATCACTTGAAACAAATACAATGTGCTGAGCTGGGTAAATAAATCATACAGACCAACAGCAGTAAATGCCATAAACCGAGACACCGCTGTGATACAAAATACCAGTGATTTACACTTCCAGAGATGTATGTAATTCCAATATAGCGAAGAATCTACTCCATGAACAAAAATCTCCAGTGCACGCTTCCTTCCAAACTATGCGCTCCATTTACGACCTTCCGCAGGTCAACATGCGCCTTCCCCTTTAAGGGGCTTAAAGAACCTCTTGTAGGCAGATGGATAGCACCAGGCCCTGCCAGTTTCGTCACACATCACGTGACTATCAAGGAGTATATACACCTTGATAAAGTCACGTGACAAAGCGCATCGGGACAGAGCCTAGTGACATCAGCACCCACACATGGGAAGTTTTTACCCTTTTTGCTGGTGGCCATTACAACATCCAAGATCCTTAAGAGGGCTGAAAACCCTAAATGTGCTATGCATGCTGTCTGAGTGCACCAGAGCTAGTGCACTGAAAAATGTGAGTTGTCAATTTTTATTTGTTTTAGTTTAAAGTGTTTTTAAATGATTCAGCACTATGCCAGTTTTCTGATTCCTTTAGGAGTACCACCGTTAAAGGGGTTGTAAAGGCAGAAGTTTTTTTTTTATCCTAATGCATTAAGATAATAAAACCTTCTGTGTGTAGCAGTCCCCCCTCCTACTTACCTGAGCCCCATCTCTATCCAGCGATGTACATGAGTGCCTCCGCCATCTGAGATCCTCCCTCCTGATTGGCTGAGGGACAGCAGAGGCGCCATTGGCTCCCGCTGCTGTCAAAGTCAGTTAGCCAATCAGTTGAGAGAGAGGGGCGGGGCCAAACCGCGGCTCAGTGTCTGAATGGACACAGGGGGATGTGGCTCGAGTACCCCCCATAGCAAGTTGCTTGTTGTGGGGGCACTCCACAGGACACAGCGGTTATACTAATCAAGGATCCATCTGCCCACCGGAGTTTTTTTAAGCCCCTTAAAGGGGAAGGCGCATGTTGACCTGCGGAAGGTCATAAATGGAGGTGAGCGCATAGTTTAGAAGGTGGTGGGCTCTGGAGAATTATTTAAATTTTACACGGAATAGTTTTTTCATTATATTGGACTTTTGCATATTATGTTTTTAAAAAAAATGTATATACAACATCTCTGGAAGTGTAAATCACTGGTATTTGTATCACAGCTGTGTCTTGGTTTATAGCATTTACTGCTGTTGGTCTGTATGATTTATTTACAGAGTTCAACACATTGTATTTGTTTCAAGTGCTATATAGGGCCTCATACATAGTGTGCTTTCAGTGTGGGAATGTCAGAAACCATGAAATTAGACCGAGACAGAAGTACAGTTAAATCACACTTGTTTAATAATAAAAGTAAATAGAACAAATGTAGTCAAAAAACATAGCCAGAGTTCAGGAACCGGAACGGATAGTCAGACAAGCCAAACGTCAGGGAGCCATAGATGAGCGTAGTAAAACAGCATGCAGGATCTGGAGCCAGAAGGGATGTCAGCCAAGCAAGTCTTTTTTACAGGAATGCAGGAGAGTGTCTCTGTGATGCTGACTAAGGTGAAGGCAGAGGTCCTGTGGACTGGATGGCTTAAGTAGGCAGGACTGACGTGCAGGATATCATCAACAGCTGAGTAACTGTGGAGAGATAGGAGCTGGCAATTAGTGGACAGCTGAGCGACCAGCTCAGAGAAGGAAGGGCTGAGCCCAGCTCTGACAGGGAATCTATATATTTATTATAGGGGAGCGCTGTACCATTTACTCACTCTCGCCTCAAATATTACAGGTACTTTTATAGGGCTCACATTTATTTATATACATACTAGGGCCACTTCAGATGGGAGCCATTTAACCTACCAGCATGTCTTTAAAGTGTGGGAGGAAACCCACACTGGCACAGGGAAAACCATTTTAAAAAGGAATAGTCCCTCTTTGGGACCATGTTTCATATAACACCCATATTTGGGTGTAACATGGTTGTGTTCCCCCAAACTGCTCCCACATTTACCTGAATTGAGGGTTGCATCTACCTGGAGCGCCCTATTGCCACTTGATTTTAATATGGCTGTGTGTGGCTCGACCAGCACAGCAACCATAGCAGAGGGACTCAGATTGCACTGGTACAAGTGCAGTGGCATCACTGCACTTGTAGTTCACCGTGTACTTCCAGTAGCCCCATAACAGAAGGTCCGTAACTCCATACAGCCTGGAGCTGGGATGTCAACCATGCAGGAACCTGTGTATTGCACCTGTGACACAATGATAATGGGCGCAATGCAAAAACTTAAAAAAAAAAAAAAAATTGCATTTTATTTTTTTTAAAGGTTATTAAGGCATGTGCATTTATAATTTTTATTTTTTGACAAAAGGTGGTGTTATGCCTTGAATCCATGTTTGTGTTCAGAATAGCAGATCAGGTTACAGACTGTTCACAGCATAGAAGGAAAATGACTTGGCAACTGTGATAGACAACTGACTCGATGGCACAATCTGCTGGCTGTTTTTGATAAAGATCGATTCATAGGCTTTTTTTATATATATTATACGGGCTATAAAGAAAATAAACACATTTTTAGCACTGAACTAAATAAAATATAGGCAACCTTATACATTCCGTCCTGCACTGTAAAACGGCAGTTGGAGAATGGAAGTTTGAATGCGATTCGTTTCCTGGGACAATACTGACAATTCCATTCTGGCACATTGACAAATAAAGGTTCTATGTTGATAAATAAGGCCCAACATGATTTTATTGTGAATGAGGAAGTTCCATCTTTTATTCTCAGATTAGAAATGTATTAGTCACTTTACTCAATAAATCTGTTAAAATATTTTGCCCAATACAGTTTTAGTTTATAATCTGTGTTTAATCATTGCAGATATATTTTGACCAATCCTGTTTTGTGAATCTTGTAGATGTCTTAATTATTTAACAAAAAAGAAAAAAAAATCATTTTATAGCCAATACAAAATGACTGTTGCTTTTTTTTTTTTTTTTTTTTTTAAGGGCACCATACACAAGATAAAATTGTTGTATGGTGCAAATACTTGCAACACAATCACAAGACACTTTCACCCTTTATTAGAGAGCAAGTTTTCATATTGTTGGAGCTCTAGAATTTGGTTGTAGAAGTTGCCTCCATTAGGTGAGATGAATAGAGACATAGACAGCTTTGGGTACATTAGGCCCTGTACAGATCTTATTATTATTATTGCATCCTAATACCCAAGTTACCAAAGAGAGAAGTGGCATGGCACAGAGGAGTGGGTGACCTAACACCTATACAGTGGAACCTTGGATTACGAGCATAATCCGTTGCAGGAGAATGCTTGTAATCCAAAGCACTCGTATATCAAAGCGAGTTTCCCCATAGAAGTCCATGGAAAATCAGATAATTCGTTCCGCATTGACTTCTATTGAATGCAATACCGCGTGTGGCCAGAGGTGGGGGCGCGGGAGAGCCTCGGAAATACTCAGGGACAGCTCGGCTGAACGCGGCAAGGCTCTGAAACTGAGTATTTCTGAGTGATTCTGAGTATTTCTGAACGGCTCCGAACCGTTCCGAGTGTCACCGGCGCCCCCCGCACCTCTGGCCAAATGCGGTACTGCACACCGCTTTAGCTTGAATTCTGCTTGTGTTGCGAGACAGCTCTCGCAAACCGAGTCAGAATTAAAAAAAAAAATAAAAAATTGCTCGTCTTTCAAAGCGCTCGTTAACCGCGTTACTCGTTAACCAAGGTTCCACACTGTATGTTGTATTACCAGACTGATGTGCAACGTCACATGGTATTTTGAGCACAACACCCTTTCCTGGTGTGATGTATTGATACCAGTGTGATATTATGTTACTAGTTTGATTTAATGTGTGATGTATTGCTACCAGTGTAATTCTACGTCACACGTGATATATTGTTGCCAGTTTAAATTCTACATACCCTGTTTCCCTGAAAATAAGACCTAGCGTGATTGTCAGTGCTGGTTGCAATATAAGCCCTGCCCCCCAAATAAGCCCTAGTTAAAGTCCTTGTAGGTCTTATTTTCAGGGGAAACAGGGTAGGGCTTATTTGGGGGGGGTAGGGCTTATATTGCAGCCATCACTGACAATAACGCTAGGTCTTATTTTCGGGGAAACATCGTAGGATATAGGAGAGAAGTAGGATATATGGGCATTTTAACTAGGAGTCAGACATGAAGCTATATGAAGGGTGGAAGGGAGATAGAAATCTTTTATCTTAAAGCAATACTAAAAGCTGAGACTTTTTTTTTCATGGATATGAGCACGCATAATGCACGCTTCTGGTAAACTTTTACTTTAAATGTAATTGTTATGCCTTCTATCACCTCCAGTCTATCAGCCTCCACCTTCTCTGGGTTCAGATGCTGATCTTCCCTGCTCAGTCTTTGTAATTTTTTTTTTTAACCGCTTCAATACAGGGCACTTATACACCTTCCTGCCCAGGCCAATTTTCAGCTTTCAGCGCTGTCGCAAATTGAATGACAATTGCGCGGTCATGCTACACTGTAACCACATTTTTTATAATTTTGTTCCCACAAATAGAGCTTGCTATTGGTGGTATTTGACCACCTCTGCGTTTTATTTTTTGCTCAACAAATAGAAAATGAGCGAAAATTTTGAAAAAAAAAAGTTTCTTTGTTTCTGTTAAAAAATTTTGTAAATAGGTACGTTTTATTCTTCAGTGGCGGGCACTGATGAAGTGGCACTGATATGCGGCACGGATGGGCACTGATGACACTGATGGGTGGCATTGCTGGGCATCACTGATTTTTATTGTGCCATAGAGGTCCCAGTCAGTGGGCACTGATTGGCATATGTTGGGCATTAATTTTCACATGTGGATGGCCATGGGGGGATGTACCTGGCCATCCACATGTTAGGTGCTTCCCTGGTGGTCCAGGTTGGGCAACCATGGGAGGGCTGCGCTGATAAACAATCAGTGCAGACCCCCCCTGTCAGGAGAGCCGCCGATCGGCTCTCCTCTACTCGCGTCTATCAGACGCGAGTGAGGAAAAGCCGATCAATGGCTCTTCCTGTTTACATCAATGATCAGCTGTGATTGGACATGGCTGATCACGTGGTAAAGAGCCTCCATCAGAGGCTCTTTACCAGGCTTGGTGTAGCGGTGTGCCAGACTGATTGCCGCGATGTGTGCTCCCACAGGCACGCGGCGGCTGTTATCCTGCAGAATGTCATATGACGCCCAGTCAGGATAACTGAACCACAGCCTGGCTGTCATTCTGCTATAGGCCGGGCGGGAAGTGGTTAAAGCGGGGGTCCACCTATCTATCTTTTTTTTTTTTTGAGTTCATTCACAAACTTTTCTTCTCAGCATTACATACTTACATATTGTGTGTAATATGTCCGCCTGTGTCAGATTTCGTCGCAAAGAATAACTTATATTATTCACTGCAGGCGGTTTCCATCTTCATTGTGGGCATTTGAAGCCCACAAGCATTTATTTCCTGGATGTGGTGAATGCTGTGCTCCCAGCATTCACCGCTCGTTCCTGCACATGCTCATTGGCATCCTGGGAAGCCTGAGACTAGCTCCCAGGAGTCTGGGAGAGGCTAGAAACACGCCTACTCCCACGGGAGGAGAACCAGGAAGTGCAAAGAATAGAAAAATAAAAGGTAATTATGGCGATTTCAATTTTTTTAAACGGCATGTCAGCATCTAGGCAAGGAAGAGAATAGATACAGATATTGTTCAACATTTGGGTGGAACCCCGCTTTAAACAAACCTGTTATACTTACCTGCTCTGTGTAATGGTTTTGCACAGAGCAGCCCTGATTCTTCTCTTCTGGGGTCCCCCTCCGACACTTCTGGCTCCTCCTGCCTCCAGAGTGCCCCAATAGCAAGCTGAATAGTATAGTAAAGAGTGCCCCTATAGTAAGGTAAAAAAAAATTCTGCCTTTAGAACCACTCACTTCCTGCCCAGGACTACATGTCCCACAAGACATTGCTCCTCACACATTCATAAGTTCTCAGGCAATTACTGACATATATGGACGGTGTACTGAGCTGTATGTGTGCTGCATTGTATTTTCAGATATGTAAACAAATAATGCATTCTGTATGCAGGCCAACTAATCAGCTGACCGACTATGAAAATAGTTAACAACTATTTTCATAATCGATTCGTTGTTTCGGCCCTAGCGGTGCTGCTTCCAGTGCAATTTAGGCCTCATGTACACTGCTGCTGCTAAATGTGACGTTTAGGTGTAGTTGGGCATTTTTTTTCAGCTGCCCCCGAACTCTCCTCCATGTTATCTTATCAGTACATGTACACAGGGTTGTCTATAGTTGTTTCTAGGCAGTTGTGTTTAGAAGCATTTTTTGGAACGCAAAAAATTGGGTCCAGATGGATGCATTTGAAACGCCAAATCCCTGTTACAGCTGCTAAACGCGGTAACTCACGTTTAGTTTACAGATGTTTTTCATTCCAACCAAAAAAAAAAAAAAAAAATTGTCTTTTTTTACAAACGCTTCTAGACGCAAACGTGGCTAAACAGCTGTTTTTAGACACCGGTTTCTAGCTGTCAAGAAATGTTGAACAACGTCCCGTATACATGAAGCCTCAGGCCTCATGTACACTGCTGCTAGTAAACGGACATTTAGGATTCAGTTTAGGACGGATATTTAGAGGCATTTGAAGACGCCAGATGCCTGCAACAGCTTGTAAATGTGGTAACTTGCGTTTCGTTTACAGGCTTTTTTAATGGAGATACATTTTTGACTATTTGGAAAAAAAAATAAAAAAATAAAGCTTCTAAATGCAAACACAGCATGCAAACGTAGCAAAACGGTCGTTTTTAAACATAGGTTACTATCTGTCAAGTTAAATAGTTCAGGAGAGGTTTTAAAACGTCCCGTGTACACTAAGCCTAATGTGTGCGGTGCCTCCAGTGTAATACGGTGCGGGTGGTGCTTCCAGTGTAATACGGTGCGGGTGGTGCCTCCAGTGTAATACGGTGCGGGTGGTGCCTCCAGTGTAATACGGTGCGGGTGGTGCCTCCAGTGTAATACAGTGTGTGGGCGGTGCCTCCAGTGTAATACAGTGTGTGGGCGGTGCCTCCAGTGTAATACAGTGTGTGGGCGGTGCCTCCAGTGTAATACAGTGTGTGAGCGGTGCCTCCAGTGTAATACGGTGCGGGAGGTGCCTCCAGTGTGATACAGTGTGTGGGCGGTGCCTCCAGTGTGATACAGTGTGTGGGCGGTGCCTCCAGTGTGATACAGTGTGTGGGCAGTGCCTCCAGTGTAATACGGTGCCTCCAGTGTGATACGGTGTGTGGGCGGTGCCTCCAGTGTAATACAGTGTGTGGGCGGTGCCTCCAGTGTAATACAGTGTGTGGGCGGTGCCTCCAGTGTAATACAGTGTGTGGGCGGTGCCTCCAGTGTAATACGGTGCGGGCGGTGCCTCCAGTGTAATACGGTGCGGGCGGTGCCTCCAGTGTAATACAGTGTGTGGGCGGTGCCTCCAGTGTAATACAGTGTGTGGGCGGTGCCTCCAGTGTAATACAGTGTGTGGGCGGTGCCTCCAGTGTAATACAGTGTGTGGGCGGTGCCTCCAGTGTAATACGGTGTGTGGGCGGTGCCTCCAGTGTAATACAGTGTGTGGGCGGTGCCTCCAGTGTAATACGGTGTGTGGGCGGTGCCTCCAGTGTAATACGATGTGTGGGCGGTGCCTCCAGTGTAATACAGTGTGTGGGCGGTGCCTCCAGTGTAATACAGTGTGTGGGCGGTGCCTCCAGTGTAATAAAGTGTGTGGGCGGTGCCTCCAGTGTAATACAGTGTGTGGGCGGTGCCTCCAGTGTAATACAGTGTGTGGGCGGTGCCTCCAGTGTAATACAGTGTGTGGGCGGTGCCTCCAGTGTAATACAGTGTGTGGGCGGTGCCTCCAGTGTAATACAGTGTGTGGGCGGTGCCTCCAGTGTAATACAGTGTGTGGGCGGTGCCTCCAGTGTAATACAGTGTGTGGGCGGTGCCTCCAGTGTAATACAGTGTGTGGGCGGTGCTTCCAGTGAGATGTGTTATGCTGCAGTGCAATGGAGCCTTTTCAGTGTGACGCTTTGCTTTAAGTGTAATGCAATGTTTTCCAGTGCAATGTGCTATGCTGCAGAGCGATGGCTCTTTTTTTAGTGCAATGAATTGATTTTGATGTGTTTCCCGTACAATGGCATTTTTCAGGGTCTTCTAACCATATCGTCCTGTTTTCTGCTAAATACAATACATGCTAAGACTTGTAGTGCACCGAGGACTGGATGACAGGCAGATCAGCCATTAGCTCCAAGTAGTCAGGTGCCTTTGTTGATGTCATGAAATCCACCTGAACAAAAATGCAGCCGATTTATAATGTAAGCCGTTTAATGAAGAACAAAAGCAGTCTTTAAGCCAAAAGATTGTGTTCTACAACCAGGATGTGATTTTGTAGTCCATGGTTATTATTTGACTTGTACAGGGAGCGGCTCTGACAGATCCTGTTACCGCTCATTCACCAAAGATCACACATCGATATTGCTGCTTTTGTGCTGAAATGTTTAGTTACTAGTCAGAGATATATATATATATACCGTATATATATATATATATATATATATATTTTATAATATAATATAAAATAAAACACACACACACACATCTTTTAAGCAGGAGACAGTAGGTTTTTTGTTAAAAAAAAATATACTTTATATTTTAAAAAAATAAGCACTTAATTGGGGTACATTCCACACTGTACTGCGACACAGCACATAAATACACCACATTACAATATAGTTCTAATCACACCATAAATTACATTTCTCCAGCGGCATGATGTCGAACGTGCAGAGCAAAGTTCCCCCGATCCCTCACCTCATGCATGATGCCACTTTATCCTATAAGCTGTATGTGGATCCTGAGCTGCCAACAAAATGCCAAGCAGCACACGGTCAGTTGACACCAATGATGGGCCACTGGGCACTATTCCCCCCCACCAAGACCAATGATGGGGCACTATTCCTTCCACAGATACCAATGATGGGACACTATTCCCCCCTACTGAAGCCAATGATGGGTGATGGGGCACTATCCCCCCCCCCCCCAACTGATATCAATGATGAGCCATTATTCTCCCCCCCACTGATACCAATAATGAGGCACTATTTCCCCCCCCACTGATACCAATGATGAGGCACTATCCCCCCCCCCCCACTTATACCAATGATGAGGCACTATTCCCCCCCACTTATACCAATGATGAGGCACTATCCCCCCCCACTGATACCAATGATGGGGGCACTATCCCCCCCCACTGATACCAATGATGGGGCACTATTCCCCCCCACTGATACCAATGATGGGGCACTATTCCCCCCCACTGATACCAATGATGAGGCACTATTCCCCCCCACTGATACCAATGATGGGGCACTATCCCCCCCCCACTGATACCAATGATGGGGCACTATCCCCCCCCACTGATACCAATGATGGGGCACTATTCCCCCCCACTGATACCAATGATGGGGGCACTATTCCCCCCCACTGATACCAATGATGGGGGCACTATTCCCCCCCACTGATACCAATGATGGGGGCACTATCCCACCCACTGATACCAATAAGCATGCGCCGGACTAACAAAAATGTGGGACTGGTGGAGGGAAGGGAAGCCATGATCAAGGGGATTTAAGTTCCTCTTTAATGGGTTAGGTCACCTTTATGTAAAGGCAAACTAACTCCACACACCCTCCCCCCCCCCCCGGCCCCCCACTGTATTTGCCCTGGGTTGCTGAGCTGTCAGTTTTGCTGCAGGCAGTCAGATGGTTCAGGGATTTGCAATTCCCGCTTCGCTTTCAGAATGGATGAAATCGGTGCACCGTGATGGCGTAGACAACCTCGGCCCTCCAGCCGTTTTGAAACTACAAGTCCCATGAGACATTGCAAGACCCTGACAAATCACTGGCATGATTCCTAGAGGCAGAGGCATGATGGGATTTGTAGTTTCACCACAGCTGGAGGGCCGAGGTTGCCTACCCCTGGCGTAGGCCATTCAAAATTGACCTGGTTCATCCCGGAAAAGGGGAGATTTTACTGGACTGCTGGGGGGATGCTGATGGCTCAGGAACCACGGAGGTAAGTACAGCAGCAAACGGGGCTTGGGGAGGGTGCCCGGTGTTAGTTTACCTTTACATTTTTTTTCTGTAAAGGTGAACTAACCCTTTAACTGTTTATGTCTTGGGGGGATGGTTAAAGCCCTTTTTCTTACCTGGTCTGCCAGACCGGTCCCTACAACCTCTTCTCCCCCTGCACTCCAGCATCTAAGGTTCTCTACCATCATCAAGACTGATGCAAGGACCATAGCCCTGCACTGAATGTAAGAGCACCAAGGGACAGTCCAATGCTCTAGAATAGGGGAGTACAGTCTGCTGGGGGAGGATCAGGTAAGTAGAATTGCTCTTATAGTTCCCCACCACCCCACAGAAGCCAGCAGTTAACCCTTCCACCACTGCAAGGAAGAACTTTAACAGAAGTCTGATTAGTAAACTGGAGTCCATCAGTCCAACGTGTGTTATTGGTATTGGCCAGGGGCCAAACGCCCCACCTACCCACTCTTCCCTGTACTACACACACAAAGAAACAATCTGATCTTAGTGGGGGGGGAAAAGAATATAAAGAAATGACTTCCTCCTCTTTCAATCCACCATTGCCCTGCAGTGTAATCCCCGATCTGACAGCAGTGCCTGAGCTCTGTGCGGATCTGATCACAGATCTGATCACATCGATCATCGCTTCTCCCTTCCTGATCCTCCGACTTCCACGTGTCCACCAACAACACACCGCTTGGTTCCGGGTGACAGCCGGACACGCCCCCTCCACCCCCGCATTGGCCGGCCGGAATGACGCGCCGCCGCTGATTGGCCCCTCTCTGGCAATGATGCAATGGGGAACCCTCTGGACACATACAGGTGGATGAATGTTATTGTAGAGGAGATCCGCCTGACACCCGGAAACTGGGAGCCCATAGACACAGCACAGGTGGGGGGGCCACAGGAGATGACAGGATCCAACTTTATGTGGGGCCCACACTGACACCCCACTGAGCCCTCAATACCCAGGATGAGAAGACCCCCTGTGTGCAGCTCACACCCCCAACAACATGACCCCTCCGGCTCTATGGATGACACTTGTCCTGTACATCACACTGGGGCCACAGGTGAGATATTGTTACATTTATTTCTAGGATTATGTATGAGAATAAAGAGGGCCATACACCATACAATCTGATTGTACAATCTCCTTTAGACCTGTCATACATTATACAGTATGATTGTACAGAACCCTGGTGGAAGAAAGGCTGAACTAGATCCCTGGGACCCGACCTGTGGCCCTGGTAATTGCTGTGTGGCCCTTGTAGACCCCAGATGTGGGAGTGAGAAAACTGCAGTGCAAAGGGGGCTGTAATGTCAGTGATCGCTAGCAGTCTTAGGTAATATATCCTTAGTCTCTGATCGTCTCTTCTAGTATATCCGCAGTCTCTGATCGTCTCTTCTAGTATGTCTGCAGTCTCTGATCGTCTCTTCTAGTATGACTGCAGTCTCTGATCGTCCCTTCTAGTATGTCCGCAGTCTCTGATCATCTCTTCTAGTATGTCCGCAGTCTCTGATCATCTCTTCTAGTACGTCTGCAGTCTCTGATCATCTCTTCTAGTACGTCTGCAGTCTCTGATCATCTCTTCTAGTACGTCTGCAGTCTCTGATCATCTCTTCTAGTACGCCTGCAGTCTCTGATCGTCTATTCTAGTATGTCCGCAGTCTCTGATCATCTCTTCTAGTATATCCGCAGTCTCTGATCGTCTCTTCTAGTATATCCGCAGTCTCTGATTGTCTCTTCTAGTATGTTTTCAGTGTCTGATTGTCTCTTCTAGTATGTTTTCAGTCTCTGATTGTCTCTTCTAGTACGTCTGCAGTCTCTGATCGTCTCTTCTAGTATGTCCGCAGTCTCTGATTGTCTCTTCTAGTATGTTTTCAGTCTCTGATTGTCTCTTCTAGTATGTCTGCAGTCTCTGATTGTCTCTTCTAGTATGTTTTCAGTCTCTGATCTTCTCTTCTAGTATGTCCGCAGTCTCTGATTGTCTCTTCTAGTATGTTTTCAGTCTCTGATCTTCTCTTCTAGTATGTCCGCAGTCTCTGATCGTCTCTTCTAGTATGTCTGCAGTCTCTGATCGTCTTTTCTAGTATGTCTGCAGTCTCTGATCATCTCTTCTAGTATGTCTGCAGTCTCTGATCATCTCTTCTAGTATGTCTGCAGTCTCTGATCGTCTCTTCTAGTACCTCTGCAGTCTCTGATCGTCTCTTCTAGTATGTCTGCAGTCTCTGATTGTCTCTTCTAGTACGTCTGTAGTCTGATCATCTCTTCTAGTATCTCCGCAGTCTCTGACCGTCTCTTCTAATATCTCCACAGTCTCTGATCATCTCTTCTAGTATGTCTGCTAGACGTGCGCCGTCAGTAAATTTGTTTCATTCCGTTCGGTTTCGTAATTCGTGTCCGAATTTGGATTTGTACGAAATACAAATTTTCATTAGGTTCAATAACTTTTCGTAATGTTCGTTTTGATGAATTTAAAAAGCAAAAAATATCTTTTTCAATATGGCAGTCGTCGGACTCATTATGCTCATTATGACCACCATCCCTGTGCTGTGCTGACTTCCTGGGTTTTTAACTTCATCATAACGAATAATCGTAATTATTATGACAATAATAAAACAATATAAACAGACTCCCTTATTTTGTCCAATTCTGAATCTCCCATTGACTACCAATACCAGTCTCACTCCCATATTAAAAAAGGTCATTTCCCCAACCCTCCCTCAGCAGCAGAAGAAAACCTCTGATTGGTCAACAAAACACCAGTCACATTTCCGTTGTAACAGAATTTGGATCCAAAATTCATCAACGAAATTTCTTATAAAATTCGGAAGCATAGCAATTCGTATTTCGGATGCTTCCAAATGTACTAATTTTCAGAAATTCGTACGAATTTTCGATTCGTACGAAACAAATCGCACATGTCTAATGTCTGCAGTTTCTGACCATCTCTTCTAGTATTTTTGCAAACTCTGACCGTCTCTTTTAGTATGTCCGCAGTCTCTGACCGTCTCTTACCGTCTCTTCTAGTATGTCTGCAGTCTCTGACCATCTCCTCTAGTATGTCCACAGTCTCTGACCATCTCTTCTAGTATGTCCGCAGTCTCTGATCATCTCTTCTAGTATGTCCACAGTCTCTGATCATCTCTTCTAGTATGTCCGCAGTCTCTGATCGTCTCTTCTAGTATGTCCACAGTCTCTGACCATCTCCTCTAGTATGTCCGCAGTCTCTGACCGTCTCTTTTAGTATGTCTGTAGTCTCTGATCATCTCTTGTAGTATATCTGTTGCTTCTGACCATGTCTGAAGCTGCAGACATTCTAGAAGAGATGGTCATGATACTTGATGCTCATAATGCATCGTTTTGGTAAATCTGAAGTTGACTGAACCATCAGATAGTAATATGCATGATGGTGATTCTAAGAAGTGTTGTGATATCACTGCAGCCTACTGATTCTGATTATAACAGAACTGTTCTCAGTACTGATACTTTCATACATCCGGCTCTGTAGTTTGCAGCTGTCTCTCTGTTTTTCAAAGCACAGCCAGGTGTTTGAGGAATTGTCCTTGGAAATATCTGTCCCTGGTAACATCCTTGGTTTTCAGAGCTGGCTGGATGCACCATAAAATGCTTGTTAGATTTTACTTCAGATCTATTTTTTGTGCTTTTTTTGACATTTTCATTTTGTGTGTCAGAATTCAAAATGCTAAAATAATATTCTTTACATTTGAGAATCCAGCATTAGGACTTTTGTATGAGGGCTTTTGGGATCACTTTCAGTCATAAATTGTAATTGGTTATTTTGTATTCTGTGGTCATGTCGGTCTGTTGAGTGATGACCTCTATGACATCTAGATCAGTAGCTGTCAAATTTTGGGGTATGGGCGCCTCAACTATGATCCCTGAAGGCACTGAGGCTTTATTCACACTAATGCGTTTTTTGGTGCTTTTTGCATTTTGCAGAAATGCAGGAAATTTTTATTTTAGCATGGGTTCCTATGGAACACGTTCACATCAATGCATTTTTGTGCCTCTGCGTTTTTGGAAAGGGTCTGGGACTTTTTTCCCTGCATAATGCAGCGTTTTTCATGTAATAGACTTCAATGGACCTGCATCCAAAACGCAAGTGCTGCGTTTTTTCCACGATTTGAGTTTTTTTATTCACATTCACTGTATATAGCTGGTTGCTAAGGAGCGGGCCGGGAAGCCGGCCGCCATGTCCTTAACAACCAATGAGTCATCAGCTGTCAGCGGGCTTTCCCACTGACAGCTGAATGTAAAAAAAAAAGAAAAATTGCCAGCTTATAAAACTTCATCAAAAAAACGTTGTGGGGCCCCCCCCACAAAGACCATACCAGACCCTTGTCGGGGTCTGCGGGTGGAGGGCTTATCGTAATCTGGAAGCCCAACTTTAACAAGGGAACCCCCAGATCCCGCCCCCCCTTTATGTAAATGTGTATCGGGTACATCGTACCCCTACCCATTCGCCAAAAAAGCAGTGAAATGTATAAAAAAAAAAACAAGAGCTGGTTTTTGACAAGTTCTTTTATTTAAAAAATAGCTCTGAGCAGTCTTCTCCCCCCGCTGTCTCTCGCGGTGCCATCTTCTGCCCGAGCTGTCTTCTTCCACTGCCGTCTCTCCTGCCACCGTCTTCTTCCCGAGCTGTCTTCTACCGCACAGCTGTCTTCTTCCCCGCCGCTGTTGTCTTCTTCACCGCCGGTTACCAGCTAAAAACAAAAAAGGCCGCTCTTGTTCACAAGGGGCGGGCTCTCTGGGTAACATCATCGGATGGCCACGCCCCATGGCTATATAAGAGATGTCAGACAGTGGGGGACGTCACAACGGAGGAAGAGAGCCTCAGGACAAAAGTGATCTTTTTTGTTTTTAGCGGGTAACTGGTGAAGAGGAAGAAGACAGCGGTGCGGGAGAGACTCAGGTGGGAGAACATGGCTCGGGGAGACTACAGCAGGAGTAGACAGCTTGGAACTATTTTTTTAATAAAGGACTTGTTAAAAACCGTCTCCTTGTTTTTTTTACATTTCACTGCTTTTTTGGTAAATGGGTAGGGGTACTATGTGCCCGATTCCCATTCACATGTGTGGGTGGGATCTGGGGGTCCCCTTGTTAAAGGGGGCTTCCAGATTCCGATAAGCCCCCCCACCCAAAAACCCAGACAACCACTGGCCAGGGTTGTTGGGAAGAGGCCCTTGTCCCCATTAACAAAGCACCCACCCCCCCCCCCCCATGTTGAGGCCATGCGGCTTGGTATGGTTCGGGGGGGGGGGGGGGCGCTCACTTGTCTCCTCTCTTTCCTGACCTACCGGGCTGCATGCTCGGATAAGGGTCTGGTATTGATTTTGGGGGGGGCTCCACACCATTTTTTTTAAATTTTAATTTTGGCATGGAGGTGTCCCCTCCAAATGGTAACCCCCTGACATGCCACATTTTACATGTAATTTTTTTGGGGGGAGCGGATACCTTGTTTTTATGGGCACCCAGTTCCCACTTCCTCCCACTTCCTCCCCGGACTCCGTGGCGCTGGAAGGAAAATCACCTCTCCCCCCTCCCTCCCTGCAATCTTTTGGGAAACAGCACAGGTCCCAGAAGATTGCCCGACCATTCACAGCGCCCAGCTTGGCCCGCGCATGCGCAGTGTGCGCCCGGCTGTGAAGCCACAGCCAGGCTCCCACAGTTAGAATGTCAGCGCCTTGGACAGGAGGGGGAGAGGAGCGGTGCTTCGTGAGCCACATTGCTGGACCGTGGGACAGGTAAGTGTCCAAATATTAAAAGTCGGCAACTACACTTCTTGTAGCTGCTGACTTTTAGAAGGGTGTAACTCCACTTTAGGGATGCGGCGGCCGACCCGCTCTTTAGCAACCAGCTATATACAGTGAATGTAAAAAAAAAAAAAAACACACAAATTGCAAAATCGCGGTGAAAACACAGTTACAAAAACGCAGAAAGCACAGCAAAAAGCACTGTAGAAACGCTCAAAAGCAACATGCATAGATGTGAATCGAGCCTAAAGAGACTGCAGACATACTAGAAGAGATGGTCAGAGACTGCGGACATACTAGAAGAGATGGTCAGAGACTGCAGACATACTAGAAGAGATGGTCAGAGACTACAGACATACTAGAAGTGATGGTCAGAGACTGCAGACATAATAGAGGAGATGGCCAGAGACTGCGGACATAATAAAGGAGATGGCCAGAGACCGCGGACATACTAGAAGAGATGGCCAGAGACTGCAGACATACTAGAAGAGATGGTCAGAGACTGCGGACATACTAGAAGAGATGGTCAGAGACTGCAGACATACTAGAGGAGATGGCCAGAGACTGCAGACATACTAGAGGAGATGGCCAGAGACTGCAGACATACTAGAGGAGATGGTCAGAGACTGCGGACATACTAGAGGAGATGGTCAGAGACTGCGGACATACTAGAGGAGATGGTCAGAGACTGCGGACATACTAGAGGAGATGGTCAGAGACTGCGGGCATACTAGAGATGGTCAGAGACTGCGGACATACTAGAGATGGCCAGAGACTGCAGACATACTAGAGGAGATGGTCAAAGACTGCGGACATACTAGAGGAGATAGTCAGAGACTGCGGACATACTAGAGGAGATGGTCAGAGACTGCGGACATACTAGAGATGGTCAGAGACTGCGGACATACTAGAGATGGTCAGAGACTGCGGACATACTAGAGATGGTCAGAGACTGCGGACATACTAGAGATGGTCAGAGACTGCGGACATACTAGAGATGGTCAGAGACTGCGGACATACTAGAGATGGTCAGAGACTGCGGACATACTAGAGATGGTCAGAGACTGCGGACATACTAGAGATGGTCAGAGACTGCGGACATACTAAATGATTAGGTCAGAGACTGCGGACATACTAGAGATGGTCAGAGACTGCGGACATACTAGAGATGGTCAGAGACTGCGGACATACTAGAGATGGTCAGAGACTGCGGACATACTAGAGATGGTCAGAGACTGCGGACATACTAGAGATGGTCAGAGACTGCGGACATACTAGAGATGGTCAGAGACTGCGGACATACTAGAGATGGTCAGAGACTGCGGACATACTAGAGATGGTCAGAGACTGCGGACATACTAGAGATGGTCAGAGACTGCGGACATACTAGAGATGGTCAGAGACTGCGGACATACTAGAGATGGTCAGAGACTGCGGACATACTAGAGATGGTCAGAGACTGCGGACATACTAGAGATGGTCAGAGACTGCGGACATACTAGAGATGGTCAGAGACTGCGGACATACTAGAGATGGTCAGAGACTGCGGACATACTAGAGATGGTCAGAGACTGCGGACATACTAGAGATGGTCAGAGACTGCGGACATACTAAATGATTAGGTCAGAGACTGTGGACATACTAGAAGTGTTGTTGTAGATGGCAGACTTGCTACAGGACTGTCAGAGACTGGGTATATGTTACGTGCAAACCAGTTCTCTCTCTCCCACTTCTGGAGTCTGCAGATTATATCAGTGATGTTTTTAGTCTCCTGTATGGGGTCCCTTCTACCACCAACCACCAATCTTAGGAGCTTTCTCTCCCACTGACCACCGTAACAGGGCACTTCTCAACTGAATACCAATGGGATGAGGACATTCTCTTAGTGACCACCAATGTATGAGGACATTTCCTTAGTGACCACCAATGTATGGGTTCTTTTTTTTTTTTATGTTAATAAACATGAATGTAAGGGAACATTTTCTTACTGACCACCAATGTAAGGGGATGTTTCTTTACTGACCTCCAATGCAAAGGTAACTTTCCTTAAATGAATGGGCTGCCAGCACAACCTATTGTGCCTAAATTTGGTCATGACCCTTTCTTGTAGCACAATAAATGGCACTGCACTGTCGTTCATTGCTCTGTGTTGCAGGGTGCTACAATGCAGGTGCGTTGCTTCAGTGCATCAAAATATATGGCACTGCAATGCATGTTATGTGTGTTACCATTTGTTATGGTAATGCATGCATTACTTTGTGGAAGTTTAAATAGGCCCACAGGGCTCGTTTACACTTATAGCAACCCTTGCTGCCCGACTGAAAAGTGATCCACACTATTCAGAGGGCAGTTGACACGCTGCTGCGAGACAAATTGTCACCTCTTTACTCCTGTTTTAACCCTGAAAAGCCTGCATTGCACATGGTTGCAGAGAGGTTGTAGTGCAGCTGTGGCCATGAAGCAAAGCATTTCAGTCGTAGCATGTGTACAAGCTCTTCCAGCCGCTGTGTTAGATTACAGGGGTGGTAAATTTGCAGATCATCTGCCTATTTTTGCCTCCCCCTGACTGCATGTATGAAAGGGTCCTTAGTGTGCTGTCTTTCATCCAATCAAAATGCTGTGGCCAGAGAGCTGACGCCACTTTATTCTGTACAGAAAGGGGTGTCACCCACCTAGCTGTGCTGTCTGGCAGAGGCAGCTAAACAGACAGGACACATACAATATTACCAAAAGTATTGAGACGTTTACCTTTACACTCACATGAACCTTAATGGCATCCCAGCCTTAGTCCGTAGGGTTCAATATTGAGTTGGCCCACCATTTGCAGCTATAACAGCTTCAACTCTTCTGGGAAGGCTGTCCACAAGGTTTAGGAGTGTGTTTATGGGAATGTTTGACCATTCTTCCAGAAGAGCATTTGTGAGGTCAGGCACTGATGTGGACGAGAAGGCCTGGCTCGCAGTCTCCACTTTTATTCATCCCAAAGGTTTTCTATCGGGTTGAGGTCAGGACTCTGTGCAGGCCATTTAAGTTTCACCCCAAACTTGCTTGCTTAGTGCACTGTTCCAAATTATGGTTTGGGGTTGTTTTTCAGGGGTTGGGCTTGGCCCCTTAGTGCCAGTGAAGGGAACTCTTAAAGCGGAGTTTCACCCAAAAATGGAACTTCCGCTTTAAGTACTTGTGACCCCCTGACATGACATTTGGCATGTTATTTTTTTTTTGGTGGGGGTCGGAGGAGTGGGTACCTAGTTTTCACAGGTACCCGCTCCCACTTCCGTTCGGGCTGTCTAGGTGATCCGAGCAGAAGTTCTGCTCTCCCCCTCCCTCCCTGCAATCTTCTGGGACATGTTACAGGTCCCAGAAGATTGCCCAACCAATGAGGAGGAGGCGCAGTGCAACTCGCGGTTGTGAAGGCGCAAGCTGTCACGGCTGAGTGCTCACACTTGTAGTGCCAGCTCCCACTTCATCTCCTGGCGCCGAGTGGAAGTTCACTTCTCCCCCCTCCCTCCCTGCAGCCTTCTGGGACACGTCACAGGTCCCAGAAGATTACCCAACCATTCACAACAGTGCGCGCCCCGCTCTTGCAATGCCGGCGCCGCAGAGAGGAGGGGGAGAGAAGCGAGGCTTCGGGTGCAGGACCATGGGACAGGCGAGTGTCTCTTTATTAAAAGTCAGCAGCTACACTTTTTGTAGCTGCTGACTTTAAAATGGGTGGAACTCCGCTTTAAGGCGTCAGCATAACTAGACATTTTGGACAATTTCATGCTCCCAACTTTGTGGGAACAATTTGGGGATGGCCCCTTTCTATTCCAACATGACTGCACACCAGTGCACAAAGCAAGGTCCATAAAGACATGGATGAGTGAGTTTGCGGTGGAGGAACTTGACTGGCCTGCACAGAGTCCTGACCTCAACCTGATAGAACACCTTTGGGATTAATTAGAGCGGGCCAGGCCTTTTCATCTACATCAGTGCCTGACCTCACAAATGCTCTTCTGGAAGAATGGTCAAACATTCCCATAGACACACTCCTAAACCTTGTGGACAGCCTTCCCAGAAGAGTTGAAGCTGTTATAGCTGCAAAGGGTGGGCCAACGCAATATTGAAACCTACAGACTAAGACTGGGATGCCATTAAAGATCATGTGTGTGTAAAGGCAGGTGTCCCAATACTTGTGGTAATATACTGTATGTAATTGAACTGCATTTAGTTGTTTGTTCGGAGTTCAGCTTAAAAGCCGAAGACAAACCTGCTGCTTAGAGAAAATGATTAAATCCTGTAATAGGAGACTGTTAGATTCTAATCTGTGAGGCTCCAGGTTCCAGGACAAAGCCTGTGCTGTGAAAACAGAATTGATCGCACGCTGTGGGGTTCTGCCGAGCCCTCCTGAACGGACATATTCATCATGTCACATTTGGCATAGTGCAAATAATACTCCGCTCCTCCCATGGAAACACTCCTGTGTGAATCAATATTTGCAGTGAACAGGTGGATATCAGACACGGCTTTATCTGTGCACAGGAATCCAGAGGTGCTCCTTGTAATTAAAGCACAATGGATATAAAAAGTCTACACACCCCTGTTAAAATGTCAGGTTTCTGTGATGTAAAAAAAAAAATGAGACAAAGAGAAATCATTTCAGAACTTTTTCCACCTTTTAATGTGACCTATAAACTGTACAACTTAATTTAACAACAAACTGAAATCTTTTAGGTGGAGGGAAGTAAAACTAAAATAATACGGTTGCAAAAGTGTGCACACCCTTAAACTAATGCTTTATTGAAGCACCTTTTGATTTTATTATAGCACTCAGTCTTTTTGGGTATGAATCTATCAGCATGGCACTTCTTGACTTGGCAATATTTGCCCACTCTTTGCAAAAACACTCCAAATCTGTCAGATTGCGAGGACATCTCCTGTGCACAGCCCTCTTCAGATCACCCCACAGGTTTTCAATTGGATTCAGGTCTGAGCTCTGGCTGGGCCATTCCAAAACTTGAATCTTCTTCTGGTGAAGCCATTCCTTTGTTGATTTGGATGTATGCTTTGGGTCATTGTCATGCTGAAAGATGAAGTTCCTCTTCATGTTCAGCTTTCTAGCAGAAGCCTGAAGGTTTTGTGCCAATAATAACTGGTATTTGGAACTGTTTATAATTCCCTCTACCTTGACTAAGGCCCCTGTTTCAGCTGAAGAAAAACTGCCCCAAAGCAAGATGCTGCCACCACCATGCTTCACGGGTATGGTGTTCTTTTGGTGATGTGCAGTGTTGTTTTTGCGCCAAGCATATCTTTTGGAATTATGGCCAAAAAGTTCAACCTTGGTTTTATCAGACCATAACACTTTTTCACACATGCTTTTTGGAGACTTCAGATGTGTTTTTCGCAAAATGTATCCGGGCTTCCGTGTTTTTCTTCGTAAGAAAAGGCTTCCGTCTTGCCACTCTACCCCATAGCCCAGACATATGAAGAATACGGGAGATTGTTGTCACATGCACCACACAACCAGTATTTGACAGATATTCCTGCAGCTCCTTTAATGTTGCTGTAGGCCTCTTGGCAGCCTCCCTGACCAGTTTTCTTCTCGTCTTTATATCAATTTTGGAGGGACGTCCAGTTCTTGGTAATGTCACTGTTGTGCCATATTTTCTCCACTTGATGATGACTGTCTTCACTGTGTTCTATGGTATATCTAATGCCTTGGATATTCCTTTGTACCCTTCTTCTGACTGATACCTTTTAACAACGAGATCCTTCTGATGCTTTGGAAGCTCTCCGAGTACCAAGACTTTTGCTGTAGGATGCAACTAAGAAAATGTCAGGAAAGACCTACTAGAACAGCTGAACTTTATTTGGGGTTAATCAGAAGCACTTTATATGATGGCAGGTGTGTACTGACTCCTATTTAACATGAGTTTGAATGTGATTGCTTAATTCTGAACACAGCTACATCCCCAGTTATAAAAGGGTGTGCACACTTATGCAACCACATTATTTTAGTTTTTTATTTTCACACCCCCCCCTAAACGATTGCAGTTTGTTTTTCTATTGAGTTGTACAGTTTATAGGGGTATGTAGACTTTTTATAGCCACTGTATACTCTGCTCACAGCTTAGGGCCCATTTGTGGAAAGTCTGATAGAATAAAATGTACCCCATGTCAGCCAGCCACACTTCAACGCATCAGAGCGTCCACTTTGTTGTCCCTGGTCTCAGCGTTATGTATTGCGGTGTAGTCTGGTTCCAGAAAGCTCTTCACTTTTTTCTGGGTGTGTGTCCTCTGGGAAAATGTCTCAGCAGTTGGGGTCCCCAGAACACTCGATTACCGACAACAAGCAGTGGGGTGATTAGGTGTACTACAGCTGTGCCTGGGGAAGTATTCAGTGTTCCCTATATGCGGTTTAAGGTTTAATTTTTCTCCAACCTATAATCTCTGTATATATCACTGATCTAAAACATTTCAATAAAAGTGTATCTGGCGCCAATTTATTGCAGCTTTGGATATTGTGGAGAATAGGGATTTTTTTGGGGGGTGATCAGACCCACTCACTTTCTGTCCTAAGTGACAATGTACTCTCAGTCTTATGGTGACCCTGCTCACTCGCTGTCTATTCTAGGAGAAACCACACTCACTCACTTCCCATCCTCACTTCACGATGCTTGCTCAATTCCTGTCTTTGGTTGACCCTGCTCAATTGCTTTCTGTTCTAGGGTGACCACACATACTTCCTGTACTAGCAGGACCCTGCTCACTCGCTTCCTGTCTTAGGGTGACCCTGTTCTCTCACTTCCTATCTTAGGGTGACCCTGTTCTCTCACTTCCTTTCCTAGGGTGACCATGCTCACTCACTTCCTGTCCTAGCAGGACTCTGCTCACTTACTTCCTGGCCTAGGGTGACCAAACATACTCACTTCCTGTCTTAGGGTGACCCTGCTCACTTCCTGTCCTAGAGTGACCAGGCTCACTCACTTCCTATCCTAGCGGGACCTTGCTCACTCACTTTCTGTCCTAGGGTGACCATGCATAGTCACTTCCTGTCCTAGGGTGAACCCACGCTCTTACTTCCTGTCCTAGGGTTACCATGCTCACCTAGTTTCTGTCTTAGGATGACCACACTCTCTTACTTTCTGTCCTAGGGTGACCACGCTCACTCAGTTCCTGTCCTAGGGTGACCACGCTCACTCAGTTCCTGTCCTAGGGTGACCACGCTCACTCAGTTCCTGTCCTAGGGTGACAAGGACCACTCAGTTCCTGTCCTAGGGTGACTACACTTTCTTACTTCCTGTCCTAGGGTGACCACACTCACTTCCTGGTCTACGGTGACCACGCATAATCACTTCCTGTCTTAGGGTGACCATGCTTATTTTCTGTCTTAGGGTGACCACACTCCCCCACTTCCTGTCTTAGGGTGACCACGCTCACTCACTTCCTGTCCTAGGGTCACCACACTCCCTCACTTCCTGTCTTAGGGTGGCCATGCTTACTTCCTGTCCTAGGGTTACCAGGCTGTAGCTGCCTGAGGAGAACTAGGCAGGATTGATAACATGGTCTGAGATAACAGCGCAGAGGAAGTTAGGAGCTCACTGGGTTTCTGGCAGGATCAATGTGTATTCTTCACACACAAAAGGAACAGAATAAGAGAAGTTCATAGTCAGGTGGACACTGGACACACACTGTAAGGCCGCCATTCATGACTGTGTCAGTGTTTTGTGTCCACATTGCTGGAACTGGACAATGGCCAGAAAACCAGTACCCGCACATGATTGCCGTGTCCCTCATGGTCCTCCTGTGTGTGACTTTGGAATGTTCCGGACACTGCCATTCATTTTCCTCCTGTGTGGGACAATAGCCGGGTCCCCGATGTCAGCAGCAGGACACCAGGTGGGGTCTTTTCAGGACAGAGACATGGTAACTTCTTGTCATCAAGCCTGGGGGGCCTATCATGTCATGTGTGTGTGTGGCAGCAGTTCAGTGTGACGTGGTGCTCCGTGTCATGTGACCCCGGCCTGTGCGTTCCATTGTTTGAGGTAATGGCGATAATCCACCCACAGTGTAAACATAGGAGCAGCCAGCCGTGTGAACCGTCTCCTGTGTACACTCAGAGGACTTCATAACGATGAGACAATCCTGTACTAGAGTCCTTGTTCACTTGTTCTACTGCGTGTCCCCCCCTTTTTTTTTCTTCATCTTGTGCGTTTTTATGTGATTTTTGATGCCTTACAGTACGTTCCAGTGCATTTTTGATGCATTTTGATATGTTTTTGATGCATTTTGCTTTGTTTCAGATGCATTCCATACATAAAAAATGCAACGTGATCTACGTTTGTTGACTGCACTGGAACTGAGTGCACTGGTGTGAACTACAGCCATTGAAATACATAGAAAACACTGTGCATGCGTTTTTGATGCAGATTAAAAACGCACTGGACTGCATCTGGTGTGAACCAGCCCTTAGAGAATAATTGTGAAGGCTGCTATTGATGGCCTCTACTTTTGAAAATGCTAATTACCTGGCTGGCCTGACGATTTTATTAGCTTCAGTACTTTATGAATGATTGACCTGAAACAAGTATGTCGATATACACTCACCGGCCACTTTATTAGGTACACCTGTTCATTTGCTTGGTAACACACATTTTGCTAATCGGCCAATCACATGGCAGCAACTCAATGCATTTAGGCCTCTAGCTCTGGTGAAGACAACTTGCTGAAGTTCAAACTGAGCATCAGAATGGGGAAGAAAAGGGATTTAAGTGACTTTGAACGTGGCATGGTTGTTGGTGCCAGACGGGCTGGTCTGAGTATTTCAAAAACCACTGATCTACTGGGATTTTCACACACAACTATCGCTCCGGTTTACAGAGGATAGTCTGAAAAAGAGAAAATATCCAGTAAGCGGCAGTTGTGTGGAGGAAAATGCCTTGTTGAGGTCAGAGGAGAATGGACAGACTGGTTTGAGATGATAGAAAGGCAACAGTAACTCAAATAACAACTCGTTACAACCAAGGTATGAGGAATACCATCTCTGAATGCACAACACACCGAATCTTGAAGCAGATGGTCTACAGCAGCAGAAGACCACGCCAGGTGCCACTGCTGTCAGCTAAGAACAGGAAACCTGCTACAATTGGCACAGGATCACCAAAATTGGACAATGGTCTGATGATTCTGGATTTCAGCTGCGACATTTAGATGATCGAGTCAGAATTTGGCGTAACCAACATGAAAGCATGGATCCATCCTGCCTTATATAAACGGTTCAGGCTGGTGGTGGTGGTGTAATGGTGTGGGGGATATTTTCTTGGCACACTTTGGGCTCCTTGGTACCAATTGAGTATCGTTTAAACACCACGGCCTACCTGAGTATTGTTGCTGACCATGTCCATCCCTTTATGACTACAGTGTCCCCATCTCCTGATGGCTCCTTCCAGCAGGATAATGCACCATGTCACAAAGCTCCAATCATCTCACCACTGGTTTCTTGAACATGACAATGAGGTCACTGTACTCCAATGGCCTCCACACTCACCAGATCTCAATCCAATAGAGCACCTTTGGGATGTGGTGGAACGGGAGATTCGCATCATGGATGTGCAGCTGACAAATCTGCGGCAACTGCGTGATGCCATCATGTCAATATGGACCAAAATCTCTGAGGAATGTTTCCAACACCTTGTTGGATCTATGCCCTGGAGAATTAAAGCAGTTCTGAAGGCAAAAGGGGGTCCAACACGGTACTAACCCGATTATATCCTAGCCAAAAAAAACGCTGTCTTAGGCCCCTTTCACACGATTGGACCGTTCAGGTCCGCCTGTCAGTTTTGATGGCGGACCTGAACGGGTGCTCCATGTTAGCCTATGGAGCGACGAATGTCAGCGGAGACATGTCCGCTGACATCCGATCCGATCCGCAAAAAGCAGATGGATGGCTCTAAGTCCAGATCCGTCGCTATTGGATTGGGTGAGATATGATGAAAACGGACAGGCTGTCCGTTTTCATCCGATCCCTCCATAGGCAGCAGCGGTGCCTGACAAGCCCCTCCCCGCTCAGCGAGCAGAGAGGGACCTGTCATCCGCCGACTCAGCGGAGATCAATGGGAGGGGTCTCCCGCTGAGCCGGTGGACCGAGGCGGACTCCGTGGAAGCGGAGTCCGCCTCGTGTGAATGAGGGCTTAAAGTGGTGTTCCGGCCGAAATTATACTTTTTAAATAAAAATACCCCTAAAATACACAAGCTTAATGTATTCTAGTAAAGTTAGTCTGTAAACTGAGGTCTGTTTTGTTAGTTTATAGCAGTAGTTTGTTATTTTATAAACTTACAGCAGGCCGTGGCCATCTTAAGTCTGGGCATCTGAAGCCAGACTGTATTTCTTCCTGGATCTCATCCTTGCAGATCTCGCACATGCTCAGTGCAGCACAAGCAGTGTAATAGGTTTCAGGTCAGGTTTCCATAGCAACGGCAGTGTCAGAGGAAGTTGCCTCCCCTTCCCAGAAGGCATTGCAAACAGAAAATGATGCGATGGGCCACGGCCAGGGAGGAGGAAGTGAAAAATGAATACAGCAGATATACAGTAGGTGCTGAGAAAAAAAATGTTAAAATATCCAATTTGTTTACAGTGCACAGTTTAGTGAGGGATGCTGAAGAGTTGTAAAAGTGGGTGGAACTCCACTTTAAGTAGATGAAAATTTCCAGCATCATAGATGAATTTTTCTTTCCCTACAAAAGATCCTGTGTCCCTAAAACTTTCTACAGCCTATCCATACACCGTACAAGCTGATTGTACAATCTTCTTTTAGATTGATCAGAATGATGTCACATGAGTGCACACCTAAACAATCGATTCCATTAGTATCAAATCAGGCAGCCCCTTGCACTACATAGGTAATGGAGATTGTACAATCAGATTGTATAGTGTATGACCAGCTTTAGTCTGATTAAAAGGGAACCCGATCTGTACCTAATATAGAAGAATTTTTCTGACCTCTCTGTGAAAATGCTAAATCCCAGGCTGTCATGTTAATCCACTGGCTTGAGTACTTTCTGAGTCTTTGACTTGGAATACACTTGGCAATCAGCAATTCAGACTTCACACCGACTTCTGTGATCTTCCTCTTATCCCAGGAGAATAAATCAGACACTGGCAGCCAGAGAGAGCCAGGCAACCAGCAGCTTCAGTATAAGATCAGCAGTAGTGGGATGTTTCTCTCAGTGTCTCCTTTGAATGGATCGGTTACCCAGAGTAACCAATCGGTTTTCATCCGTCCAGTTGCAGAAAAACGTTGATTTAGTAGCTGATAAGTGAATGTTGGATGTGCGCGGTGTCACTCCTCTTACACGGTGTCTTGATGTCTCCTCTGTTGTAGTGTGATGCCGGGGCCTCCGTCTCCCTCCCAGAATCCCTCCTCTTCGTGTCCACGCTGGACGGGAGTTTGCACGCTGTCAGTAAGAAGACTGGAGATGTGATTTGGACTCTGAGAGATGGTAAGTCGTCTGACTGTCCGATGAAAGCTCATCACACACCTTACAATCTGATTGTGCACTCTGCTTTAGATCTACCAATATATAATGCAAGGACCTATCCGACTGGATTTAGATTGGTTAGATAGCTTAGTTAGGTTCCCATATTACAGTAAATCTCATGGTTAGATTGTAACGTATATGGTTAGCCTAAGCCTTTTCAGCCCACAGGGGCTGGTAACCTGGCCACCATGCAATCAGATTGTACAGTCCCTGTACAGAGATTTACCAAGACGATATGCTATAAGGACAAACCTAAGCAATCCATTACGTTTGTATTCAATCAGGCAGGCCTTTGCACTACTTTATTTATTTATTTTTTTTAAATCAAATAATTTTTTTTTTTTTTTTAAATGTCTTCCCTGGGAGGTGTTTCTAACTGTGGGGGAGGGGACTGACCTGAGGAGCAGATAGGTCGCTGTTTCTAATCATTAGGAACAGCAGATCTGTCTTTCCTCCCCTGTCAGAACGGGGATCTGTCTGTTTTACATTGACAGATCCCCGTTCTGGCTCTCTGTGGAGTGATCGCGGGTGGCCACCCCGCCAGCCCCACATATACCGCATCCAGGTCACGGCTTCGGCGGCTCCCCCCCTGCGTCTTCTCCCGAGTCCCAGCAGTCGCTTCTCGTCCTGACCAATCAGGACTTAGGACTCACGGCGAAACGGGGTCATTGGACTCACGGCCAATCGGGTCTCAGGACCCGCTTCCTGATTGGCCGGGAGGAGAAACAGGAAGATGTTAGCGAATATTAATTCGCTAATGTCACACAACTGGGAGAGCATACCCTTTTTTGAAGCCAATTAGAGCCTCCGACTCTAATTATATGCTTTAAAAAAAAAAAACATTGAAATCCGTGCGCCCGTCGCCCTGCATGTGGATTAGGGGCCGGGCGCATGGATTAGGGGGGGGCAAGGTTTTGTTGTAAGGTCCAAATCTGCACAGCGTACTCCATCCTCATTGGAGTTACCTCCTACAGCGGCCTCTTCCAGCTAGGACAGATGCAGTCACTGCTCCAGCCAACACGGCATCTCCGCTGCCACTTCAGCATCCTGCGAGGCTCCTCTATGGCCATTGGATAGCCATTAATGTAACTACTGCACATAGGTGAGCCAGGATGTATAGAGAACAATGAATGTGCTGTGTACATAGAAAAGAAAAGGCTGCTTTAACTCACAGAGGTCTTTTATTGCAGGATTTTAGTTCCGCGTTACATTTCTTCACATATCATTAAATTGGGTTTATTAGGTTTTACAATACATCTCATTCGTCTTACAAGGTCAAGTGCAATAAGACTTGAATGCCAAGCGTCAGTACAGACAATGTGAAGTGTCAAGGTGAATCATGCAGTAAACCTTCATTGTACTGCACAAGCACAGGTGTGAGTGTAGAGCAACCGGAAAGGGAGTGCTGCCGGGAATTAGAGCTGCAAGATTCTGGCCAAAATGAGAATCACAATTGAAACCAACAAATGTCATAAAAAGTTTTAGTGTTTACGTGATTAAACTTTCTTCATTTACACACCGAAGTCTATTCCTTTGATGTAAAGGAAAAATCGTTACATTGTTTATACTTATTTCCACTGCTAAAGAATGTTGTGATTCTTGGCAGACTGCCCGTTTTTTTGTTTTTTTTTTCCCTTTTGACGCTGTCGGCTTCAGCAGAGCAGAGAGAATTCTCTGCATAGAAAGAATCGGGAAATACTTTGTCAAGTACGCAAGGGGGAAAAAAATCGCGATAACGATTCTTAATGATTAATCGTGCAGCTGTACCGGGAATCAATGGATAGTAAAGACCTTGTTGCATATAAACCAGCTATAAAAGGAGCAGAAGACACTAGGAGTGAAGAGAAGATGTGAGGAAAGTAAAGAAGAAGGTAGAGGTAGTTGCAATGGGTCGAGTAAGACCCCTTTTCACACAGCTGTAAACTTTACCGCCCACCTGAAAAGTGATCCATGGTGGATTGTGTTTCAGAGGCAGCTGAGCAGCAGTTTGCAGACGTTCAGGTGGTGATGCTGCCATCTTCTGAATGCCTGTTTTTTTTTATTCCAAGGGAGATTTTACATTGAAATAGTATGTCACAACCATGTCCCATGTGCCTGCCAAACACGACATGTTGAGTTAAATTTGCCAAACTGTGAAGCATCAAGGCGGTGCGAGTGGACCTGAGCAGCTGCTGTGTACATTTGTAGGTAGGTGGTTGGGGGGCGGTAAGGTCACACCTGAGCATTTTGGACCTCAAAGTTCCAAAATACTCAACATCCAAAATCACATATTTTTCCCATGTTCCAGTTCACACCTGAGCATAGGGATGCTTGAAGCTTGAAAAAGTACATGAGTTTCTTTTCGGGCTACAAGCTTCAGGTGTTTTTGGCCCCATTAGGCTTCAGTGGGAAAGCCCTAGTAACTAACTAGCTTTCCATTGGCCAAAAAATTATTAAAATAAGAAATGCTCAAGCAAAAAGCTAAGAAACGGCTGTACAAACGCTCAAAAAAAGCTTGTATAAATGACCAAAGACGCTCAGGTCAAGTGTGAATGCAACAAAATTATACAATAAGAGTGTAGGTACAGTGGGTATAGAAAAGAATCAGCCCCTTTAAAATAATCGCATTTTGTTGCTTTGCAGCCTGAAATGAAGACAGACACAGTTCTTGTTTTATCCAGTAGTATTTACTATTGCAACTTCTAACACCAGCATGTCAGAAAAAATGAAAAAAGATTGAAAAATAGAATCACTGAGTTGGAAAAAGGATCACCCCCCCCCCCCCCCTCCTTATGTCAGTATTTTGTTGAACCACCTTTTGCAGTATTTACAGCCTTTAGTCTCTTGGGAAGTGTCTCTACTAACTTTGCACATCTAGACTTTGCAATATTTGCCCACTTTTCTTTGCAGAGCTGCTCAAGTTCAGTTAAATTTGATGGTGACTATTGGTGAACTGCAGTCTTAAAGTCATTCCACAGATTTTTAATGGGGTTTAAGTCTGGGATCTGACCACGCAAGGACATTCACCCTTTTCTCCTTCGACCACTGATTGGTCATTTTTGCTGTTTGCTTTGGGTCATTGTCATGTTGGAAGGTAAACCTTCTTCCCATTGACAACTTTCTGGCAGAGGGCAGCAGATTTTCCTCAAGAATTTGATGCTATTTTACCCCATCCATTTTATCCTTCTATCCTGACAAATGCTCCAATCCCTGCTGCCGAGAAACACCCCCATAACAGGATATTACCACCTCCATGCTTTACTGTAGGAATGGTGTTATCTGGATGGTGAGCTGTATTGGATTTCCACCAGATTTATCGTTTGGTGTTGAGGCCAAATAATTCGATTTTAGTCTCATCTGACCACCTTAAAGCGGGGTTCCACCCAAATTTTGAACATTATCTCTATGCATTCTCTTCCTTGCCTAGATGCTGACATGCTGTGTAAAAAAATTTAAATCGCCGTAATTACCTTTTTTAACCTAATCTTCTTAGCACTTCCTGGTTTTCCTCCCATGGGAGTAGGCGTGTTTCTAGCCTCTCCCAGACCTCCCACAGTCCCCTGGGAGCTAGTCTCAGGCTTCCCAGCATGCATTGTGCAACAGCGTCATCACAACATCTTGGTGAATGCTGGGAGCACAGCATTCACCACATCCAGGAAATACATGCTTGTGGGCTTCAAATGCCCACAATGAAGATGGAAACCGCCTTCAGTGAATTTTATAAGTTATTCTTTACAATGAAATCGGACACAGGCGGACTTATTACACAGAACATGTGTGTAGATAATCATGAGAAGAAAAGTTTGTGAATGAACTCCAAATAAAAAAAACGATAGATAGGTGGACCCCCGCTTTAAACGCACCTTGAAGATTCTGAGTCCACATGGATAAGGGTGTTCTGGTCAGATGAGACTAAAATTGAATTATTTGGCCTCAACACCAAAGGATATGGCTGGCAATAATCCAATAGAGCTCCCCATCCAAATAACACCGTTCCTACAGGAAAGCATGGAGGTGGTAATATGGGAATTTTTCTCTGCAGCAGGGACTGGAGCACTCAGGATAGAAGAAGAATAGATGGGGCAAAATACCATCAAATTCTTGAGGAAAATCTGCTGCCTTCTGCCGGAAAGTTGTCAATGGGAAGAAGGTTTACCTTCCAACATGACAATGACCCAAAGCACACAGTAAAAATGACCAATCAGTGGTCGAAGGATAAAAAGGTGAATGTCCTTGCATGGCCTAGTCAGAACCCATTGAAAATCTGTGGAATGACTTAAAGTCTGCAGTCCACAAACGGTCACCATCAAATTTAACAGAACTTGAGGAGTTCTGCAAAGAAGAGTGGGCAAATATTGCAAAGTCTAGATGTGCAAAGTTAGTAGCGACATTTCCCAACAGACTAAAGGCTATAGTTAAAGCAAAATGTGGTCCAACTAAATACTGACATAAGGAGGGTGATCCTTTTTCCAACTCAGTGATTCTGTTTTTTAATTTTTTTCTGACATGTTGGTGTTATATCTTTCACTTGGATGTGATAAGTTGCACTAGTAAATACAGCTGGATAAAACAAAAACTGTGTGTCTTTATTTCAGGCTGCAAAGAAACAAAATGTGATTATTTTAAAGGGGGGGTGATTCTTTTCTATACACATTGTACTCATATAGGGGGAACTCAATTAGCAGTCCAAAACAGCTGGTCACTGTCTCACTAAATAGTTTAGTGGGGTTCCTCTTAACTAAAACACACGACTATAATTACACCATCACATAAAAACACACTGACACTCATACATTTACCAGCAGTCTCTTAGCACTAAGCAGAAATATTAAGGCCAGGGTGACCTACCCAACCACAATATATGCTTGAAATCAGGCTAAATGCACATAGCAATTCCAGTCAGCAAAATTCATTGTGGTGCTATGTCGGTCCACCTGGAATTGGGTGCATAGATCATAAGGAAGCAGCATGTAACCAGCAATAGCGTCTTGCCTATAGGGGAATGTTTCCAACAATAATACTGAACAAAAGAGTTTGAGCCCTCAAAGATGGCCACATATGCAGGTTCATATCATCTCCATATTAAATAATTAACCATGGCTAGGGTTGACCAGTTTGACATAGCTACTTAAGCAGTCCTATAATGTATAGTATGTCACGGGGCTGCAATGAAGTTATCATTAGTCAGCCTTAATGTCAGGTGGCTTAGTCCCTAGTGTAACTATATTAGTGTGAATGCAGCCTCAAAAACACAAATCAACTGCTTGTTTTTACCAACCCTTGGCCACCTATTTAACCCTTTAGAGAAGGAGAAGAGGTGGTTTTAGTGATAGGTATTTGTAGCCCGATGGGAGGCAATCGTTGTGTATTTTCCTGCAGTATTAAAGAGTGCCATCTTGTGCATTCTCCTGTGGCCTTTTCGAGGGCTACCATTGTGCATTGCCCCCTGGCTTTTTTGAGGGCCACCATTGTGCATTGTCCCGTGGCCTTCTTGAGGGTCCCCATGGTGCATTGTCTCGTTGCCTTCTTGAGGGCCCCCATGGTGAATTGTCCTGTGGCCTTCTTGAGGGCCACCATTGTGCATTGTCCTGTGGTCTTCTTCAGGGCCACCATTGTGCATTGTCCTGTGTCTTTCTTGAGGGCCACCATTGTGCCTTGTCCGGGTGGCCTTCTTGAGGGCCACCATTGTGCAATGTCCCGTGGTCTTCTTGAGGGCCACCATTACACATTGCCCCATGGCCTGCTTGGAGGTCACCCTTGTTCATTGTCCCTATGTCCCACAATTGTAAGAGTTGTCAATCGAAAGTGGGTGAAAGGAAATGCCTAATCCAAGGGTTTCAGATTATGTCAAAATTGGTAATTGCCTAGCATTTTTGTGGTCATCTTTTCATATATCGGGGTCTCCTTTATCCTGTTCTTTACTTTGTGAGAATTAACATTTAAATTACTTTTATTGCCTTAATCTCAATTGTTTCGAATTAGCTAGGGGCTGGAACAGGTGTATCCACCCCTTTCCACTTCTGGCAGGATATACCTCCTAAGAAGCGGCCCCCTTTTTTTGCCTGTAGCAGTGTAAGGCATCTCATTAGACCTGGGACCTTTGGAGATCCACTTGCACTCAGCAAAACCGACAAGCAGCAGGTGTGACTCATAAAGCATCTCATCCGGTTGGCTACGCTTGTCATAAACTCCTTTCACGGAACATATACTAATTGTTACACACAAATGGAACTTGTTTGACAAGTTTTCGACCCTACAAGCTGTGCCCCTCCCATTATCTTATTTCTTTGTAACACCGGTTCCAAAGATTTATCATTCCTCAGATAAGACAGTAAATAAAGTGCAGAGAAGCACAAGGCCTCATTCATAGAAAGTGTTCTAAGTAAATGCCTCACCATTGTCCACAGCAACTAATCAGCTTAGGGGATATTTAGTGACTACCTTTCTGAAAATTGGATGATTTGGTGTGGCAAAGAAATATTGGCACACAGTGTTTCAGCACTGATGCCTTTACTGCAGGTGCTGAGTGGAAGCTAAAAAGATTTGGAACAATTTAAAGTTTATCTAAACCTAGAATAAAAAAAAATAATATATTGCAGTTTACTAGTGTAGCAAGGTCACAGGTCTCCTTTGGTCTAATGAGAACCTCCAGGGATAGCTGAAATCCTTCTGTATATGGTGGGTTGCATGGCATAGTGGGTGTAATGCAAGGTAGATTTATTGGGCACCAGACACTTCTTGGATGCAAAAGAGATTTTATTTCTCCTAACAGAACTTTGGGAGAGAGGGTTAGGGACAGGACACCCTTAGGTAGTTGCAAGATCAATTGGCAGACTCCAAGACTTCAACAGGAGGACAGCCATGCAGGGAAAGGCATCCCGCGAGATGCAACATCTGCATGTGTAGGAATGCTGTCTCCTATAGCAACAGTCTTTAACAGTTTAGTGTAACAAGTGTAACAGTTCTTTCACTTCCACTACAATCACTTCTTGTAGTTCTTCAGCACACTGAGCTCCCAGTCTCTCTCTCACTAGACTAGATGATTCACCACCACTGAATCACTTGAGCTCCTCCAATCTTCCTCAAGCATCACCCCCTCTTCTCTGCTGGGTCCTTAGCTTGGCACTCAAGATACTTCTCAAGCTTCACCCCACTGGCTTGCTTGGCCCCTGGCTTGACACACAAGGCTGCTCTGCAAGCGCCACCTCTGCCCGCTGAGTCCCTGGCTTGGTACCCACTGGAGTTTCCCGATTCTTCACAGTCCCCGGTTTGTGAGAATACTGCTCCTGTACTTGTTTCAGCTACTCACTGTGGTCCCTGATATTAAGGTGGGTGGTCCCTTAGTGGCGACAGCTTCCCCCCTACCTCCGACCACAACAGGTTCTCTGGCCTGCAAGCCGCAATCCCAACCCTGCTCTCTTGCTTCTGGATAGGCCCTCAGAAAGCCTAGCAGCCAGATGTGCCTGGGATAGGCCCAAACTCCTCAAGAAGACTTGGGATTCATCCCTAGGAAATCTTAAGCCGGCCATGGCAGTCACAGTGGTGGCTCGCAACATGGAGCACTGGCTGACGCACATAAAAGCACTTATTGAGTCTGGAACCAAAACAGAAACGATTCTCTCCTCTTTTTCTATGCTTTTAAAGGGGGTAGCATACATTGCAGATGCCTCGGCAGAGTCGGTTCGCATGTCCGCTAGGTCCTCCACCCTGGCCAATTTCGGCCAGAAGAGCTCTCTGGCTAAAAACCTGTTAAGGGGACAATGCGTCCAAAGTAGGGAAGTTCAGGCTCATTTTGAACCTGAAACCTCTCAATCGATCCATCACCTACAGAAGGTTTTGCATGGACTCTATCTTCTCCGTGAAGACACTGCTTCCTCCAGACTGCTACATGGCGTCCATAGACCTAAGGAACGCCTACCTGCACATTCCAATTGCAGAGGGCAGTCAGAGATTCCTCAGACTAGCAGTAAGGTCCCCGGGGAGGAGACGGTCCATCTACAATTTCGGGCTCTCCCCTTTGGGCTATCCTCTCCCACCCTCCCCCACCGCATATTCAGCAAAGTCATGGTGGAGACCCTGGCTTTCCTGCGACTATGGGGAATCTCGGTAATTGCTTACCTGGATGACCTGCTCCTTTTTGCTTTTGGTCCAGAATTTGCAGGAGGCAAGGAGAGTGTTGGAACATCTATAATGGGTTTTAAATTTGGAAAAATCCAACCTAGTCCTGTCCCAGAGGGTCACCTTCCTAAGCTACATCCTGGACTCAACCCAGCGGTGGGTCTTTCTCCCCCAATAAAAAATTCAGAAAGTGGACAGGGCTTTGGCAGTTCTGCAGAGCAATCACCAAGTCTCAATAAGACAGGTCATGTCAGCTTTAGGTCTGCTGACAGCTGCCCTCCCGGCCGCACGGTGGGCAGGATTACATTTCCGCCCTTTGCAGTGGTTCATCCTAGGAATTTGGGACCACACTCAGAGGTCTTTGGACTCAACGGTGCTGTCTTTTTCCACCACCACAGGGATCTCATAAAGAGATCCCTGTGGTGGTGGAGAAAGACAGCAAATCTATCCCAGGGGCTGGAATGGGTGCCTCAGTGTCCCGGATGATCACAACAGATAAAAGCGACACTGGTTGGGGAGCACACCTAGGTGCGATCCTTGTGCAGGGTTCCTGGAGAGTCGAAGACGCAGGGAGGTCCTCGAACTGGAGGGTGCTAAGGGCTATTTCACTGGCCCTCAAAGCCTTCCAGCAGGAGCTCCAGGGACATCACGTTCAAGTCCATTCAGAAAAGTCCTCAGCAGTTGCCTACAACTACCGACAGGTGGGCCCCAGGAGCAGTTCCCTGTGAGCCCTGACAGAATTTTTTTTCAGATGGACCCTCTTAGCGGTACATCTAAAAGGGGAGTTAAACCAGCTGGCAGATTTCCTCAGCAGGAGGATGTTGAGGGAGAGCGACTGGGTCCTGAGTCAGAACACTTACAGGATGATTACCCAAAAGTGGGGGTCCCACGTGTGGACCTTTTTGCTTCAAGGGAGAACGCAAAAAAGCCACTTCTCTCTGAACAGGTGGGACGGGGCAATAGGGGTGGACGCGCTCTCTCAGAGTTGGCGTTTTACCAAGTGCTATGCCTTCCCCCCTCCTGCACTGTTGTCCACAGTCTTGAGGAAATTCCAGACAGGGGACACGACCCTGATCCTAATAGCGCCACACTGGCCCAGGAGGCCATGTTTTTCTGTCCTATAACCTCCTTGGATATTGTAGGTCCGGGAAGACCTCCTCTCTCAAGTTCCAATCTGCTGTCCCCAGGTGGAGAGGTGGAATCTGGCAGCCTGGCTACTGAGGAGGAAATGCTGAGGAGTAAGGGGTTCTCCGAACGATTGGTGGCAACCCTTCTAAGTTGTAGGAAAAAGGAGACACGTGCTATTTAAAAGTCTGGAAAAAGTTCAATTCTTGGTGCGCAGAGAGCTCCTTTAAAGTTCACTGCCCAGTAGCAGTACTGGAGTTCCTGCAAAGTGGGGCAGACAAGGGGCTGGCCCTCAGCACTTTTAAGGGCCAGGTTTCTGCTCTAAGTGTTTTTTTAGAACAACAGCTAGCAGTGAACCCCTGAATATCTAGGTTCTTTAAAGCCTTAAGTAGGCAGAGACCAGTTAGCTCCCACACATTTCCCATGTGGGATCTCTCTCTGGTCCTGCAGGCTCTTACAGGGGAACCCTTTGAGCCTATAGATTCTTGTGCAGTGAAATTGCTAACTCTCAAGACTGTTTTTTTTAGTAGCAATCACTACAGCAAGGCGGGTTAGCGAGCAGGAAGCCCTCTCGATTAGGGCACTTTTTTTTCAAATTTTTCCTGGATTGGGTTTAAAACCGATCTGGCCTTTTTGCCAAAAATGTCTTCCAAATTTCGCAAGAGCCAGGAAATCTGTTTGCCTACTTTCTGTTGAAATCCTGTGAGGGAACAGGAGCATGTTTTTCACAGGCTAGATGTTAGGAGATGCATCCTAAGGTACTTGGATAGTACGCAACAGTTTAGAAAGTCTGATTACTTTTTTATTTTATTTTCAGGGGCTAGGAAGGGGTCCAAAGCCTCTTGGCATACAATAGCCAGATGGCTGAGGTTATACATTAGTCAGACATATATGGCAAAAGGGGTGGAGGTCCCGGAAGGTATCAGGGCTCATTCCACCAGGGCCATGGCGACATCACAGGCAGAGTGGGCTGATGCTATACCTGAACAGATCTATAGAGCGGCGATGTGGTCAAGTTTTAAAACCTTCGTTAAGCACTATAGGCTGGATTTATTATTTGCCCAGGACCAGGCCTTCGGGCGTAAAGTCCTGCAAGCGGTAGTCCCACCCTAGGGTAAGCGCTCGCTTATCCTCTCAAAGGTGCCTGTCCTGAAAGATGAAAGGGGAAAAATGAAGTTACTTACCGGTAACGTCTTTTCCAAGAGTCTTTCAGGACAGCATCGGTACCCACCCAAATAACAATTCGCCACTAGGACGTGAGAGCATCAGGAAAATGAAGGTTGTATGATGTGTTCTTGTGTCTCCCTAGACTGGTGGGAGGTACTCATGGAAAAACTGACGGGCTGGAGAGGATGAGTGGCTTAAAGCTCTTGTGGAGGCGGTGTTTCCTGAGAAAGGAGGAGCTGAGGTCTCTCAAAGGTGGCTGTCCTGAAAGACTCTTGGAAAAGACGTTACCGGTAAGTAACTTAGATTTTCATGGGCATTTGATTTTTTTTCTTTTTTCTGCCTCTAAACGCCCCTCCACATTAGACTATGTGTCACACATACAGTATCTCACAAAAGTAAGTACACCCCTCACATTTTTGTGAATATTTTATTATATCTTTTCATGTAACAACACTGAAGAAATGACACTTTGCTGCAATGTAAAGTAGTGAGTGTACAGCTTGTATAACAGTGTAAATTTGCTGTCCCCTCAAAATAACTCAACACACAGCCATTAATGTCTAAACCGCTGGCAACAAAAGTGAGTACACCCCTAAGTGAAAATGTCCAAACTGAGCCCAAAATGTCAATATTTTGTGTGGCCACCATTATTTTCCAGCACTGCCTTAACCCTCTTGGGCATGGAGTTCACCAGAGCTTCACAGGTTGCCACTGGGGTCCTCTTCCACTCCTCCATGATGACATCACGAAGCTGGTAGATGTTAGAGACCTTGCGCTCCTCCACCTTTCGTTTGAGAATGCCCCACAGATGCTCAATAGGGTTTAGGTCTGGAGACATGCTTGGCCAGTACATCACCTTTACCCTCAGCTTAGGCAGCAAGACACACTTGTCTGTATTCCTCACCTTGTTGCCGCGACACACGCTTGACACCACCTGAACCAAATAAGTTTATCTTGGTCTCATCAGACCACAGGACATGGTTCCAGTAACCCATGTCCTTAGTCTGCTTGTCTTCAGCAAACTGTTTGCGGGATTTCTTCTGCATCATCTTTAGAAGAGGCTTCCTTCTGGGATGACAGCCATGCAGGCCAATTTGATGCAGTGTGCGGCGTATGGTCTGAGCACTGGCAGGCTGACCCCCCCACCCCTTCAACCTCTGCGGCAATGCTGGCAGCACTCATATGTCTATTTCCCAAAGACAACCTCTGGATATGATGCTGAACACGTGCTCTCAACTTCTTTGGTCGACCCTGGCGAGTCCTGTTCTGAGTGGAACCTGCCCTATTAAACCGCTGTATGATGTTGGCCACCGTGCTGCAGCTCAGTTTCAGGGTCTTGGCAATCTTCTTATAGCCTAGGCCATCTTTATGTAGAGCAACAATTCTCTTTTTTTCAGATTCTCAGAGAGTTCTTTGCCATGAGGTGCCATGTTGAATCAGGAGCTGTTTGTTTTGTTTCCCTTTAAATTTATACTGCAAAGTTTATGCTGCATAATAGCTTAAAGAGCCAGAAGCCTTAAGCCTTAAAGTAGGGTTTATTTATGAGAAAGTCCTAACATTCACATTAACACATCTAAAGTATCCCTATGGGCACACAAATTTGAGATTTGGTATTTATTTATCTATGCACCTTTTAAAGTACATGAATCTTACATGGTATCAGTCCTTTGCAATCCCCTGTACAGTTGATCTCTGGAAAGATGCTGACTGCAAGAGATAGCCGAGTGAGCAGCAGGATGGGCTCATCAGGCTGCTGCCTCTTCTTCACTTGTCCAATCATAGGCTGGCAGCAGGGAGGTGATCAGGTTGTATTGCTTAACTTAACCAGACTGGCTATGCTGTTTAGGCAAGGATTACTACATTTCATGAAAAAAAAAAATATATATATATATATATATATATATATATATATATATATTAGCTGTTTACTTTAAGTTTGACTTAAAATTTTTCTCTTTGCTTTCAGGGCACATTTACCTTATCTTTTTCAAAAAAAAAAAAAATTGAATTTATTTTTTATTAGCCTTGAGCACTTATTCATTGAATTATTCATTCAGCTTTCAAAGATTGTTAAACAAAATAGTTTTTTTTTAGGCAAATACATTTCTGCATAATTCTCAACCGGGTTCTGTAATATTACCCCCATAATATATACTTTCTATTTCAGATCCTGTCATCCAAGTCCCGCTCTATGTCGCTGAGTAAGTATTTTTGCTGATGTATGACCAATCAGATTTTATTATTTCATGAATAACTGATGGAATCCAGTAACTATTTTTTTTTTCAGGTACTTATATAGCGCTGTCAATGTACGCAGCGCTTTACATATATATATATATATATATATATATGTGTGTATGTATGTATGTATATATATATATATATATATATATATATATATATATATATATATATATATATATATATATATATTGTACATTCACATCAGTCCCTGCCCTTAGGGAGCTTACAATCTAAGGTCCCTAACTTACATTCATACATATACATACTAGGACCAATTTTAGACAGGAACCAATTAACCTACCAGCATGTCTGTGGAGTGTGGGAGGAAACCCACACAGGAACAGGAGAACATGCAAACTCCAGGCAGCTAGTGTCGTGGGTTGCGCATTACTTTCCCTTTGCTTCATTCACTTTTTATAACTACATTTTGTAAATTGTCTCTGTTGCCATATAGAGCAAAGCCTGAGACCTAAAGTATATAATATATATATATATAGTATAGTATTGATCGCCTTTTATACAGGACATGTTATGATACAGGAGGCTTAATTTTTTAAGAATGTCTGTCTGAAAAAAGAACTGTCTGTAGTACCTCAGAGCTATCAATCAGTGTTTAGTCTTTCACAATCCACAGCTGCTATTGGGTACAGCAGAGAGTTTTTCTTATTTCAGAGAGAAGATACATCAATGTCTTATGGTTTTATTAGTAAGGCTGTAGACCAGGGGTTGCCAAACTCTCTAAACAAAGGGCCATTTTACTGTCCTTCAGACTTTAGGGGGGCCAGATTGTGGTCATCGGGAGTACAAAATGTCCCAGCATCAGCTGGAGTAAATAATGCCCCATTCTTGTTATCAATGGGAGAATTTTCCCCGTCGTTTGTGTCATTAGGTGGAATTGTGCCCCATTGTTGGTGTCTTTGGTAGGAATTGTGCCTCAGCTTAGGTATCATTGGGCCTCATTGTTGGTGTCATTGGGAGGATCTGTACTCCATCGTTGATGTAAATAGAGGACTTGTGCCCCATTGTTTGTGTCCATGGGAGGCATTGTGCCCCATTGTTGTTATCATTGGGAGGAATTGTGCCCCATCTTTGGTGTCATTGGGAGGAATTGTGCCCCATCTTTGGTGTCAATGGTAGGAATTGTGCCCCTCTGTTGGTGTCATTGGGAGGATTTGCGCCCCTTCATTGGTGTCAATGAATGAAATAGTACCCCGAGGGCCAGATAAAAGCAAGCAAAGGGCTGCAGTTTAGAGACCACTGCTGTAGAGGATGGTCGTAGTATATTCTGATGAGTGACTCTTATCTGTGTTACAGACCCGCTTTCTTGCCGGACCCCAGCGATGGAAGCCTGTACATCCTGGGGGGAAGAAACAAGGAGGGACTCATGGTGAGTGCATACAGCTAATAAACCTTTGCTGGCCATAGACGGGGCAGATCATTCCCTCAATATGACAAGGAGAAATGTGATTATCTTCAGTCACATTGGAACACACTGCTGTACTTGTATGACTTATCTGACACATTGGTACAGTTTTTGCACAATTCATTGTGAAGCATTAAGGATCCTTACAGGCCACAGTAAGTTGGTAAATCTTTTTTAATGAAAATGGCCACTTGCAACGTTATAAGCAATAGTTTTCTGTACCAAGGTATAAACAGCCTAATCGGTGTCAGATCAGGGGTTGGGGTTGGAGCAGTTATGGGCCATACTCATTAAAGCTGGCCACAGTTATATTTGTTTAGTGAGTGGCCCTGTTGGCCCCCTTGCTTCTGACATTCTTTGTTTAATAAATTGTAGGAGCTGAGTGGAAAATTGTTGGCGGAACAGCGACTGCTTCCAATCAGATGAAGCCGCTGTTTGAGTATTCTGAGAGCTGTCAGAGAATAATAGCTCAACAGGGGGGTCTTGTCTATCCGTACCGAATAGTGTGGATGGAGGGGAGGAATCTGTTGTATTGCCAGCTTAAGGCTTTGTTAGGATATGAGCAGAGACAGCATCTTTGAAGAAGACATAAAACAACAAAATAAGCTAGCTAGCTGCTTCAAAGGAATTTTTGTCTCCCATGTCCATCTGCCTAGGTGGGCCTGTTCCTAAGATAGTGTGGTTGGAAGCGCACGCCCCACTTTCCCTCCTTGCTTTCTGATTATACATTAACCAAGGAGGCGAATATTAAAATTGGTGTTGATGGACGACAACGCTTGCCTCAGACTCCAGGCCCTTCCCGAGGCAAGCGCTGTTACAGTCTATGCCGGTTGAAAGGGGGCATGTATGTCGTAAGAACTTATTTTTCTGATGAATTTAAGGCGATGTGTCATGTGCATTACACATTATTATTATTATTATTATACGAGATTTATATAGCGCCAACAGTTTACTCAGCGCTTTACAATGTATAAGGGGGACAACACAATTACAGTACAATACAAAAGGTACAGGAGGGCCCTGCTCGTAGAGCTTACATTCTAAAAGGGAGGGGGTGGTGGTACAAAAGGTAATAGCTGCAAAGAATGATTTGATGGGGGTGGCTCAGGGACAGTTATGTGGGTGTGGGATAGGCTTCCCTGAATAAATGAGTTTTCAAGGATCTCCTAAAGGTGGACAGGGTAGGGGCTGATCGGACATACTGGGGCAGGGAATTCCAGAGGATGGGAGAGGCTCTGGAGAAGTCCTGAAGGCGAGCATGGGAGGAGGTAACAAGGGAGCTAGAGAGCAGGAGGTCCTGGGAGGAGCGGAGGGGGCGATTTGGGCGATATCTGCAGATGAGGTTGCATTACACATTACACATGGTTACAGAACAGTTATGACAAGGCTCAATGCACTTAAATGGGCCGCTTATGGTAGCAGTTCAGCTCTGCCTGGTCTCCCCACACGTTCACCATCAGAACAAGGCTCCAATAATGTGCTGTGGGTATACTTTTGGAAATGGTCTGATGTCTGCTAATGATGGTCAACACACAAGCAACAAGCATTCCCCTACAGAAGCATTCGCTACACAGGGGTAGTGGCAACTGAGTATTGCCACCACTGCACCATTGTCACACCCACAAATTGGGCTCTGATAAGAGAAGCAACCTGGGACCTGCATGATAGTAACTGCAGAAAGGATTTTCTGTGTAATCCAGTAGAGGATCATTGGAGAGACAAAGAAAAAAAGATAATAGATGAATGTACTGAGATGCATTTGGCTCATTGACCATTATGGGTGTCTTTTTTTTTTTTTTTCTTGACCAGTACTGAGTAGTCTCATTCTCTAAAGCAACAGTGTTGCAGAAATAAAAAATTGAAATTAAAAATTCCTGCTAAAGAAAAAAAAGTCTTACATATGTTTCAGGACAGGGCACAGTATTGAAGGCCAGTGGGTAGAATGACAGCAGGTATCCGATTCAGCCAGGGGAAGATTCTGCGTGCGGTTTTGCTCAACAGAAGCTTATTTTGCAAGGAATTTTTATTTTAATTCCAAGACAGGGTTGCTTTAATTGATTTGAAAAGTTACAGAATGTAGTTTCATTAACATAACATAGCTTTACCTGATCCTTCTTCCTCCGTATTTTGTAGAAATTACCCTTCACCATCCAGGAATTGGTCCAGTCCTCTCCCTGCCGTAGCTCTGATGGGATCCTATATACAGGTAACACAGAGGATAATGCAGCCACCATGGTTTGTAAGAGTATTACAGCAACTCTACTTTAGCACTTTTTAACCGCTTCAGCCCCGGAAGATTTGGCTGCTGAATGACCAGGCCATTTTTTGCAATTTGGCACTCTGTCGTTTTAACTGACAATTGCGCGGTCGTGCGATGTTGCACCCAAACAAAATTGACGTCCTTTTTTCCCCACAAATAGAGCTTTCTTTTGGAAGTATTTGATCATCTCTGCGGTTTTTATTTTTTGTGCTATAAACAAAAAAAGTGACAATTTTGAAAAAAAAACACAATATTTTGTACTTTTTGCTATAATAAATATCCCCCTTTTTTTTTTTTAAAGCAATTTTTTTCTCAGTTTAGGCCGATATGTATTCTTCTACATATTTTTGGTAATATAAATCGCAATAAGCGTATATTGATTGGTTTGCGCAAAAGTCATAGCGTCTACAAAATAGGGGATAGATTTATAGCATTTTTATTATTATTTTTTTTTTTTTACTAGTAATGGTGGCAATCTGCAATTTTTATCATGATTGCGACATTATGGCGGACACATCGGACAATTTTGACAACTTTTTGGTACCATTGGCATTTATACAGCGATCAGTGCTATAAAAATGCATTGATTACTGTAAAAATGACACTGGCAGTGAAGGGGTTAACACTAAGGGACGATCAAGGGGTTAATTGTGTTCCCTGCTACGTGTTCTAACGGTAGGGTGGATGGGACTTGCTAGGGGAAGAGATAGATCGGTGTTCATACTTCATATGAACACACGATCTGTCTCTTCTCCCCTCAGTTTACACACAGAGATCCCGGTTTTCGCTGTGTCACGAGCGATCGCGGGAACCCCCAGCAGTCATCGCAACCATCGAGCACTCGCATAGGCTCCAGCGGCGAGCAGCAGCGGCGCACACACGCCCCTAGTGGCCACAATAAGAAGCGACGTAACATGACGGCGATTCGCGCAGCCGTGCAATGTTGCCGCACTACAACTGCAGAGGCTGGTTGACAAGCGGTTAAAGGTATCTTTTTAAAGCGGTTGTAAAGGCTTTAGGTTGTTGCAGCTAAATAATTGCCTGAACGAGATCCCAATCCAGTGCTGTGCCCAAAAGTAGTGAAGCTGCTCTCTCTCTCCTGCCTCGTAGGACTCCATGAGAGCAGCAGGAGCCATTGGCTCCTGCTGCTGTCAAGCCAATGCAGTGACGAGGAATCAGGGGCAGGGTCAAGCCCACGCATGTGCCACCATAGAAAGCGGCTTACTATAGTGGCTTATAGAGAAGGATAGGAGGCAAGAGCACCAGCGGGGGAGCCCAGAAGAGGAGGATCTCTTTGCAAAACCAGATGGACACTGATCAAGCTGCAGTGAGGAGCAATGCTGCAGGAGGGCTCTGATTAGACTGCAGATGGCCACTGATTAGACTGCGGATGGGCACTGATTAGACCGCAGATGGGCACTGATTAGACTGCGGATGGGCAGTGATTAGACCGCAGATGGGCACTGATTAGACCGCAGATGGGCACTGATTAGACCGCAGATGGGCACTGATTAGACCGCAGATGGGCACTGATTAGACCGCAGATGGGCACTGATTAGACCACAGATGGGCACTGATTAGACCACAGATGGGCACTGATTAGACCACAGATGGGCACAGATCAGGCTGCACTGAAGCTGAAGATGGGCACTAATCAGGCTGCATTGATGCTCACTAACCATTATTTTGCTTCAAAGTGGTTTATTTTTTTTAAAAAGTTTGTTTTTTTTTCCGGAAACTTCCCACTTAAATTGGGGTGCGTGTTATAGGCCGATAAATACGGTAAATGTGTTATTTTAAATGTTACATTCAAAAGGATTTGTGAATCTGTTTGGCCAGTCTTGTGATTTACACCTCATTGCTACGCCGGTGGCACACATTTCCTATTTCAGCTTTGTAGATTTCTACGTTGCTGCCCACCTGCTAATTGGGTAATAGCCAGGCATCATTCATTGAGGAGGTGAAGTAGTGCGGCTGAAAGAAAAAGTAGTGGTGAGATCTTCCTGACTGTGAAACGTGTAAATCATAAGAATGGCCGCGCAGAATTAAAAATCATTAAAACCGTAACCATTTTTTGAACTGTTTCCACTTTAACCAGCAGTGTCTAATACATATTCTTAGACCCGAGCTGTTGCCCATTTATTCTTCTGTGTTGATTCATTAAATAGCTCTGTAATTAGAGCCATCTTGGGAACTGAATTGCATTAACGCCGGCTGTTCATTCAGAGCCGGATATAGCAGCTGACTTTCGGGGAACTCTTTCTCAGTTTATTCATTTGTTAAGAGAAAACAGATGAATAAATAGCCAGTAGCTAATTTGTATATAAATATACGTCAGACACTATTGTTTCATTATTACCACTTGGAGTTTGTACAAAGATACTTAATATAACGCTGCTTCACTACAAGGATTCATTCTGCTGTTTACAATTAGTAGGAAATACAGCTTCTCCGGAATGGCTGATAACTCATTTCCAAATTTCAATGTAAGGCTCGGTTCACATATATGTGAATTGGATGCGTTTTTAATCACATCTCATTCGCATAACATGTGAATTTGTCTGGCTTTCAATAGGGGCCGGTTCACACATGTGCAGGGCGGCTGCGGTGCACTTTTAAAAAGGGTCCTGTGCATTTTTTGGGTAAACATTTGCACCTGAATCGCACCTGAAGCAGTGAACAGAAACGCACCGGACTGCCGCACTGAAACCGTGGCCGCATATATGTGAACCCAGCCTGTGAATTCCATTTTATGTTCTGATTTTGTCATTTACAATGACCCGCCAGTAGCTGTACAAGTGTGCATAAATACAATCCCAATGTCTCAAATCTAAAGCCACTGTGTATAAATCTCTTCTATTTTCATCAGTCCTTTATCTCCGGGAAAGTGATTGTGCCTAGGCTGAGCATTGCAGTCTGGGAGAATGATGTGATTGGTATCCTGCAGACAGGAAGAAGCATTTCCTTAGCCTTCTCTCCCCGGGTGATCACTCACTCTGACTGTGCCCTGTAACTTTGTAGAAAGATGGAGGCAGCAGTGAGATACTGATCTGTGTGAGGCAACATTTAGGATTACACCCAAGAACGGGCATCGGGGGTTACATGATTGTGTCATCTTTGCTGGCGTTGTGGTCCCAGGATCAGTTGCTGACCCTGATTGATGCTTGAACAAAGATGGTGCCAGCCTTCTAAAAAGAAAAGCAGATGAGAGCATTGCTTTGGGGAGGGCAAACCAACACCACCCCCTCCCCCCTTCGTGGCAGGAAACGGACATTTAATACACACACACACACACACTCCCCCCCCCCCCCCCCCCCCGGACAGCCTCCTGCCCAGACTCAGATCTCCCCTCCTTGAGTCGGGGAGTGCTGGATGACTGAGCTGGATGGTGAGCCATCCCTGGCGTGGTGGCTGCTAGGGTCCGTCGGCCGTGCCCTTCCTCCCCCCTCCCCCGGCCATGCATCCCCCCCCCCCCCTGGCCAATAACATTGCTTCTCTTTTTGGCCAATCAGGAAATGGGTCTCATGACATGCTTCCTGATTGGATGGGAGGAGAATCGGTGTGAGAATAGCGCCTCTGGCTCTAATCATGCTGGAATCCATGGTCCGGTGCCCTGTATGTAGATCATGGGGCTGAACGCATGGATAGGGGGGCAGCGCCTGTGCGCCTCTAATGGACGAGCTGCAACTGGTTACACGTAGATTTTAGGTAGCATGCATGTGGTTCACAGAAAAGATATGACACTAGGTCCCCTTTTAATGATATTATTGTTTGGGAAATGCAACAGATATGCAAGTGGGAAAACGATGATACAAAGAAGTATGGGTATCGACAAGAGTACAGCCATTCACGTGAATGGCAGGCTGTACGGAGCACCTGCAGCTCCCTAGGTGCGGGAAAACACCGGGAGATTTACGCTAGGCATAAAAAATGCCTATAATAGTATATGTGAATGGACCCCTAAGGCGTTATGCACAAAGGAAGAAAAACCTCCACTTTTAAGGCTCATTCGCATATGCGGCAGGCCTTGCCGCCCCTCTGAAAAGCATTCTGCAGTGGATCGCTTTTCAAAGGTGTTTGTCAGTCGGTGACTAGGCGATATGTCGTCTCCTCGCTGCCTGATTTAACTTTGTAATTGCCTCACCACCGAGCTGCAATCATGTACATTGCACACGATTGTGGTTTAGATTCTTTTATGATAAAAATATAGTTTGGGTACAGCGTTGTATGACTGCGCAATTGTCATTCAAAGTGTGACAGCACTGAAAGCTGAATACTGGCCTGGGCAGGAAGGGGGTGCAGAGTTGTACTCTCCTGTTTTAATAAATCATCCCCATTGTGTCCCATTTCTGATTACCCTCTATAGGAACAAAGAGGCTCCTTACTTTTGAGGCCCATTGTTGTTCTTTGTCATTCTTGGTGCAGGTAAGAAGCAGGATTCCTGGTTTGTGCTAGATCCAAAGTCTGGAGAGAAGCAAACCACTCTGTCCACAGAGTCATCAGACGGATTGTGTCCATCGTCCCCTCTGCTGTATATTGGACGCACACGTAAGTTGGCCGGGTTTGCCTATAGCTGTCTATGAATCCATTTTATTGCAGCCAACTGTAGTGAAAGTCAAATCTTTTGTAACTGTTATCAAATGCTCATATCTTGATGAGGACAATATGCTTGAGAAATGCATACACATCTCAGTGTATTCAGCAGTGGAATCATTGTGCCTTGTGCCCTGGGCTGTTATCAGTATATGCACCCCCTGCCAGTTTAATGATATGATGTTTCATGGTCAGCTCTCACAGCCATGTCATTGATTTCAGGTGGAGGGAGTGTGCATACATACACTATATTACCAAAAGTATTGGGACGCCTGCCTTTACACGCACATGAACTTTAATGGCATCCCAGTCTTAGTCCATAGGGTTCAATATTAAGTTGGCCCACCCTTTGCAGCTATAGCAGCTTTAACTCTTCTGGGAAGGCTGTCCACAAGGTTTAGGAGTGTGTCTATGGGAATGTTTGACCATTCTTCCAGAAGCGCATTGTGAGGTCAGGCACTGATGTGGACGAGAAGGCCTGGCTCGCAGTCTCCGCTTTAATTCATCCCAAAGGTGTTCTATCAGGTTGAGGTCAGGACTCTGTGCAGGCCAGTCAAGTTCCTCCACCCCAAACTCACTCATCCATGTCTTTATGGACCTTGCTTTGTGCACTGGTGTGCAGTCATGTTGGAACAGGAAGGGACCATCCCCAAACTGTTTACACAAAGTTGGGAGCATGACCAGTGCAAAAAGCAAGGTCCATAAAGACATGGATGAGCGAATTTGGGGTGGAGGAACTTGACTGGCCTGCACAGAGTCCTGACCTCAACCCGATAGAACACCTTTGGGATGAATTAGAGGGGAGACTGGGACCCAGGCCTTCCCGTCCAACATCAGTGCCTGACCTCACAAATGCACTTCTGGAAGAATGGTCAAACATTCCCATAGACACACGCCTAAACCTTGTGGACGGCCTTCCCAGAAGAGTTGAAGCTGTTATAGCTGCAAAGGGTGGGCCAACTCAATATTGTACCCTACAGACTAAGACTGGGATGCTATTAAAGTTTGTGTGAGTGTAAAGGCAGGCGTCCCAATACTTTTGGTAATATAGTGTATGTACAGTGACTTGGAAAAGTATTCATGCCCCTTGAAATTTTCCACATTTTGTCATGTTACAACCAAAAACGTAAATGTATTTTATTGGGATTTTATGTGATAGACCAACACAAAGTGGCACATAATTGTGAAGTGGAAAGAAAATGATAAATGGTTATCCACATTTTTTACAAATAAATATCTGAAAAGTGTGGGGTGCATTTGTATTCAGCCCCCCTTTACTCTGATACCCCTAACTAGAATTTAGTGGAACCAATTGCCTTCAGTAGTCACCCAGTATTCAGTATTTAGTATTGACTCAAGGGGGCTGAATACAAATGTACACCACACTTTTCACATATTTATTTGTAAAAAATTTGGAAAACCATTTATCATTTTCTTTCCACTTCACAATTATGTGGCACTTTGTGTTGGTCTATCACATAAAATCCCAATAAAATACATTTATGTTTTTAATTGTAACATGACAAAATGTGGAAAATTTCAAGGGGTATAAATACTTTTTCTAGGCACTGTATATGATCACTTGGTTAGTGTAGCTAACAGTCATAACCAGCACCTCATTGATTTTTTTTTATGAATCACTCACACAGCAAAATTAAAAAATGACCACCATGCCTTATATAGATAGTAACTGTATCAGCCCAGAGTGGTACTATATAGGTAAACACTGCCACGTCCCATTTAAATTTGAGAAGAATTTGAAGAAAAAAGGCTTGGACTTTTTAGGCATGGCCAGACAGTAATTATAGAAAAATACACTTTAATTATACACATAGAAAAATGATATATTAAAATCCTCCTTAATAAATCAAATACTAATTAAAATAATGCAACTCTATATAACCGATTCACAAATACATGAAGTCTGGAAGATGAGAATATCATATGAAGGGGCTTCCTTTGGGGTTCAACCCAGAAGATCAGGAGCTGAGAGCGCCAGCGGGGGACCTAAGAGGAGGAGATTTGGGTCTGCTCTGTGCAAAACCATTCCACAGAGCAAGTAATTATGACATGTTTGTTATTAAAAAACTTTACAATCACTTTAATAAAGAATGGTGGAGTGGACATTATTATATGTGCTGGCTGTTTGTTACATTTATCAAGTACCAAAGGAGAGGTGTAGCCGAGCACCAGCACCGTCCAACATACCTTGTCATTTGTTTAATATTACTGTACTGTGATTGTTTAATTATCTGAAATCTTTATTAAAGAACACAGGCTGCCACTGCTGATCACCTTCTCAAAAACGTGGGAGGTTTGCAAAGCTGAAATTGACTTACGATAATAGAACTGTGAAGGTGTTCATATATCCAGGTCATGGTATATCTAGTTGCAGCTGGTCACATTCAACTGGACTTGTAATGTTGAAGACTTGTCATATCTTCTCCAAAAGCCCTTACTTCTGTTCTGATGAGTGTCAGGAGCTTACCCCAGCACTTCTATCCACACAGCTAGAACAGACCCCTTAATCCAATCACCATGGAATGTATAGATCTTCCTGACACTCACTGGGAATGGAGAAGCAATGAAACATCTTCAACATTATGGAACAAGCCCAGTTGAATGTGACTTAGGCCTGCCATACACGGTTCGAATCATCTCAGCCAATTCAGCAGGAACCGGCCCAAATTCGTGTATGGGCAGACTGAATGTACACAGTTGATCGATCGATCAACTTGAGTACAACCAGCCTGACGGATTCTCTTGCAATTAACGGTAGCAGCTGCTATAACTGCTAGCGGTAATCACTATCTTCTCCCAGCGGGGGCGGCTTCCCCTGCTTGCAGGGAGCACACAATGGCCTTGGCAGGAGGGATTTCCCTGTCAACACTGTCTGTGTTACATAGTTATGCCCCATACACACGGTCGGATTTTCCGATGGAAAATGTCCGATCGGAGCGTGTTGTCGGAAATTCCGACCGTGTGTGGGCTCCATCGGACATTTTCCATCGGATTTTCCGACACACAAAGTTTGAGTGCAGGATATAAAATTTTCCGACAACAAAATCCGTTGTCGGAAATTCCGATCGTGTGTACACAAATCCGACGGACAAAGTGCCACGCATGCTCAGAATAAATAAAGAGATGAAAGCTATTGGCCATTGCCCCGTTTATAGTCCCGACGTACGTGTTTTACGTCACCGCGTTCAGAATGATCGGATTTTTCGACAACTTTGTGTGACCGTGTGTATGCAAGACAAGTTTGAGCCAACATCCGTCGGAAAAAATCCTAGGATTTAGTTGTCGGAATGTCCGAACAAAGTCCGACCGTGTGTACGGGGCATAAGTCAGGTTGAAAAAAGACACAAGTCCATCTAGTTCAACTATTAAAAAAAATGCATTAAAAAATATCATACAATCCCATATACCTAATCCTATACCCACAGTTGATCCAGAGGAAGGCGAAAACCCCCCCCAGAAAAGCAGGATCCAATTTGCTACAGCAGGGGAAAAAATTCCTTTCTGATCCCGGAGAGGCAATCGGATTTTCCCTGGATCAACTTTACCTATAAATGTTAGTACCCAGTTATATTATGTACATTTAGGAAAGAATCCAGGCCTTTCCTGAAGCAATCTACTGAGTTGGCCAGAACCACCTCTGAAGGGAGTCTATTACACATTTTCATAGCTCTTACTGTGAAGAAACCTTTCCTTATTTGGAGATGAAATCTCTTTTCCTCTAGACGTAAAGAGTGCCCCCTTGTCCTCAGTGTTGATGGGGCAATCGAGTACATTTCTTTCCTACAACCCATAGTTGCAGGAAAGAAATTTGCTCCGTGTATGGCAGACCTTACAACTCCTAGCTATACTAGAATAGTACTTTTTGCCATTTTTACGGGCCCTCCTGCAGTCTGGTGCCCCAGGTGTCCACCCATTCTGCCCTTATAATCTGCCTTCTGTGGCCACATCTTTTAAACTATTCATTAGACATCTGTGCATGTGTCTGGGTCATACATATGAGGTAAATGTAGGATTCATCAATCTCTTCTCCCATGAGCAATTCATACATAAGTTCTATATTATTTTTTTGCACCAGACCATCAGTAAATATCTGTTTTGTTTTGCAGAATACATGATCACCATGTATGACACAAAGTCCCGGGAACTGCGCTGGAACGCCACCTTTCACGACTACTCCGCCCCTCTCTGTGACGAGAGCTATGAATACAGTAAGTCCCGGCCAAAAAGCTGGATGGAGTGCTTATATACAGTATTTATTTTTTTATATTACGGTGAAGTGTTGGGGGCATGTAATGAGACAGTTCAGGACATAGTATTTTAGTTACTTTAAGCTGAAGTTTAAGTATGGCAATTTTCAACTAACACGGTTCCTACTACAGTGATGTCCAGCTTCCATAGGGATCCCACAGGTATGGCACATACATACTGTATTTACATTGTTCCAAGCAGGACCGATGTAACTATGTAAAAAGTTTAATATGTCGAATTCAGCTTTAAATCTATAGGTGAACAACAGTTGAAGGGCTAATAATATTCCCAACCTGTGTAAAAGCTGAACACCAGGAAAACCACTAAATACGTAGGAATTCTGTAATACTGTTCAGCCAGTCTGGTAATTTGGGACCTCCTGCAGACTACACTGGCAATACAGTCAAGTTCTCGGCTAGCCTCACCTCACCTGTAATTGGACAACAAAGGAGCAGCAGTATAATATAAGCAGGTTCATCAGTCAGACTGACAGCACTGTGGATAGCTATAGACCCCTAATGCCTGCCTCTATGCAGTAATATTTGAAATATTTAGGTAGCTGCTAGTTCTATGATTAAAAAAAATAATGTTTGATTAACTGGATTCAGTTTGTTTTCTGTTGCCCAACTTTAAACCTCTACTTTGTACAAAAACTCTCATAACATTCATTTGTCGAGCAAAAGATTTTGTTTTCTTTTAACACTTGATTTTGGAATGAATGGACGAAAACCACATACGCTGTTTTAGAAATGTGTTTGTTCGAGAAAATTTTTCCAAACCTGCTCTTTTCACCTTTCTCGTCACTGTGGTCGAAAACAAATCTTGGTTTCACCCAAGAATGATTAGGAAAAACGAACAAACTTTCTTTGAACATTATTTTCCCAAGAATTTTCGTTCACATTTCTCCCCACCTATGGTCAGCTTTAGGCTGCCCATAGATCAGTGGTTCTCAACCCCTCTAGTGTCGAGACCCCTTGATAAAATTTCCCAAGTTGTGGGGACCTCTAACAGTAAAATGTATTTTCGTAGCGTGGGTTGTCAGCACCCAAGGCAAGACAAGTGATTTGTGCCCCTAACCCATAGACATTTAGTGCTCCATGAGTCCCTTCCACTCGTACAGTATTAAAACCCCTTATGGTACATTTTAGGATGTACCACTCTTTCTCTTTGTTCTCCTTTCTTTCCCTTTTATCTCTTTCTATCCCAATTTCTTTTTTTTCTTCCCTTTCCCTCTCTCTAGCTGTCATTCTTGTTCTTTCTCTCTATTTCTTTGTTCTTCCCCCTCTTTTCCTCTCCCTTCCATGTATTCTCTATTTTTATTCTTTCTCTTACTCTTTGCTTGGGGTGGGTGGGGGGAATGGGATGGGTGGCAGTGCTGGTGGGGAGTTGAATGAGTGGCAGTGCTGGTGGGGTGTGGGATCAGTGGCAGTGCTGGGGGGAGTTCTGATCAGCCAACTTAGGTGCTCTTGATCAAGGTCATCTGCTGATCTGAGAACTGTAGTGGGGACTTTTAATGGCAACTATAATCACAGGTAGTGTTACTCGCTCTGTCTCCGGCTTCACTGTGTCTCCAACTTTGTGGTTACTCGCAGCAGTGACACCTATGCCAAAATCAGGAGATAGGGTCTCCTCCAGCCCCTCCCACTTCACATTCCTCACCAGTCAGCTGACCTCTAGTCTCTGCCCCCCAGCCATGCTGTGAACTGAATGGGCGGCTGCAAAGAGGCTGAGTGGGCGGCCGCAGGTTCCAGGAACTGCCCAGCTGGGCAGCCACAGGCTCCTGGGACAGCCCTGCTGATCGGCCACGAAAAGGCTGGGAGAGCGGTGCGGGATTCAGGAACAGCCCAGGATTCGGGGACCCTTGGCAAATAGTCATTTGACCCCCAGGTTGAGAACCACTGCCATAGACTATGCAATTTTCTTTCCTTCCACCGCAGGTGGAAGGAAAGAAAATTGCTCAATTTCCCCCATCAACATAGTGAGTGTGGATGTAGGAATCTATCCTGCAACTCTATTGTGTTCTGCCAGCGGGGAGCATTTCCTGCCAGTAGACCACAATGATCACTGTTGGTGGCTATAGCCACTGGCAGTGATTGCATGCAAAAAATTTGACAGCTTGGTTGTGCTGAAGTCGATTGATGGATCAACTTTAATACAACCAGCCTTCCCATAGACGGATCAAATCTCAGCTGGTCCCTGCTGAACAGGCTGAGATTTGATCCACCTATAGCCGGCTTTAGTTGGGTGTAGAAAAAAATTTGATGTTTCTTTGCTGAGCTACTAAATTCTCTTATATGTGGCAACCTTCAGAGTGCAGCTGAGTTGTCACATACTGACATTGCGGCCATTTTTAATAATAAATATATGTTTTCCTGAGTGATATTGCTACTTCCTCTGCACCCTGTCTTCAAAGTGTACTGCATCTGCTGCCTTACCCTGGTGATACCCCCAGATCCTGATACTTGCACAGTCTTTGTACTTAGGTTGGCCATAGACTATGCGAATTTCTTTCCTGCAACCTGTGGAATTCCCACAGTTCCCTCTTCAACACAGACAATGTTGACAGAGGAATCCCTCCTGCCAAGACAATGTCTTTTCTGGCAGGCTGGTTGTACCCAAGTTGATCGATCAACTTGGTAAATTCAGCCTGCCCATACATGGTTCAAATCTCAGTCGGTTCCTGCTAAACCAGCCGAGATTCGAGCTATCTATGGCTGGCCTTAGTATTTACAGTATGTTACCCTAAAGTGGATGTAAACCGTCTCCTATACCCAGTAAAGTGAACAGCCTCAGGTGATACACAAAGATGAAACAAATCTCCCTACGTAAGTTTTACATGTATATCTTCTGTCTTTAGCTTGCTAGATTCTTTAGAAAGTGCACATCATGTTAAAAATGTTCTCTTCCTGTTCAGCCCTGGGAGTGTAGTTTGGCATACACTGTGTGACAGCTGATTGGAGGAAAGGCACCCCCCCCCCCTCCACATAGGTAGAGGAAGGAAGGAATGTGCTGTGAATAGACCAGCTCTCTGCTAATCTATTTATAGCACCCACCCCAACACAAATGTCCAGCTGCTTTTATTTCCTGTGTCAGAGAGCTTGTCAGAAGTTATCATGCTGATAACAGAAGAACGGAGCAGCAGAAAGACACAGGACTGAGGCTCGGTTCACATAGGTGCGGTGCGGGAACGCTGCAAATCCACTGCTGGTTCCTGCATCGCACCTGACTCGCAAGGCAGTTCACACTGCCATATGCGAACCACTTGGAGTGTCAATACAAAGTTAATGACACCCAAAGATCGGTTCGCATATTGCAGTGCAAACTGTCAATTCGGACATGAATGGGATCGCATTTGGTCCACACCAGAATTCTGGTGCGGACCAAAAAAAAGAGTGCTGCATGACTTTGGTCCAAATGCGACACAAATTCAGCCATACAATCTGTATGGCTTGAAATCGCACAGATGTCGCATGTGATTTGCGCTGCAGTGCATAGCGTATCACATGCAGGGTCGCACAGCACAGTAGTGTGAACCGAGCCTTAGGGCTTTGGAGAGAGATTTGAAAACACTGCAGATATATGTGCCCAGGTCAGATTTCATGAATCAGGTTTACATCCACTTTAACTGATCTTGATATTTGTCCGTTTCCCGTACAGAGATGGCTCACTTCGCCTCCACCGGTGATGGGTTATTGGTCACAGCCGACCGGAGTAGCGGGCAGGTGTTGTGGATGCATAATTATGGCTCGCCTGTGGTTGGGCTCTTTATGTGGCACCAGGACAGTCTGAGACGGATCCCTCATCTCAACGTGGCCACAGAGACTTTACGCTACTTAACGTTCAACTCTCAGGACATCCGACTGATCAAATGGATATACCAGGCTGTGCAGGAGCTGGACAGCACCAAGACACATCTACTGTGAGTAGACACGTTACCCTGCGGCACAGCTGTTAGTTCAGCATAGTGACTTAGTAATCATACTCGCTGGCGTTTATCACAATGCTGTTGTAGGAGAGTCTCTTCTGTAGAGTATCAATGATACTTTCTTCCAGGGGCGTTGCTAGGGGGTGGCTTTTGGGGCTATAGCCCCGATTCTGAGGCCAATAGCCCCGAGTCTCTGCAGGGGTCCCCAAGGGGAGGGGAGGCTCTCTGGGGACCCTTATGTAAGTGGGGGGGCTCTCTGGGGACCCTGATGTAAGGGAGAGGCTCTCTGGGGACCCTGATTTTAAGGCCCAGGCTCTCTAGGGACCCAGATTTAAGGGGGAGCCCAATGTAAAGGGGCCTCTCTGGGAACCCTGATGTAAGTGGGGGGCCCTCTGGGTACCCTGACGGAAGGGGGAGGCTCTCTGAGGACACTGATGTAAGGAGGAGGCTCTCTGGGGACCCTGATGTAAGGGGGGGCTCTCTGGGGACCCTGATGTAAGGAGGAGGCTCTCTGGGGACCCTGATGTAAGGTGATGTAAGGGGGGGCTCTCTGGGGACCCTGATGTAAGGGGGGGCTCTCTGGGGATATATATACACCCACACGTATATTACTGTATATACATGTGTATGCCCGCCCAAGCCTATGACTTTCTTTACTACGCTGCTATGGGCTCTAGCCCCAGATCTTTTGTAGACCTAGCAACGCCCCTGCTTTCTTCTATGGATTGATGGAAGCCCAAGATTTTTTAGGAGACATTTGGTAACCCCTTCCACACACCTAAATCAGAATTGAAAAATTAAAGTGAACCAGTGCATAGCCTGTGTAGGAAAAAGCATAAGGTTCACTTAACTGCCAGTACCCCAACTGTACATACTCACCTTCCTTTCATTCCCCCGATGCTCCATTCAGAAACAGAGAAAAAAAATCCCTGTGTGAGATCAAAGGTTTGGACTTGGAGCCTACACAGATCTAAGGACTTTTCCCTTCACCCATGTTACAGCACTTGGTGCCTGAGTGACCCATAATCAAACACGAGCGTTGCGGCCTCTTTTTCCTGTCTGAATGCCGCGGTGCAGGGGAATACAGGTCCGTAAAAAAGAGATTAAAGTAGTATTTAAAATATATATTTAAAGTGTGTCTAAAGCCAAAACTTTTGTTTAGTTTTGGATAGAGTAAGGAAGGGTTATCAACCCTGTCAAGCTATTTTTTGCCGTTTTTGTCCCCGGTGGGATGATTCACAACTCTTTTGCCCCGTACACACGATCGGACATTCCGACATGGATTTATTTCCGACGGATGTTGGCTCAAACTTGTCTTGCATACACACGGTCGCACAAATGTTGTCGGAAATTCCGAACGTCAAGAACGCGGTGGCATACAACACATACGACGAGCCGAGAAAAATGAAGTTTAATAGCCAGTGCGGCTCTTCTGCTTGATTCCGAGCATGCGTAGACTTTTGTGTGTCGGAATCGTGTACACACGCTCGGAATTTCCGACAAAAAAGTTTTGTTGTCGTAAAATTTGAGAACCTGCTCTCAAACATTTGTTGTTGGAAATTCTGACAGCAAATGTCCGATGGAGCCTACACACGGTCGGACTTTCTGACAACATGCTCACATCGAACATTTGTGTGTACAGGGCATTTTTTTTGCACTAGTGATTATTTTTATCTATTGAGTTGTCACTAGAACAGGAAATAGAAGGGAAGTCTCCTAAGGAAATTATTTAGTGGTAACAACTATGTAAAGCCAGAGACAGATAGAAAATTTAGCTGGTTCAGCAGGAACTGACCGAATTTCAATACATCTATGGGCAGGCTGGTTGTACTGAAGGCGATCTGTTGATCGCCTTCAGGTTTTTTCTATTCATTCACTGCTGGCAGCTCTAGCCACCAGCAGTGATCATTGTATTCTAATGGCTGGGAAAACTTCCGCTATCAGAATACAATAGAGTAGTGAGAGTGATCTGAGCAATTTTCTTTCCTTCAATTGTTGTTGAAGGAAAGAAAATAGCATAATGTATGGCCAGCCTTAGGGAGGCTTCATCTCACTTTTGACAGGTTTACTTCCTAATGTGCCTGTGAGACAGGAAGTAAAGGAAAATCCTTACAACTTCTTTTCCTTTTTCTTATATCCTTGATCCTTAATGAAATGTACTAATCACACGTGTTTCTGTCTATCCAGGCCTTCACTGTATATCGGGAAGCATGCCAGTGGATTCTATGCCTCCACCTCACTGATCCATGAGGGAGTCTCTATTGTGGTGAGAATATGAGCTAAAAGAACTGACAAACAAGATGGATTCACCCGCAGCTGTCAGAATACACGAATCACAGCTGTCAGAATACACGAATCACAGCTGTCAGAATACACGAATCACAGCTGTCAGAATACACTAATCACAGCTGTCAGAATACACTAATCACAGCTGTCAGAATACACTAATCACAGCTGCGTATTGAGAACATTTTTCCAGGGTGTTCCTTCAACAGACTTCTGTTTATCGAGGACCGCCACACACTGATCAGAATTTGGCCAGTCCCTGCTGAATGTGCTGAATTTAATTTAGTGTATGACCAGCTTAAGTAGCTGACCCAAAACAAGCCTGCCAGCCAGTGGTTTCAGAACTCCTGATCCTAATGCTTGTTCCAGATCAGTGACTCAAAGTATTGAAGAGAAGGGAACCCATGGACCAGCCAGACAACTAGTATGTTCAGAAGGCCATAGAGAAGTGGAGGCCTTCCATTGCTAACCTCTGTCTAAGAATGCTAGTTGAGTTGCTTTCTTTGGCTCTGGTATTTTCCCAGTTACTAACCTGCAACAAGCATGCAGATGAGAAAGTTCTTGTCCTGCTTACTTGTTCCAAATAAGTGCCTCAAAAGTTTTGAAGTCTTGGGATTGACATGGCAGCCAAAAAATTAGCATTTTTAGAAACCAGCAATGGCAGCCCCCTCAAGTAACATAAATGATGATGACAATACGGTGTAGCGCTTCTATTATTTAACCAATAATTGTAAGTGCTCAAACAATAATCTATAGAATTCCACAGAACCAGTAAAAAATCAATCTGTGACAACTTTCATATAAATCCACATAGCATATATAACAGAAATTATAAAAAATCTGCGCTCGGTCACTGCAAAAAGGAAACGGTTGGCAGCCACTTATTTAACTGTTTTACCAGCTAATATACAATATAAAAAGGTGTATAGGCAGCGCTCAAAAGGTAAAGATGATTGTGCAAAAGAATTCAATAGAGAACAAATAAAGTGCAAAAAAATGCCTCCTAAAAAGGACATCATAAAGTGCATTGAAAGACAAATAACATCAAAGTATATAATAAAGTGCAAACATCCATGTGCATATGATTTATATACAGCATAAAGATAACCAGCAATCTTCAGCAAGAAAACAATAGACAGTCCACAGATCCTGGATAATCCATAAGTGGGACAAATCAATCAAGCCAGAAAGTGCTCAGTGCAATTTAGACAGGTAAGGGGATCCGTCACCAGCAGCACCAGCACCCTCCTAAACATGGCTCTTACCAGAAATGCAGGGCTATAGATTATAATGGTCAAACGGGCAGGAACAGCTGATCATCCGAGAGAGAGAGCAGCCGTCAGTGGGTCACGAATCCCATTAGATGACTTGAAAAATATTGCCATAGTGAAGCCCATCAAGTATTCAAATGCTTTAATAAAACGTGGTGGCAACAATTACCGCAATACGGCTGATATACAGCATGTGGAATAACGATGTGAGATGCAGCAGGTTGTTGGCTTGTACAATACCGCTGGGTAGCGGCTCGTCGTGTGTGATGTTGTTAATATGGTTTATCTATTTGGTTGGTCACCCTATACTACCTAATTATTGATTGCAGAGCTCAGAATGGTCACTCATAAAAACCATATGGTCAGACTAAGTTGTTGAATGTTCAGAACCTACCGATAATCAAAGTCTTGTGATGCAATCTTTTCTAAGTTTGGGCTTCTCTTATGTCACATGATATAGCCTCGTGGAATCACCTTGGCCCGGATAGAAGGTCCCACCACCCAGGATGTCACACTGAAGGAGTCAACTGAATTTGATGTGACACCCAGCACAGATGTCAAATACCCACATGGTGGTGTGGTGTCTGCCAGCCAGTGGCTACTGATAGGTAAGAGGGTGGGACAGTCCATTCAGAAGGAACTGAGCTATCACAACATTGGTCTATGATTGATATTTGGAAATGTTCGTCTGTTCATTAACTTTTGAAAGGTTGTTGCAGATATGTGCAACTCTAGGTTCCTGCACACTGTACCGGAAGCAGTTCTTCACTTTCTCTTAGTACCAGACTCTGTATAGGGAATGTAAAAATCTAAATGTGATGGTTCCTTTTTTGTAAACATGATGTTCCCTTTAAACAATGGGCAAAGAAAATAAAAAATTCTAATTCCCCCCCCCCAGTAATGTAAATTATCTGTTGAACCCGTCAGTAGATCAACATAAATAGAACAATACAGAAAAATTAAAAATAATGTATACTGATACATGGAGTTTTAAACAGTTACAGCAGTGTTGTTTCCATAATCATACTTATGGAAACAACACTGCTGTAACTGTTTAAAACTCCATGTATCAGTATACATGATTTTAAATTTTTCTGTATTGTTCTATTCATGTTGTATATTTTTCAATAAATAGTGTTATTCTCATACCTCTTCATTATTTCCTATGCCTTTAAAGTCCGACCTAGGTTTACTGTTATAGAACACCTTTTTTTCCTTATTCATTCCAACCGTCTAAGAGCGTAATTTCTCTCACTTCCTGTTGTCTCCACAATAGCAAAAAAAAAACATTTTGGCACTTTAACGTGGTTGTTAAGTTAGTGATGACAATTACTGGCAGCCCCTCTGTTATAACAAGCTATACTACACAGTGTCTGTATTTAAAAAAAATGATGCAGCTAAATATTTTATTTCTCAGCGCCGCTGTGCGTTCACGTGACCCTCCGCCTCTTTTCTTCCCTGATCTGAGGACTACAGCGGAAGGGGCAGAATTTCCCCTGTGACGTCAGCCGGAAGGTCACGTGACTGCACATTGGCACAGAGAAATGAGGTATTGAGCTGCATAATTTATATTTCAATATTTTTATTGAAAAAGAAACAAAGTCTGGTATAAACAGATGCATTAATGTAACAATTCAATTTTCGGGTTTTCAATATAGCAATAAAAAGACATATGAGGTATGATTAGAACAGATATCTGTCATCAATCATCACATCAGAAAGCAAAAGGCATAGCATATAACTGAGTACTAATGGGACTGAACAGTTACTTCCCAACTATGATCAGGGATGCCACCATGTATGGTGGATAATGGAGAGCCAGAGTAGGGGCATGATATAGGGAAAAGGGAGGGAGGTGGGGGGGGGGGGTGATGGTTGGGAAGTCATGGAGAAATCCTGGCAGCGATCCCTGAGGTTATCCCAGGGATCACTATTGTGTTAGGTCCCAAAAGCTATTAACTGAATCTTATATGTAAAAACCCGAAATAAGAAAAACAAATGGAAGTAATAGGGAAAAAAAGGAGAGAGAGAGGAAGAAAAGAAAAGATGGAAGAAGGAGGAGAGGGTCAACCCGGAGACCCCCCCCCCCCTTTGGAGTTATTGCAAAGTATATGAGTGAGCTTATCATTAATCATGATCCAATTGAGCTTACTTTTAACATGATCAAGAGGAATTACTGACTGTTTCCAATGCCTAGCAATTGTAATTCTCGCCGCCAGCAATATATAGGTGATCAATTTTACTGATTCTCTGGGTACTTCATCGGGCAGTTTGTGAAAAAGAGCGGTTTCTGGAAATATACCAATGTTTACCCCGATTATTGAGTTTATTAATTTGAATATCCTAATCCAGAACCTAGTTACGAGGGGGCATTGCCACCAAATATGGTACATTGTCCCCAACCAGCCGCATTGGCAGAAGCAATTTGGCGAGGTAGAAGGATGCATTTTAACTACCCTAGTCGGGACCAGGTTATCTGCATCATTTAAATAAAACATACAGACACGGTGTAGTATAGCTTATTATAACAGAGGGGACGCCAGTAATTGTCATCGCTAACGTTACAGCAACATGGAATATTAGCAGGGGGGGAAGGGCAGATTTGGAGATCGGCTCGCAGACTAGGAACTGACAGGGGAGGGGGAGCGGAGAGACTCTGAACACAGCGGGATGACAGAGGCACATAAACTGACCACGGTATCATAGATCAGCAGTCATGATTACCATGGTCGGTTCACCTAGGGGGACACGGGAACAGGCAGGATCAACCAGGTATTTTACAGCATAGGAATGGACAAATGACACAGCACAAGCACTATGCTGTTTAACATGCTTTAAAAGCATAGGATTTTTTTTTTTTTTTTTTTAAGTTACAACCGCTTTAAGTCATTTTGAATGAGGTTCTTTCACATTTTGTTCCCTAATCTCTCTATCTCTCCCAATACCATCATATGCATCTACAGAATAATGTTGACTTGTTTTTATCCCCAGGTCACCACGAGGTGCCACATGTTGTACATACCACAATGCTGCGGGCTTTTCCAGAGACTCTGCAGAGGGACACAGAGTCCATCATCCGAGGACCATCCCCAAGGACTTTGTTTGATGATGTAGGATTTTTGCTGAAAAACATAATTGTATTAAGTTGCTTACCTGCGAGTATTTCCGAGTGCTGAAATAGAGACTTTACTGTTTGCCGAGAGTCATTCTTGTGTATGTAAACCCCAAACTATTTTAGGTTTGGAAAGAATGTGTAATAGGGCGTACACACGGTCGGACTTTGTTCGGACATTCCGACAACAAAATCCTAGGATTTTTTCCGACGGATGTTGGCTCAAACTTGTTTTGTCTACACACGGTCACACAAAGTTGACGGAAAATTCGATCGTTCTAAACGCGGTGACGTAAAACACGTACGTCGGGACTATAAACAGGGCAGTGGCCAATAGCTTTCATCTCTTTATTTATTCTGAGCATGCGTGGCACTTTGTCCGTCGGATTTGTGTACACACGATCGGAATTTCCGACAACGGATTTTGTTGTCGGAAAATTTTATCTCCTGCTCTCCAACTTTGTGTGTCGGAAAATCCGATGGAAAATGTCCGATGGAGCCCACAACACGGTCGGAATTTCCGACAACACGCTCCGATCAGACATTTTCCATCGGAAAATCCGACCATGTGTACTGGGCATTAGGGTTAGGACCTCTTTTAGATTTAGAACTTTAACACTCCACCATCTTACATCCTCCTTAGGTTGTAAGAAGAGGCTGAATAGAGAAAACAAATGCACAACAGGTTGGAATTTCGTAGAACAATCAGTTGGGCAGAGTGTATAAGCTTCAAACATTTTCTCCTATATCTATAAACTCTAGAGCAGAGGTCTCCAAACTTTCTAAACAAAGGGCCAGTTTACGGTACTTAAGGCTTTAGGGGGGCCAGACTGTGGCCAGTGGGCGTAGAAAATGTTGTTGGTATGAGCGGTAAGAGTAGTACCCTATTGTTGGTATCAGCGCCAGGAATAGTACCATGTTGTTGGTATCAGTGGCATTAATAGTGCCCCAATGTTGATGCCATTGGGAGGATTAGCACCCCATCATTGGTGTCAGTGGGAAGAATTGTATCCCACCACTGGTGTCAGTAGGAGGAATGCTGCCCTATCATTGGTGACAGTTGAGGAAGGAATAGTGCCTCAAGGGCCAGATAGAAGCAAGCAAAGGGCCACATTCAGCCCTTGGGCTGCAGTTTGGAGACCACTGCTCTAAAGGAAAGAAAAGTGTACTGCCCAAAGAAACCAATTCCAACTCTTACTAGTGTAGGTCAGGTTAGAAAATGAACATTTTAGTCTTTTGCTACCTTTTCTTGACAGCTGGAATTTCTGTAAATGGACTGTCACATCCCTAATGTCCATGCCTATTCACTGTAGTTTAGGACCCCACAGAATCAAGGTGGGATTCCCCAGGGTGACACTGAAGGGCGGTTGAAGATGGAGAGCAACAAAGAAGAAGGTGGAATTGTGCTACCTGACTCATCAATCACAAATCTGCTTATCATGGGAATAGTGACACTTCTTCTGGGAGGATGGGTGCTCTTTGGCCTTACGTATCCAAAGGTAGGTGTTGTATAAACCTATTTAAACCTATTGCGCATTGGTTGGGCCAGCCATTATTATTTATCGTCCCTATATTTATCTGAATCAGATGCAGGAGCAGCAGCGTCTGCAGCAACAACAATTACAACAGCAACTCGAAGAGAAACTACTGCGTCTCCAACAACAGCAGAACATGACTACTGAGGCTGGTCCGTCCCTGTCAGCTGAAGAGACCACGGTGCTGTCTGGAGAGCAGAGGACTGGCAGCGGTAAAAGACAGAGTGGAGATGTGGAACAGAGCCAAGCCAACGGAGCAAAACGGCTGAGCACAGATGATGGGGAGGGGGAAGGTGAGGGAGGAAGAAGGTCATGGATCAGTTTTGAACCAACTTATTATTTTTCATGTACATTGAACTGGATAGTTTACTGTATATAGACAGTGTAACTAAGTGTACAATCCATGAGTAGGAGTGGGTTAAAACAAACAACTTCATATAATTCTTGGAGAATGCTGTGGAGGCATTTTCTGCAATGATTTGTGTCACCACTCCTCCATAAGGAAGGCTGTGCTGCCTTGCATCTTGACCCCTAAGTTCTTATATAGACCTATAGGAGGGACAACAGATTGCAGGGAAGGAGAGGTAATTAGGTGGACCTAAAGGAAGAAGAACGGATGGGAGGGACTTATGTGGACCTATAGTAGGGTAGCGGATACATCATCTGTCTTTTGGGTGGAACCTAGGAATAATGGTGGAGAAATATCTCAACACTGGAGACCCAAGAGAAATAGAATTTTAGCGCCTGATTCAGCTTGCTGCAATATAGGAAATCTGGTTGTATTTAAAGTAGTTTAAAGAAAACCTGTCTCTTTGATCATTCAGGGCAGTTATAGGCCACAACCACAGATGCTCACCTTCCCTACACTATCCCACTAACCTGTTCTCCTGTGGGAGGGCTAAGCCTAATTCCCATGTAAGCAACACGATAGTTGGTGTCACAGCTTACATATGATTATTGTCCTTCTGCCCTTCCCGAGGTGACCGTGTTTGAACCTAGTTCATGCTCTGTATTCCAGGACGAAGGAGAGAAAGTCACATGCTCACTCTATAGCGAAAAAGTACTGGATAACTTTTTCATTTGCACAATAATGTCCTTTTTAATGTGTCATTTAACTTCTACAATATAAATTCTCTTATGCTGAACTTTCTTCCTGCAGGTCAAGATGAGGAAGACATACAAGTGGGGAAAATCTCCTTTTCTCCCAAGGAAGTTTTGGGTCATGGAGCAGGAGGAACGTTTGTGTTCAGGTAAATGGCCTACAAACCTGAATTATAAGTGTCTGGTAATCTGGTATTCTTTGTGTTGGTAACATGGGTTTCTTTGGTGTGCAGGGGCAGATTTGATGACCGCGCTGTAGCTGTAAAGAGAATTCTGCCAGAAAGTTTCATGCTGGCTGATCGAGAGGTTCAACTGCTGCGAGAATCTGATGAACATCCGAACGTCGTCCGCTATCACTGCACAGAGAGCGATAAACTTTTCTATTATATTGCCTTAGAGCTGTGTGCAGCCACTTTGCAAGAGGTGAGAGACAATCTTTATGAATGACAAGAGTATGGAGTACGGTGACACCACTGAGCAGAGGTGATGAGGAAAGACTGGAAAGTGTCTAGCCTCATCTTGATTAATGTTGTTGGATTCAGCCTAATGTCATCATAATTTATCATAGTTTTGGAAATCTGTGTAAGATGGTGACAACAAACACTAAGATCTTTGATTTTTGCAGTATTGTTCAAAAATAAAATGAGAATGTGCTTGGTTGTAATCCTAACACTAACCCTGTATCCTTAAACCTTCCTTTAACTCTAACTCTATAACTAACCCTCCCTGTAATCCTAAACTGAATCTACCTTGTAACCTGAACAGTAACTCTGTATCCCTAACATTAGCCTCCCATGTAACTCTATAACTAACCCTTTCTGTAATCCTAATCCACACTGAAACCCTAACACTAATCCTCCTTATAACCCCAAAACCTAACCCTCTTTGTAATCCTCACACTAACCCTCCCTGTAGTTATAATGCTAAACCTCCTTGTAACCCTAACTTTAACATTGATCCTCCCTATAATCCTAAAACTAGCCCTCTGTAACCCTCATACTAACCTTCCCTGTAAAGCTTGGGTTAACCCTCCATCAACTCTAAGGCCTCATGCACACTGGACGTTTTTTGACATTTTTACAGCAGCTGTTTTTGGCTGTAGACGTGTTTTTCAACAGTCATTAAACTCTCCATCATGTTATCCTATGTGTCCATGCACACATAGGCTGTTATCAGCAGTTTCGGGCAGTGGCGTTTTTGAGCAGTAAAAAAAACCCAAAACTAGTGGGTTCTGAGAGATGTTTTTCAGCTGTAAAAACGCTCTAATGCTGATAAATGTTGATAAACGCTCAAAAACGCTAATAAACACTAAAAAACGCAATTGCAAAAACGTTGAAAAAAGTTGAAAGAAGTTAAACGCACTGCAAAGCTACTGGTGTTTTTATAACGTTATTTTAACGTCCAGTGTGCATGAGGCCTAACACTTACCCCTCTTTGTAACCCTAAACTCTTAAACTAAGGCAGGTGATTTTCTTTCCTGCAACCACGGGTTGCAACTGTGTTGATGTGGGAACCCCTCCAGTGGAGCTGTTGTGTTCTCCTGCCGGGAGGACAGAGTGATTTGCTTGTAAACATCTGAAATGCTGGTTGTACCCAAGTCGATTGATGGATGGATACAACCAGCCTGCCCATAGAGGGTTTGATTATTGAGCAAGGCAAGAAGAGGATCCTGAGAAATTATGATAGAGAAGAGTGTGGAAACAATATAAAATATTTCGGCCTGGAAGCCACAGGCAACTGGGCAAGACTACATTATTTGATAGGTGTATACCATGACCTCTGCACTCTAGCACCCTAACTCTTCTTATGTCAATTTAACACTGCTAGATTGACCTCTCTTGCACTAGACCAGGGATATGCAATTAGCGGACCTCCAGCTGTTGCAGAACTACAAATCCCATGAGGCATAGCAAGACTCTGACAGCCACAAGCATGACACCCAGGCATAGGCAGAGGCATGATGGGACTTGTAGTTTTGCAACAGCTGGAGGTCCGCTAATTGCATATCCCTACACTAGACTAAAGACTAACTTTTCTGTACTGTAGTCAGTATTTAATATGGTGGTGATCAGACTTACAGAATTCACAGGGATCTGATGCTTTTGTGACCCGTGTGCCTGTACAATTGGAAACCAATGACGTTGTTGCTGTGGCTGCCATAATGAAAGTTGCTATAATCTTTGAAAAAAACAGCTTTTATAGGTTGACAGCACTTGAACGGAACAGTTTATTTTAACCATGTCAACTGCTTTTTTTTTTTTTTTTACTTACAGTACGTGGAGAACCCCGACTTCTATTGCAGTGGCTTAGATAATGTGACCGTCCTGTTCCAGACCATGTCAGGACTGGCTCATTTACACTCTCTGAACATTGGTGAGGAATGGTTGATCATCTGTAATTTGTTACAATTTAAATTTATCCACAGCTTTTCATGACAGCAGTCCAAAACTGTACAGCTTAGTCACATCACTCCCTGTATGTTCTTACCTTAAAGTGGAATTCTGGGGTAATACTAACTAAGCTTAAAACTGCTCCCTCCCCCTTCCTAACACCTATACTAACTACCCTGTAAAAGAAAGATGCATATACTTACCTATTCTCAGGGCACTCCAATCTTCTCTCAGCTATTAGTAGCTTCAGGGGAGAGGAAAGAGCGCCAACAATGGATGGTCCATAGTAAGCCAATGGGTGATGTCACTGCTCAGGCATTCCAGCCAATGTCAGACCTCTCTCTCCTCTCGCCAGTAGCTGGCACTGGGGAGTTCACAGGTGCGTATCTACTGCAAGGCAAATAAAGTGTTTGCCTTGGGTGGCATATTTCAGGGGGTACAGCACCATCCCCAGGCAGAAGGGACACTATGACTCCATTCTGGTTGTAGTTAGAATCAATGATTGGATCGGGACATACTGGTACACTGTGTGGAGGGGTGCTGCTGCCCACTGGAGTCACAGCATAGTAGTACACTGTGGCTGAGCACTCGCTGGCACAGCGCACCGCCTACGTATCCTCTCTGCCTATTTCTGAAAGCATATGCCATGTTGGGAGGAGGAAACTGGAGAGGGCCAGTAGCGCGAAGAAGCTCTCCTCCTTATGAGGAGACGTGGAGACAGAGACCCCATTTCAGGAGAGGCATTACTGGAGGCACGTGAAGCCAGACTGATAGAGCACTGAGCAAGGAGGGGGATTGACCGACACTGAGAGCAAGTGAGTGCCAGTGTCACCATCTCCCCCACCACCATCCCTCTGCCACTGATTCCATCCCCCCCAGCACTGCTGCCGGTTAAACTGGTCCAGATTAGACCAAAGTACCATCCCCCTAGAAGATGCAAATCACTGTAGTAGACGCCACTACTCCAGTGTTCTCTATTAGCTTCTGAGTCCCGTGCCAAGCGTCCTACCTGCTGCATTCTGAGAACAGGAGACAGGGGGTCAGCTACTCGACATGGGTGCCAGTCAGATACCACTTTGCATTTTCTCAGTGAATGCAAAGTGTTCTCTAATTAGACAAGATGGAGAGACAGGGCAGTGATGTCGGGTTCTCCACAGTGTCCAATCAGAGAATGCTTTGCATCCATTAGGAAAATACAAAGCGATCTATGAATGGGGCCTGTGCTTAGCGACAGACCTCCTGTGTTCAGGATGCTGCAGGGCAGCTGCTCGGAATGGGACCCAGAAGATAGTTGAGTCTACTGGTGTAGCGGTGTCTCGTATAGTAATTTCCAGCTTCAAGAGGGATCCCACAGGTATGATATATGCACCAATGGAAAAATATCCATACCTGGATGTTGCCCATTAGATATGCAAGCTCTACTTTCCTGCTTATCTCCTGGACATTGTCAGTGCTTTACCGTTCCTCTCATTAAATGTTCCAAAAAAACGCAATACTGTAATGCAGTATGCAGTTCCTCAGAGGCACTCCCAGCCCCTCTTTAGGCTCGGTTCACATTGATGCGACATAGGATTCGACTTGTGAGACCTCAAGTTGGATGACATGTGAAATTTAATGTTTACCTATGAGAGCTGTCTTAATTGATACTACACAAGTCTGTCCGACTTTAGAAAAGGTTCCTGCACTACTTTGGTTCGACTTTAATACGACTTTAATGCCACAGAGTGTAAAAATTCACATCAAAGTCGGACTCCAAAGTTGCACTGAAAGTTGCGCGACTTTGGATTTTGGCTAATGTGCACCAAGTCTTAATGGAGACCAGGAGCATCACTCAGAAATTCTTTCTAGCTTGAGTTACACACAGTCCTGAGTGGCTTATCCTTTAGTGTAGATAGCTATCCTACAGGAGTCAGTCAACAAAAATACTAATTGCACTAATATATATAGATAGTCAAAATGGGTAATTTACAAATGCAATCCAAAAAAGAAAAAAGGGATATTTAGGTGTGCATTTGACTCACGTAGATATCAAATAGGTTACACGGTATTCATTTATTGTCATTACTCAGAGAAAAATGCAGATTCAGACACAGTATCCATCAATATGGTATCCCAAAGGACACAAATGAATGTGCATATATGCTTCCCTTTTAAATCACATATTTATTTCTTGCATATTTTACTAATATTTTTACTTGTTGCAGTGCATAGAGATCTGAAACCATGCAATATCCTCATCTCCCTGCCCAACGCCCAGGGCAGACAGAGAGCCGTCATCTCGGATTTTGGCCTATGCAAAAAGATGGGAATTGGGAGAAGTAGTTTCAGCCTGCGCTCTGGTATCCCGGGCACTGAGGGCTGGATTGCACCAGAGGTTCTACGCGATGGGCGAACACAGAACCCGGTAAGTATTTTATCTGTAATGAAAGATGGCTGTTCTGAAAAGAGGCTACATTAGATGTGGTTTGAACTGGAGCTTCGGCCAAAAAATAGTTCTGATTGTAAAAATAAAGTAGGGGAAGCATGCAAAATGTCAGGTTTTATTGCTGCCTATGACTGCCTTCACTTCCTGCCCCAAAAAAACAACAGGAAGCGAGGGGAAATCTTACCTATGGAGAAATCCCACTTCTGACAGATGTCACCAGAACATGTGCCCCCATGGGGAGATTTTCCACTTATGTTCAGATGACAAGTAAAAAAAAAATAATAATTTTTTCTTCTCTCTTTCTGTTCACTAGAATATTGGCAGGTGAACATTAATCCCCCCCCCAAAAAAATACAGGCAGCACTAAAAACATCACAGTGATTCTAATCCTTCCACACACTTCCCACAAAACTAGGATAAGTTTTGACTGAGGTTCTACTTTAAAAATTGAAGGACACAGCTGGAGCTAAAGGAAACCATTATCTTCAAGGAAAAAGTGTGTTATCATCACATAAAAGTTTTTTTTTTTTTTTCCTCCCAGACGTCAGCGGTGGATATATTCTCAGCCGGTTGTGTATTTTATTACGTCCTGGCACATGGCAAGCACCCGTTTGGTGACAGCCTTAGGAGACAAGGAAATATACTTAATGGGTCATACCAACTCCCACATTTGGAGGAGGAGACACATGGTAAGACACATGAAGATATGAGAACAGTAAAAAGAAGACCTGCAATGGGGGCAGGTCCCACTCAGGCACTTTTTTAATAAAATGTGCAATAAATAGAGGTTACTCTGAATTAATTAGCATGTATTATTTCTTGGATCACAGAAAATGTAGTCGCACGGGATCTCATCGAGAAGATGATCAGCAATGACCCCCAGCTCCGACCTTCTGCTCCCTGTGTTCTGAGACATCCATTCTTCTGGTCCAGAGAGAAGCAGCTGCAGTTCTTTCAGGTCTGAAGAGCCGACTTCCCTGTAATTAATCTGTACTCAGTTTTAAACTTTTAAATGTAAATGTTCTACCTGAGAGTAAACCACACAAGATGCCTGCTACTACCATTATTAGCCAGGAAATCTTTTTCCGCTCTGTGATTTAGCTTCACTACTGGGGCCTGCTATTCCACCTAAATGAGACCGTTTCAGTGGCCAGCAAGGGAAGTCTACTTGGACAAGAGGATGACAGAGGGTTAATTTTAGCCATGATTTCACTGAAAAACACATGCCATAGTAATAAAGTGAAACTAAATTAGAGAAGAGCACGGAACAGCGTTCTCTGGTTATTAAACGTAATGACAGGCATCTTGTTGCATGGCAGTAGTTGCATGTTGTTGAAATGCACTGTATTTGCCTTTTCACCATGTATATGTTGGGTTTTGGATTTGATTTGGAAATTGCAGTTGAATCCAATGATCAATACCAGTGGGGTTGATTTACTAAAACTTGAGAGTGCAAAATCTGGTGCAGTTCTGCATAGAAACCAATCAGCTTCCCATTTTGTTTTTTGTTTTTTTGTTTGTTTTTGTTTTTTGTAAAAGCTTAATTGAACAAGCTGAAGTTACATAGTTGAGAAAAGACACCAGTCCATTTAGTTCAACCTGTGGTGTGTGCTTGTGTTTATGTCAGTAGTATATCGTATATCCATCCATGTTGAGATCGTTAAGAAGCGATCTAATAGTTTCTTTTTTTTTTTTTAACTATTGACGCTCCCTAGTGATACCACTGCTTGTGGAACAGAATTTCACAACCTTAGCACTCTAATGCTCCGTACACACGGTCGGACTTTGTTCGGACATTCCGACAACAAAATCCTAGGATTTTTTCCGACGAATGTTGGCTTAAACTTGTCTTGCATACACACGGTCACACAAAGTTGACGGAAAATCCGATCGTTCTGAACGCGGTGACGTAAAACACGTACGTCGGGACTATAAACGGGGCAGTGGCCAATAGCTTTCATCTCTTTATTTATTCTGAGCATGCGTGGCACTTTGTGTGTCGGATTTGTGTACACACGATCGGAATTTCCGACAACGGATTTTGTGGTCGGAAAATTTTACATCCTGCTCTCAAACTTTGTGTGTCGGAAAATCCAATGGAAAATGTGTGATGGAGCCTACACACGGTCGGAATTTCCGACAACAAGGTCCTAGCACACATTTTCTGTCGGAAAATCCGACCGTGTGTACGGGGCATTACAGTAAAGAACCATAAAGAAAAGTTTTAGGTTACACCACTTTTCTTCCAATTTCAGTGAATTGCCCCGTGTCATTTTAAACTCCCTTTCACGGAAATGTTTTTCCCTATGCTAGGGTCACCAGTACGGTATTTGTACATCGCTATCATATCTCCTCCCAAGTGTCTCCTTTCCAGAGAGAATAAGTTCAATACTTGTAGTCCTATCCCATAGCTGAGGTCCTCCAGTGACTTTATTAGCTTTGTTTTCCTTCTCTGGACCCTCTCCAGCTTCAGCACATCCTGCCTGAGGACTGGTGCCCAGAACTGGATGGCATATTCAAGATACGGTCAGACCAGAGACTTGTAGAGCGGGAGAATTATTGTTTTATCTCTGGAGTGAATGCTCTGTTTAATGCATGCCAATATTCTGTTGGCTTTGCTTGCAGCAGCTTGGCAATGCATGCCATTGCTGAGCCTGTCATCAGGACCCCCAGGTCCTTTTCCATCCTAGATTCCCCCAGAGGTTCTCCCCCCTAGCGACTAACTTGCATTCATATTTTTAGCACCCAAATGCATTACTTTACATTTTTCAACATTAAACCTCATTTGCCATGTAGTTGCCCAACCCATTATTTTAGGTTATTTAGTTAAAAGCTGATTGGCTACCATGCAGATCTGCAACACATTTTGTACTCTTCAGATTAAGGAAATCATCCCCATTTTTGTCTTGGAACTTTAGTTTCAAGTCAAACAAAAGATTGCAATCTCATAAATCCATAACAGTCATAATAGCACTATTACTGGTTCAACACAAAATCTACAGAGCAGGCTAAATAAATTATATTATGGACCTTTGTGAATTGAACCGTACAACAGAATTTATGGCCTTCTTCAGTTTACATTTACAAGGTCATAAACTCTGTACCATTCATGTAGGGCAAACTGAAAGGTGTATGATAATGCCCCCTCCCCAGCAGTATATCCTGATGTTTTCTTCACCTGCCTTCCTTCCTATTAGCCACTAGGAACTAGGATCATAGAAATTGTCCAAAGCTTTCCGGTATGGCGGAGCATATGATTTCCTCCATGTAATGGAGTCAGTGCTTTGCCGGAGAGCCTTGTATAAACTCCAACCAGAGCTCTGAGCTTAGGCGGGGATGTCTTTCCACCTAGCGGCTGAATAGATTGGCAGGAGAGTGAAGTAAAGGTGTGCGGGTGTTGAAGATTAGGGAGGCGATTAACATGATCCCATCCATCACTTTGCTTCATGGGCAAAGCCCAGTTTCACTTTAAACTGACCACTCCTCATAGAGCAGGGATTACTGAGCCACATACAAGATAGATTCCAAGTCTGACAATCTTACCCTACAGGAAGCAGGTGATGAGTGCACTATAAAATTTTTATGATTAGAAATGAATACCAGCGTATTATGAGTTGCTCAGGGACCAAACAATGCAGGTATATATGGCTATTCTGTATAACAAGCAAAAATATAAAACGCTATGTCTGTGATTGTCGCCTTCAGGATGTCAGCGATCGCATTGAGAAGGAGCCTCAGGACAGTCCAATAGTTGTTAACCTGGAGAATGAAGCTCGTTCTGTTGTTCGTGTCAACTGGCGGTTATATATATCAGTTCCTTTACAGACAGGTACATTTTATAGCGAGTAACTGAGGACATTAAAAAGCAATTTAATCCCGTGGGATACACTATTCTTTCCCTTTAAAAAAGCAGCTTCAAGGCTACCAGCAGCTACTTTTCTAAAGGGAAAGAATAGTGTATCTTTTGTAAACAGGGATTTTGAGTTATTATTACTTGTATATAGAGGGGGAATTAAAGCTAAAACAGTGCTACCCTGGTAAAAAACCTTGAGTGTAAAATGGATGTGGTGCAAGGTAAAAACCTGGGCAAATATCCTGGTTGATATAAAATGAAAGAAATTTCTATTTTTAGCACAATAAAATATAAATTGCAATATACAAAGAATTTCCCGGAGGTTAAGAACATGGATAGTGCTATGAAAGTGTAGCTGCTGACTTTTAAAAAAAACACACACACACCTCTTCCAGCGATGCGGCCGCCCAAACCTCTCCTCTTTCTGGCGCCGGCACTACAAGTATGGGCGCCCAGCCGTGACCGTATGCGGCCTCACAGCCGTGTGCACACTGCACATTTGCGAGTTGCACTGCGCCTCCTCATTGGTCGGGCAATCTTCTAGGACCTGTAACATGTCCCAGAAGATTGCAGGGGGGGAGGGGGAGAGCAGAACTTTCGCTCAGAGCGCCTAGACAGCCCGAGCGGAAGTGGGAGCGGGTACCTGTCAAAACTAGGTACCCACTCCCCCCCCTCTCAAAAAAAAAAAAATTACATGCCATATGTGGCATAGGAGGGGGGGAGAAGTGCTTAAAGCGGAACTTCCCCTTTTGGGTGGAGCTCCGCTTTAATGTGAGGATCCACCCAGATGCCTGAACCAGCAGCTAGCTCAGCCTCTCAGCCAGCTGCTGAGAGCCTCAGCCAACCGCTCCTGCCCCCTCCTCAGCCCAGCGCTCCAGTTAGCGCTGGAGTGACAGAGCAGAGAGCCAGTGATTTTCTGCTCACTGAAGACTGAGACCTGAGAGATCAGACATCTTTGATTGCTCGGTTCTCGGTCATAGAGGCTGCAGGGAACAGATGCAGCATCAGATCGATGCTGCATACACCTAGGTGAGTGTAATTTCTTTTTTTTTTTTTTTTTTTCTTATACCTGCACTTCTTTTTTAAATATGATTTGTTTTAGACTTTACAAGGTAACAGTTAATAAAGAACAAATTGGTTAACAGTAGTCCTTTATATCAGCGTTCTGAGTAGGACACCACCGATTCATCAGCAGAGTGAAAAATATAGACAAATGTTTATTGGTGAATTTTATGTTAATGTTTTATTGATAGTTTAGAAATGTATAACCTCATCTTTTATCTAGTTATTTTGATAAGAGCCTTATTTTAGCAATAGGCACCTGCATTTGTGGATCGCTCTGGCAGACTAAAGATCTAGATGAGTATCCCTCCTCTGCATCTTTCAGATATTTTTAGTATGTGTAACCAGAGATCCAGCTATTGGATCTGTATTCATGGCTCAGCGGTAAACCAACAATTTTCAACCCGTGAAGACTTTTCTGCATATCACCTGCTGGGTTCAGACGGGTTATTCAGTATATAAACTATTCATATGCAGTATTTTATATTTACTTCAAGTAAAAGAAATGAAAAAATAGGTTTTTCTTTTATTTATGAACTTTATATATTTAAAATATACAGAATCTTTTTAAAATGCTGTTGGTTACTGCGGTTTGTTCTGTTAAAGTGACATAGTTCCTAGAGACAAAAGGTTAAAGCTCCCTGTATTTATATTTAATTTTCCTCTTCTCTTTCCATCTTTCTACATAGATCTCAGAAAGTTCCGTTCCTACAAAGGGAATTCTGTACGAGATCTGCTAAGAGCTATGAGAAATAAGGTAAGCTTTGCTACATGAAGGATTTAAGATGTTTTCTATTATACAACCTCTGGCAAAAATTATGGAATCACCAGTCCCTGAGGATGTTCCTTAAAGCGGAGCGCCACCGAAAAAATTTTTTTTAAAAGTCAGCAGCTACAAATACTGCAGCTGCTGACTTTTAAAACATGGACACTTACCTGTCCAGGGCGCCCGCGATGTCGGCACCCGAGGCCGAAGCGTCTCTCTGTCCTCGGGTGCTGCCGCCTCCATCTTCGGTAAGGGAATCAGGAAGCGAAGCCGTACGGCTTCACTTCCCGGTTCCCTACTGCGCATGCGCGAGTCGCGCAGCGCAATCCGGATGGTCCCTGCTGCCTCTGGGACCCGTGTGTGTTTCCCAGCAGGCAGCGGGAGGGAGCAGGAAGTGGCGTAAATACCCGCAGATTCTGCGGGTATCTATGCCGGAAGTGGGTACAGATACCTGTAATATACAGGTATCTGTACCCCCCTCCCCCCTGAAAGGTGCCAACTGTGTCACCGGAGGGGGGGAGGAATCTAATGAGTGGAAGTTCCACTTTTGGGTGGAACTCCACTTTAAGTTGTTTATTGTTGTAGAAAAAAAGCAGATCACAGTCATGGCCAAAAACTAAAGGCATTTCAAATGGCAACTTTCTGGCTTTAAGAAACACTAAAAGAAATCAAGAAAAAAAATTGTGGTGGCCAGTAACAGTTAGATTTATAGAACAAGCACAGGGAATAAATTATGGAATCACTCAACTCTGAGGAAAAAATTATGGAATCATGAAAAACAAACAAAATAACACTCCAACACATCACTAGTACTTTGTTGCACCACCTCTGGCTTTTATACCTGCTTGCAGTCTCTGAGGCATTGACTTAATGAGTGATAAACAGTACTCTTCATCAATCTGGCTCCAGCCTTCTCTGATTGCTGTTGCCAAATCATCTTTGCAGGTTGGAGCCTTGTCATGGACCATTTTCTTTAACTTCCACCACAGACTTTCAATTGGATTGAGATCCGGACTGTTTGCAGGCCATGACATTGACCTGCTAAGCAAGAACACGGATCTCTGTGTTCTCCCAGTCAGTCCACCCCCCACACAGTTAGAAAGCATCCCCTAGGGACACATTTAACCCTTTGATCGTCCCTGATGTTAACCCCTTCCCTGCCAGTGTCATTAGTACAGTGACAGTGCATATTTTTAGCACTGATCACTGTAATAATGCCACTGGTTCCCAAAAATGTGTAAAAAATGTCAGTTGGGTGTCCTTTTTAATTACTATGTGTCTTGTTGAGGAGCTTTCCCTTCACTTCCTGTCTAGGAGATGCAACAGGAAGCGAGTAGGAAAACCTTTTCTAAGTTGTCACCAGGACATATGTTCCCATTAATAGATTTGTCCTCATCTCTTGTTCTGTTGACAACTCTAAAGTGGATTTCACATCACTTTTTGTCTCAGTGACAATTGTCCCCAGGACAAATAAGGTAAATCTACCCAGCTGGGATACAACCTACAATCCAAAATTGGCTTTACATAACCTATTTGGCTTACCGTTTCAGTTTAGCTCAACATGACCGGTAAAGAATTTAGTTTTGTTGCTGCTTGTGTCTCCATAAAGGCATTTTCCACTCACTTCCTGTCCTGGTGACAGGTGTCAGACTAAACAGCAAGTTCTGAGAAAACCCAGCAAGAAGAACATTTAAAACGTGACAGTGCCATCCCCTCCCAACTGTAAACTAAAACAGTTTTGTTTGCAATTGGGTTTTGAGAAAGTATAAATCGTGAATGTTTTTTATGCGAAACTTGTAGATGATCCTTTTTATGTGGCTAGCTGAATATATTTTGAGGTGGGAGCTTTCAAAAACATAGGACATATTCATAAAGCAGTGTTTGGTGAATGTTAGATCCACTTCTTTACAAATATGCCCCTTAATTCCTTAATTTCCTTCTTGAAGCATGTGTAGTGGAGGGGGGGGGGGGGGGGGAGGGTAAGGAGGGTTGTGATGTGGCACTTTCTGCGACAGCCTGCCTTCCTCAGGTATGCGCTATTGAGTAATGCCAGGCGGTACTACATCTTGGCGATCACTCAGGGCACAGAGAACCGAGTAATCACATGATTGCTACATGGCTCTGTGCACTAGGCAAGCCTTGCATAGGACTGGATTGTGTTCAGCATTGGGAACACTAGTAGGCCTATGCTGTGGGTCCTTAAAAAGGATCCATTAAAGTGTATCCAGGCTAAGTGCAGTATGCACGTGGCTGTGTTTCTCTTGGGAACAAGCAAGTAGACCTCACGCCTGAGGACAGTAAAATGTTGTCTGGCAAGAATATGAGAAAGACGGAGAAAAAAGTCATGTGCTTGCTTTCCCCCCTGGGGATTAGCATGTAGGCTACAGGCCCACAGAATAGAAAAGAAATGAAAGAGCGATGGAGCATTCTTCTTAAATTGACTCTAAAGGATCATTATTTATTTTAATTTTTTTTTTTTGTATCTAAAATAACATTATACTTGCTATGGGGGCACACAGGCTCGCTCCCAAGCCACGCCCCTGTTCCATTCACACACTCAGCCCCTCCCCGTGCCCTCTTCTCATTGGCTTACTGGATGTGATTGACAACAGCCAATGGCTCCCGCTGTTGTGTAAGCCAGTGAGGAAGAGCTAGACCCAGGAGAGACTCTGCTCTCATGCACATCGCTGGATCAAAATAGGGCTCAGGTAAGTATAGGGGGGAGGAGGAGCTACACCCAAAAGGTTTTTTTTACCTTCATTTAACTTCTGCCTTTAAAACCAGTTTCTTTCATTACTGTGAGGACCACAGCACCCCTCCAAAGGAACTTGATCCTGACAAAGTAATGCATAAGATTTAAATATTCACGTTCAAGACTTTACACCAAGTTTCTGCAACTCACACAAAGCAAAGCATTAGTTACTTGGTAAACCGATTACTTGTTCAGTAAAATACATAAGCTGAAGAAGGTCTCGTTGATGTGTTCAGGAAGGACTATCTGCATCTGTAGAGGGCTTAGTTTGTTGTATGACTGCAGGCAGTTGGGAGCAACAGCAAGGCTGTATTTCAATATGCTGGACTAGTCATGTAGTCTTCATGATACAAGAGGGGCACAGCCAATAGAGTGCACTCCAGCAGTCGGTTTGGACAGAGGTGAGCGTGGGTTTAATGATGGTGGGCCAGCCATTGGTGACTGGTAATGTTCTTCCAGAGCACTGCCCACGCAAACTGGCCACCTCTGGAGCATGTGTCCCAGGTGTGGGACATGACTGTCCTAGGGATTGAACCTGGAGCTACAGTGGATATAAAAAAAGTCTACATACCCGTTAAAATGTCAAGTTTCTGTGATATAAAAAAAATATGAGATAAATAATTTCAGAACTTTTTCCACCTTTAATGTGACCTATAAACTGTACAACTCAGTTGAACAACAAACTGAAATCTTTTAGGTGGAGGGAAGTAAAAATAAAAAAATAAAATAATATGGTTGCATAAGTGTGCACACCCTTACACTAATACTTTGCTGAAGCACCTTTTGATTTTATTACAGCACTCAGTCTTTTTGGGTATGAGTCTATCAGCATGGCACATCTTGACTTGGCAATATTTGCCCACTCTTCTTTGCAAAAACATTCCAAATCTGTCAGATTTTGAGGACCTCTCCTGTGCACAGCCCTCTTCAGATCACCCCACAGATTTTCAATGAGATTCAGGTCTGGGCTCTGGCTGGGCCATTCCAAAACTTTATTCTTCTTCTGGTGAAGCCATGCCTTTTGTTGATTTGGATGTATGTTTTGGGTCGTTCTAATGCTGAAAGGTGAAGTTTCCCTTCATGATCAGCTTTCTAGCAGAAGCCTGAAGGTTTTGTGCCAATATTGACTGGTATTTGGAACTGGTTATAATTCCCTCTACCTTGAGTAAGGCCCATGTTCCAGCTGAAGAAAAACAGCCCCAAAGCATGATGCTGCCACCACCATGCTTCACGGTTGGCATGGTGTTCTTTTATGCGATGTGCAGTGTTGTTTTTGTGCCAAACATATCTTTTTTAATTATGGCCAAAAAGTTCAACCTTGGTTTCATCAGATCATAACAAATTTTTTCCCACATGCCTTTGGGAGACTTCAGATGTGTTTTTGCAAAACTCAGCTGGGCTTGGATGTTTTTCTTCGTAAGAAAAGGCTTCTGTTATGCCACTCTACCCCATAGCCCAGGCATATGCTGAATATAGGAGATTGTTGTCACATGTACCACGCAGCCAATACTTGCTAGATATTCCTGCAGCTCCTTTAATGTTGCTGTAGGCCTCTTGGCAGCCTCCCTGACCAGTTTTCTTCTCATCTTTTCATCAATTTTGGAGGGACGTCCAGTTCTTTGTAGTGTCACTGTTGTGCCATATTTCCTCTACTTGATGAGGACTGTGTTACATAGTAGATGAGGTTGAAAAAGGACACAAGTCCATCAAGTCCTGTGATTATATGTCAGTATTACATTGTATGTCCCTGTATGTTGCGGTCGTTCAGGTGCTTATCTAAAAGTTTTTTTAAACTAATGATGCTCCCTGCTGAGACCACCGCCTGTGGAAGGGGATTCCACATCCTTGACGCTCATACAGTAAAGAACCCTCTACACAGTTTAAGGTTTAACCTCTTTTCTTCTAATTTTAATGAGTGGCCACGTTTCTTCTTAAACTCCCTTTCGCGGAAAAGTTTTATTCCTATTGTAGGGTCACACGGTATTTGTAAATTGAAATCATATCCCCTCTCAAGCGTCTCTTCTCCAGAGAAAATAAGCTCAGAGCTCGTAACCTTTCTTCATAACTAACGTCCTCCAGTCCCTTTATTAGTTTTGTTGCCCTTCTCTGTACTAGCTCCATTTCCAGCACATCCTTCCTGAGGACTGGTGCCCAGAACTGGACAGCATACTCAAGGTGAGGCCGGACCAGAGTCTTGTAGAGTGGGAGAATTATCGCTTTATCCCTGGAGTTAATCCCATTTTTAATGCATGCCAATATTCTGTTTGCTTTGTTAGCAGCAGCTTGGCATTGCATGCCATTGCTGAGCCTATCATCTACTAAGACCCCCAGGTCCTTTTCCATCCTTGATTCCCCCAGAGGTTCTCCCCCCAGTGAGTAGATTGCATTCATATTTTTGCCACCCAAATGCGTTATTTTACATTTTTCCACATTAAACCTCATTTGCCATGTAGTTGCCCACAACATTAATTTGTTCAGATCTACATGCAAGGTTTCCACATCTTGCAGAGAAGTTATTGCCCTGCTTAGCTTAGTATGGTCCGCAAATACAGAGATTGAACTGTTTACCCCATCGTCCAGTTCATTTATGAACGAATTAAATAAGATTGCCCCCCCACTTTCCACCCCTGACCATTCTGAGTACTCCCCATTTATCACTACCTTCTGAACTCGCCCTTGTAGCCAGTTTTCAATCCATGTACTCACCCCTATGGTCCATGCCAACGGACCTTACATTGCACAGTAAACGTTTATGGGGAACTGTATCAAATTCTTTTGCAAAATCCAGATACACCACGTCTATGGGCCTCCTTTTATCTAGATGGCAGCTCACCTCCTCACAGAAGGTTAATAGATTGGTTTGGCAAGAATGGTTCTTCATGAATCCATGCTGATTACTGCTAATGATACCGTTTTCATTACTAAAATCTTGTATATAGTCCCTTATCCCCTCCAAGAGCTTGCATACTATTGATGTTAGGCTAACTGGTCTGTAATTCCCAGGGATGTATTTTGGCCCTTTTTTAAATATTGGTGCTACGTTGACTTTTCTCCAATCAGCTGGTACCATTCCAGTCAGTAGACTGTCAGTAAAAATTAGGAACAATGGTCTGACAATTACTTGACTGAGTTCCCTAAGGACCCTCGGGTGCAAGCCATCTGGTCCCGGTGACTTATTAAAGTTACGTTTTTCAAGTCTATTTCTAATTCTGTCCTCTGTTAGCCATGAGGGTGCTTCCTGTGATGTGTCATAAGGATAAACACTGCAGTTTTAGTTACTGAAGCCCCCCCGATTCTCTCGTGAAGACTGAAGAGAAGAATAAAGTCAATACCTTCGCCATCTCACCATCCTTTGTAAATAGATTTCCTTCCTCATTCTTTATGGAGCCAATATGGTCTGTCCTCCCTCTTTTGCTGTTTATATACATAAAGAATTTCTTGGGATTTTTTTTCTTGCTATGTGTCTTTCGTGTTCTATCTTAGCCACCCTAATTGCACCCTTACATTTCTTGTTGCATTCTTTGTAAAGTTGAATGCTGATGATGATCCCTCAGCCTTGTATTTTTTGAAGGCCTTCTCCTTTGCTTTTATATGCATTTTTACATTGGAGTTAAACCACCCAGGACTTTTGTTTGCTCTTTAAAATTTATTTCCTAATGGGATGCACTGGCTAATGCCCTTATTTAATATGCTCTTATGCAAACCCATCTGTCCTCCGTGTTCTTTGTTCCCAAGATTTCCATGTGTTCCACGGTATATCTATTGCCTTGGAAATTCTTTTGTACCCTTCTCCTGACTGATACTTTTTAACAATGAGATCCCTCTGATGCTTTGTAAGCTCTCTGGGGACCATGGCTTTTGCTGTAGGAAAAAAAAAGTCAGGAAAGTCCTACTAGAACAGAAACCTGACATTTTAAGAGGGGTGTGTAGACTTTTTATATCCACTGTACATGAAGAAATCAGAAGCAAGCAAAGTGTGACCCCTGCCTAGGCCTAGGGCCATAGAAATGGAACCTGTGAATATGCATGGAGCATAGTTGGAGGTTTGACTCAAAACCCCTGCAAAGTTGTCTTGGAGACCCCAATGCCAGGAACTGTCTTAACAACCCAGTTGCCAGGGGGTACCACACATGGTTTCATCATGAAACCACTTGTCAAGTACCTGGTGGGTGAACCTGATGTGAAGAGGAAGGCCTCTCGTACAGCTCTGGCTCATGGGCCACTGGTAGTGGAACAGTAGCCACAAGAGTACGGCGAGGTACGATTGCCTGTGGTCAGTTCGGTAATCTGCATTAGGAGTAGCCAATACTTCTCTGGGAGAACGTCAGGAAATGGGAACAGCAGCTAGATGTAGCAGGCTGGATGGGTCAGCGGCAGACAGACTGGCATAGAGCTTTGCTGGCAGCTGGCCGTTGGTGCAGGACAGGGAACCAGGTGACCGCGTGCAGGTCTGAAGGAACTGTAGCAGGCTGGATGAGCGGAATGCAGGGTCAGGCAAGCCGGATCTGTAACAGACAGGCGGATCAGGCATAAGAGTAATCGGGTCACAGGTCAGTGTTGGCAACAGTGAGGCACATCAGGCAGGAACAGGAGGCAGAAGCAGAATCCCAGGACAAAGCCTAGGTCAGGGCAGGTAGCAGGCAAACGTAGTCAGGAGCATGCCAGGTCAAGATCAGAGGTCAGGCACAAATCTGACCAATTTGCCAGTGCAGTGGCCCCATTTAAATAGGCTGTTTGGCACTAATATTGGTGACGAGCGCATGCCTGGGTATGTGCACAGCTGTGCACATCTGCTTGGCCAGGGCATGCGCATACATATGTACCCGGGAAATCCATGGTGAAGCCTTTGCTTACACCTCATCTGCAAAAGATTGTGCCTATAAATATACTCTGTTGGCCACATGAAATATATTGCCTGTATATTTAGTTTCCACTACTATCCATGGCTAACAGGATACAGCATTCTACAGCTAATATCTTTTTTGTGTTTGCAGAAACATCATTATCATGAGCTGCCGCCAGAGGTCCAGGAGTCACTGGGCACCATTCCTGAAGATTTTGTATATTATTTTACTTCTCGGTTTCCACTTCTACTCCTTCACACACACCAGGCGCTGAAACTGTGTGCAGAAGAGAGACCTTTCCAGAACTATTACCACTGTGAAGCGCGGCGCTGAGGAGGCCACAGGAGGTCATGTGACAGGTCTCAGGCGTCCAGAGAGCACTTGTGTTGGTCAGCTGGACTCTCCTGTTTTTATACAGTGAATTGCACTGCCTCATAGTATTTGCACAGTAGTTTTTGTTTTTTCACTGTATTTGCTTTTATTCCAGCGGCCTCCAAACACATTTCTCTTTTTTTATAATTTTACCTTTGTTCATTTACCTTTCAGTCTGTTGAAGGGAGGTGATTACTGGAAGCCGGACTTTGCATTAAAGCCTCCAGTCTGCATAGTGATAGCGTTAACATGGTAGCCTATCCTCTGGTAGCCATCTTACGTTCCATAAAGGTGAAGGTTTTGCATCATGCACTATTCTGAAGTAAATTCCTGCATCTGCCCTGTGGACTCTATGAAGATATTTCAGTTGTTTTAAATCATGATGGGGTCATTCACATGGGTGCATGTATCCATTCGCCTGTGCAGAGGGCTATGCTTATCCACCCAGGAGGCACAGGCGGTCCATGCAGCCATCCTGTTAAAATCAAGGCCAGGCTGATGGCTTACAAAAAGGGAAGGAGAGCGCACCGACCTTGTGCATTACCAAAGATAAAATTTTTATTTGTAAAATATAACAAGAATATTACTTACAAACAAGCTTTAAAACAAGGCTTATCGATACTCCAGCAATTATGAACAGTATCTCTAGACACCTGCAACCTGGACCAGATGTTTGGAGGAACCAGATGGCATCACAAATGGCTTACGCGTTACGCGGGAGAACCCTCTTCTTCAGAGCCACAGCAATGGTACATCCAGGGGGAATTTGACCACAGACAGACCCAATTCAGAGCCTCAGGCCTCCAAAGATGTACACACAAGGATGTGCATGAAGATCTGAGCAACCGTCAGCTTGTCATTGACTTTAACAGGCTGGTTGCATGGACTAGCTGTGACTCCCAGGCAGATAAACATGTCCCTCTGCATGGGTTTATGGATCCATGCATCTCTGTGAGTGACTTTTAAATATCTTGTTTTTTTTTTGTTTTTTTTAAAGAAATATTTATTTTATATCAGATTAGGGGAATTTTTGCTGTACAGTTATTCTTTTAAAAGATGGGAAAAGTATTAAATATGTCATTGTAATAAGAAAATTTGGTGTGTCTGTCATTCTTGAGGAACGACGCCCGGTCAAAATTCCCCTCCAGCTGCTCCTCCTCACCGCCACCATCTCAAAACATTCCGTGGTTGTGCAGATGTGCCGCAGGTCTCTGCCAGGTATTTTGGACCTAGAAGACATCTACGGCAGTGGTTCTTGACCTCAGTCCTCAAGTACTCCCAACGGGCCATGTTTTGGGAACTTCCCTTAGATAAAATAGCTCTTATCAATACCATTTCATTGAAGCAGCTGTGTAAAGGAAAACCTGAAAACATGGTCCGTTGGGGGTACTTGAGGGCTGAGGTTGAGAACCACTGATCTACAGCATGTCTGCACGCATGGGGGATTCACTGGTTTTGGGTACATTGTAAAGACCTGCATAATTTTTGCAGCCGTGTGGGAATTCCCCTGCCTGTGTGCAAACATGTGTGTGGCTGTTTGTCAGTTCCCAAACACCTCCAATGAAAAAAGGGCATCCAAGAGGCACTGGGACTTTGGTATTAATTTTAGACAAGATAGCGAAAGGGCAAAAAAACATTTGAGCCTACTGGCAAAGACCAGGCTGCTCACAACAGGCAAGGTTACCCTACTGTTGGTACTCCAGCAGGTTACCAGGAAAAGACATGCATATATGAAAGGCACGCCAAATTAATTTATTGATGATGTGTTAAAAGACAGCCAACATCTTCTTGGGGACAAAGAAACTCCCCCTTCATCAGGGCTTCAGTTAAAAATGAGAACCTTGAGTGGATGCAAAATACAGCTTTCCTGTTTGAATCTGTGCAGGGAAACTGATTGCTGGATTAGGATTGCCGGCGAGCAGTGTCTGCATCAGCAGTCAATATAAGAAGCTTTTTAGTTTGATTGCTGATGCAGACACTGCTGGCCGGCAATCCTAATCCAGCAATCGGCTTCCCTGCACAGATTGAAACAGGAAAGTCGTATCTTGAGTCCACTCAAGGTCCTTATTTTTAACTGAAGCCCTGATGAAGGGGGAGTTTCTTTGACCCCTAAAACATGTTGGCTGTCTTTTAACACATCTTCAATAAATTTGGACTCTTTGGACTTTTTTTTGGTCTGGCCCCGGTTCCCAAACATCTGGCAGAGATTAGTGCCATGTGACCCTTAGTAAAACTCTGGTTCCTTGATGTGTGACGTGAACATATGCATATGGAAGGGATCCCAACATCATTCTGAAAGGCAGAACAAAAAAAATGTACATAAATTTACATAATGTTTCCAAAAAGGATTAAATATTCTGCTATTGTGTAAGAGGGAGGGTGGAGGAGGAAACAGGAAAAAAATTGTTGTTTACATGGGTGAAGGTCTGCATTAAATTAAGCTTGCTGTATAGACACTTAAATATTTCCATATCCACTTCAACTCCGGAAGATTTTACCTCCTTCATGACCAGGCCATTTTTTGTGATTCAGAATTGTGCTACTTTAACCACTTCAGCCCTGGAAGGATTTACCCACTTCCTTACCAGGCCATTTTTTCAATACGGCACTGCGTTACTTTAACTGACAATTGTGCAGTCGTGCGACGCTGTACCCAAACAAAAATTTTTTCCCACAAATAGAGCTTTCTTTTGGTGGTATTTGATCACCTCTGTGATTTTAATTTTTTGCGCTATAAACAAAAAAAGACAGACAATTTTGAAAAAAAAAACCCAATATTTTTTATTTATTTATTATTTATTTTTTATTATAGCTTTCTGCTATAATACATATCCCCAAAAAAACATAAAAAAACAAATGTATTCAACAGTTTAGGCCAATATATATTCTGCTACATATTTTTTGTAAAAAAAAAAAAATGCAAAAAGCGTACATTGATTGCTTTTCTGCAAAAGTTATAGTGTCTACAAAATAGGGGAAAGATTTAGGGACTATTTTTTTATTGGATTTTACAAGTAGTGGCGGCGATCTGCGATTTTTAGCAGGACTGCGACAGGACAAATTTGACCCTGACACTTTTTGGTGACCAGTGACACCAACACAGTGATCAGTGCTATAAAAATGCACTGATCACTGTATAAATGGCACTGGCAGGGAAGGGGTTAACACTGCTGATCAAGGGGTTAAGTGTTCCCTAGGAAGGTGCTTTCTTACTGTCAGGGGGGTGGGCTCACTGGGAGTATAGAGAGATTGCTGTTCCTGATCACTAGGAACAGCTGATCTCTCTCTTCTCCCCTGTCAGAATGGGGATCCGCCTTGTTTACAAAGGAAGATCCCAGTTCTGCCTCTCTTTCCCGCGATCATGGTTCGCCGCCAGACATAGAGTCTGCCGGGCCTGCGGACAAGCTCCCACGACATGCAGCGGGCAAGCCCCAGCAAAAGCCGGTGCATGAACCAATATACCAGTATGGCGATTCGCGCAGTCGAGCCACCTTGCCGCAATATAACTGCGCTGGCTGGTCGGCAGCTGGTTAACTGACAATTGCGCGATCATGCAACACTGTACACAAATAAAATATATATTATTTTGTTCACACAATTAGAGATTTCTTGGTGGTATTTGATCACCACTGGGTTCTTATTTTTTTATTATATAAATAAGAAAGATACAGAGAATTTGGGAGAATTTTTTTTTTTTTAATTGCATTTTAGTGTAAATATGAGATCTGAGGTCTTTTTTTGATCCCAGATCTCATATTTAAGAGGCCCTGTCATGCTTTTTTTCTATTACAAGGGATGTTTACATTCCTTGTAATAGGAATAAAAGGGACAGAATTATTTAAAAAAAAAAAAAGTGTAAAAATAATAAAATAACCCGAGACCCTGTGCACTATTCGCATCTACAACTCATGACGAAGGAGGTGGTGCGTCTTCGCACCTCTCTCACCCAGAAGAAAATATTGGCTCAGTCCCAGCGGATTTTTGAGCAGGGAGAGAGGTCAGGCCGTCTGTTGGCCTGGCTCTCCAGGGAACAGGCTGGTGGGATGAGTATCTCATGTATTAAAGACCTATCGGGACAGCTGATCCATACACCGGAAGGGATAAATGGCTGTTTTGCGGAATTCTATGAATCCCTCTACAGCTCCAGGGTAGACTATAGAAGAGAAGATCTAGGAGCATACTTAAATGATATTGACATCCCAACCCTTACAGCTACCTACCGCGACAAGCTCGACGCCCCAATTACGTCTCAGGAAATACTCCGGGCACTTAAATCAATGCAGTCAGGGAAAACACCGGGCCCTGATGGCATCCCAGTGGAGTTTTACAAACAGTACGCAACAGAACTAGTTGATAAATTACAGGACCTCTTCACTGCGTCGGGGCGTCTTGAAAAACTCCCGGACACAATGAGCGAAGCGATTATAGTGGTGATCCCTAAGCCGGGGAAGGACCCCACGTTATGCTCCTCGTATCGCCCCATATCCCTTCTAAACGTCGATGCAAAGGTACTGGCGAAAGTGTTGGCCAACAGACTTAATTTGGTCATTACTGCCCTCATCCACAGGGACCAAACAGGCTTTATGCCCGGAAGGGGAACTGACATTAATATCAGACGCCTTTATACCCACATAGATAGAGCAGATGAGGCGACTAAAGGAGTGGTGGCCTCACTCGACGCGGAGAAGGCCTTTGACTCCGTCGAGTGGGGTCACCTATGGGAGGTGCTCTCGCGATTCGGGTTTGGCACGGGTTTTACGAACTGGCTCCGCATGTTATATCACGGCCCCTCAGCTAGAATACGTGCCAACGGATGCTTATCGGGGAAGTTTAGTCTCTTTCGTGGCACGCGACAGGGGTGTCCTCTCTCCCCGGGTCTCTTTGCTCTGGCGATGGAGCCCCTGGCTATATTGCTGAGGAATAGCCCGGGTGTGAAGGGCCTCCAGGTAGGTCCAATTGAGGAGAAATTATCATTATACGCGGACGATGCTCTGCTCTATTTAGCGGATGCGTCGGCCTCTTTACAGACCGCACTGGACCTGATTAACCGATTCGGTGGGTACTCGGGGATACGCATTAATTGGGACAAGTCGGTTCTTTTCCCGCTCCACCCCTCGACCCCTAGGGTACCACACCCACAGCTCAAATGGGTAGATGATTTCAAATATTTGGGGATCCAGGTTAGCGGCAGAGTCCAGGACTACATGGATAACAATTTGCGACCGCTCATGACACAGCTCACGGCTAGATGTGCTGCCTGGCGTTCCCTTCCATTGACACCTGTTGGCAGAGTTAACTTGCTAAAAATGATCTTTCTTCCCAAGTATCTCTACTTCTTCCGTAATACACCTATACACATACCTGGGACGTTCTTTCGAAGGTTGGAGAGTCTGCTGATACATTTTGTCTGGGCTGGGAGGCCACCTAGGGTGGCCAAGCAGATTTTATATCTCCCGCTCTCGGGGGGGGGGGTTGGCCCTACCGAACTTTCAAATCTACTACTGGGCAGCTGTTCTGGTCACGATTCGGTGGTGGTTCTCCCAGCCCATACAGAATCCGGCGGTCACTCTGGAGGCAGCTATTTTGGGTTCCTATGCGGCCCTGAGCAATCTCCCGTTCCGTGGACTTAGAGCCAGCCCAACCATGACAACACTGATGCGAACTACCGTGAAGGTATGGCAGGAGGCTAGGAAAATTTATGGGAAGCCCAATGTCATCTCACCCCATATGCCCCTATGGGGTAACCCTAAGCTCCCCCACTTTTACAGCATACCGGACCCCTCGCTTTGGGCAAAAAAGGGAATTCTCACATTAAACATATAGTCAAAGAGGGTAGACTTATGTCTTTCCAAGCCCTGAGGCAATCTTTCGCTATTCCGCCCTCCTTCCAATTTAGGTACTGGCAGCTGAAACACGCCTTTGAAGCTCAGTTCCCTGCCCCCCTCACTTTGGAACCGGACTCCATTGAGCGGCTCTTGACTTCCAGTGTGATGGGGAAGCCCCTCTCAACATTATATCTTTACCTTACAGTGGAGTATGATGCCAAATTGACCAAAACCTGGGAAAAGTGGAGGGTCGATATACCCTCTTTGAATGAGGAGGAGTGGAAGGAGTGTTTAATCTCCTACATTCCCTCCATGATAGCTGCAAAAGATAGGTTCATACAATTTAAGTTCCTACACAGAGCGCGCATTTACCATCAAAGAGATCCCAACTGTCAGAGATGTAGGCAAGAGGAGGGTACTTTCTGGCACATGGTCTGGTCCTGTCCCAAACTTCACCCCTTCTGGTCAACAGTGGCCTCCACATTGAGCAGGGTCATGGGCTCACACTTGCCGGTTGATCCCCAGGTACTACTGCTTAGTCATTTGGAGGAAGTGGAGGGAGATAGATATAGTAAATTGTGTCTAACCTTTGCATTATACTATGCCAGGCGTGAAATCTTATTGCAATGGAAACTAGTGGAGCCTCCTACTCTGGCCTCGTGGAGAAGGTCGGTGAATTTGGCACTTCCTCTTTATAGACTGACGTATGAGAGTAGACAATGCCCAGGAAAGTTTGATAAAATCTGGTCCTCTTGGGTTGATGCCTCCGGGGATTCTGAACCCCCATCCCCATAACCAAGTAGTGAAACATTTTAGAGGACATCCTACATCTCATGTTCACTCTTCTGATGCTCGGCCCCCCCCCTCATCTCCTTCCTTTCCCCCTCCCTCGCTCCCCTCCCCCCCTTCCCCCCCCCCGCCATCCCTACTAGGTTTGACTACATATTGGTTGCCTACTTTATTCTACCTGAAGAGGTTATTACGCTTTAATGCCATAAGAAGTATTGTTAGGTGTAACTTCTGACGTTTGCATAACTGACATGTCTGCTAAATAGTGGCTTTTGACTGAAGGCAGATCCTGTTGTCACTTTTCTCATCGCATTGACTGTACTAATTTATTGTATTGTAATGCTGATTTGTTCAATAAAATCTTCTGTTAAAAAAAAAAATAAAAAAATAAAAATAAAATAAAAGGTAAAATTAATAAGAAAAAAAAAAAAATTTCAAACGTGCCCTTTCCCGCCGAGCTCATGTGCAGAAGTGAACGCATACGTGAGTAGCGGCCACATATGAAAATGGTTTTCAAACCACATACGCGAGGTATTGTCGCGATTGTTAGAGCAAGAGCAATAATTCTAGCCCTAGACCTCCTCTGTAACTCAAAGCCTGTAGAATTTTTCAAACGTTGCAAACTTTACTGTTGTCTTATTTTTTTTTAATTCAAAAAAGTGTATTTTTTCAAAAAAAAGTGCGCTTGTAAGACCGCTGCACAAATGCGGTGTGACAAAAAGTATTGCAATGACCGCCATTCTCTAGGGTGTTAGAAAACATTTTATATATATATATATATATATATATATATATATATATATATATATATATATATATATATATATATATTATAATGTTTGGGGGTTCTAAGTAATTTTCTAGCAAAAAAAAAATAAATATTTAAAACTTGTAAACAACATGTTTGAAAAATAGGCCCGGTCCTTAAGTGGTTAATGTGGTAACAGGGTTGCATTAGGACCTCAAGGGCAGTTGCATATTACTACTTGTAAAATGATCTGTATTTTGTTAAAGAGACCCTGTCATCATGCAACATTTCTTCTTTTTAAAGATTTGATCAGTAAACCTATAATAGGATTTACATTTTCCCCTTTGTTTCTCTAATCTGCTCTTTTTCCTGTTATGCACAGTGTAGTTTTCATGGCAATAAAACACTCCCCAAAATGTTGGATTCTAGGAGAGTCAGAGCTCCCTCTCTCCAGCCACTATGTCATCTCCTCCAGTGAGCAGCACCAGCACAACATTGTATGATACCAGTGCAGCGGCTGATTGCAGGAGCGCTCTGGCACACAGCTTGTAGAAATAATGTAAAGGGTGGGACAGTTCTGTCTGCTGGAGGTGCTAGATATCTCCAAGATGGCGGTGCCTCACAGGGCTCTGTAACCCAATGGATGGACATTCAACAGATATTTCAATAAATAAATAAGGTATTTGCATAGGGTGAAATATTTAAACATACTCTGTAAAGCCAAAAGTATGTGGCCACCCTAAGAGTGAGAGTAATAATTCTGGGGCCATCATTCATGGTAACGCTAAACTGAAGAACACCAGAAATATGGCTTCAGGTCAGTCCACTGTTGTCTGCCATGAGTGTCAGGTGCTAATCCAACACAGAAAATAGATGGATGACTGCTATCCAATAAAACCACTTCTTAACTAATGCTAACAATACAGACTTTTTTTTAACTGAGATATATATATATATATATATATATATATATATATATATATATATATATATATATATATATATATATATATATATATATATATATATATACACATACACACATACACACATACACACATACACACATACACACATACACATACACATACACATATACACACACACACACACAGCTTTTTTCTCTCTGTATAGGATAGGATATAGGCCTTGATTGGAGAGCCAATGGCAGGCTGCAGGGACTGAGAGTTATAGTGCCTGTGCCCCACTCCTAGTGTCCCGACTCCTGCAGGATGAGTGCAGTTTTCCAAATTCTTTTATTGGTTGTGGTGCATAGGGAATAGGGATGTATTGTTGCTGCTGAGGTACAATATGGGGATCTATTATTGCTGCTAGGGGGTGTAATTTTTGCTGCTGGGGCATCTATTCTTGGTGCTGATTTAATTATTGTTGCTATCTACTGTTGTTGCTGATGTATCTACTGTTGTTGCTGAGGTAAGCAGCAAACTGAAGTACACAGCAGCAGTACCAATGTAGTATTGCACCTCCACAGTGGTACTTGTGTTCAGTGACTTGTGTGTATAGGGATATATGCTCTGAACACAATCTACATTCAGGGCATATATCACTGTAGGCATTTGTCCCTGTATGCAGTTATCGCTGGGATGTGTAAATATGCATACAGGTCCTGCGTATTTCATTCTGACTTTCAGACTATAGAAGTGGCTGCTGCTTCAGCCGCATGTCAAAATTTGACAACTGTGAAGGACTGGCTACACAGCCTAAAATGCTGATGGTGTGCATACAGGGCTGCGCAGATGCTCCTGCATGGCTGTCATATTTTGACAGATTTTGCGGCTGTGTCTTTGCAGCCCCCTGCGTCTACATCCACTTCTATAGGCTGTGTCACGGAACGTCCCTCACTCCGCTTGAGTGCTTCCGTCAGTATACCGCTTCCTAAGTTCTGGAACACGAGTCCAATGGATCCGGCTATAGGAACCCCCAAGAACTAGACAACACCAGTCTTGGAGTACATCAAGACTAACTCTTTATTTGAGATCTCACACACATTTATACAGCAGGCTGACTCAAAGCTAACCTAATTAACATGAGCTAATTTACTAAAAAATGTACCCAGACCAGATGACAGACTTGTGGGCACCGAGCTTCACACAGTAGTATAAACACAATAGCTGGAGCTAATTACAATTAACAATACAAACAGCAATCTCCCCCCTCCTCAGCCTAGTCATCAACAGTTCATCTCCTAGCCAGTCCTGGAGGCTAATGTGATCAGCTCACTCAATTAACAGGTTGAGTTCAGAATCAACCAAACCAATAATAAGATATATTTTCTCACTCACCCTGTGCCAGGATAGCACAGGGTGACTTAGACATAAGATGTATATGGGGAGCAGAAACAAGGACATCCCCTACTTTCCAAGGGATTCTGAGTTCCACGGGCCCTCCCGTCACAGGCTGCTTGCATGCAGCTTGGGACAGATGCTAAAACAATGGCCTCCTTCACGCAGTACAGGTACAAGCACTGCCTGAGGGCCCGGGCCAGTAGGGGGCCCCATGAAAGGCTCCTGGGCTTGTACCTTTTTTGGGTCGCTACTCGCCAGCTTTAAAGTCACTGCTTTCACTTCACCCCCTTCCATCAGACAGCACCTGTGCTTACATTTGGCTGGGACCGGGTGTCCTGACATCATGGGTTTCCATGGAATCGGGGGGCCCGGCCGGCCAACTTTTGCTATTGCTTGGATACAGGTGGCCACATAGAGCATGCGCAATAGGGTCACAGAAATCCTTGCCAGGGGAGAGCACTGCCCAATGGGGCACAGAGAACCCTTCCAGGGGGTACATAGATCCTGGACGGGGAGCACTACCCAGTGGTGGCAAAGAGAACCCTGCCAGGGGGCACACACAGCCAAAAGGGGGCACAGAGATCCTTGCCAGAGGGGAGCACTACCCAATGGTGGCACAGATATCTCTGACACGGGGGAGCACTACCCATTGTGGGCACTGAAAACCCTGCCAGGTGGAAGAAGTACCCAATGGGGGCACTGAGAACCCTGCCAGGGGGCACACCCAACCCAATGGGGGCACTGAGAACCCTGCCAGGGTGAGCACTGCCCAATGTTATCTAAAAGTGGGGGTATAGGAGGTCTGGTGTTATCTAGGAGTGGGGGTGTAGGAAGTTTGGTGTTATCTAGGAGTAGGGGGATGCAGGGGGTCTGGTATTACCTACAAATGGGAGGTATAGGGAATCCGGTGTTATCTAGGAGTAGGGGGTATAGTGGTTCTGGTATTATCTAAGAGTGGGGGGATGCAGGCAGTCTGGTGTAACCTGAGATTGTCGGTTGGAGGGTGGGGGGGGGGGTGTCTGGAGTCACCTAGGAATAGGGGGATTAATAGGATCTGGTTTTGTTCAGGAGTTGGGGCAACAGGAGGTTTGGTGTTATATAAAAGAGTGGGAGATACAGCGGTTCTGGTGCTATCTGGAATTTGGGGGTCCAGGGATCTAGTTTTAGCTAAGAATAGGGGCTACAGGGGTTTTGGTTTATTTGGAAGGTGAGGAGTCTATACATGTATGTCTATCATTGTCCATATAACATCTTGCATTGTATACCTATATGCGGGGTCAGCGCTACCACTAGACAAACTAAGCAGCCGCCTAGGGCATGCTGCCACCTAGGGTACAGCCATGGCTGCTGGTCCGCCGATGTTCCCCACCAGGGCAGAGCTGGTGCCACCATAAGGCAGCACAGGCAGCTGCCTTAGGGCGCCAGGCTGGGGGGGGCAGTAAAATGCCTCTCTGTCATGGCTGAATTAAGGGCCCATGGAGCTGCAAAGCAGGCAGGCAGAATGACATCCTGGCTCCAGCTACCATCTCCACAGTGTGAGAGAGCGGCTCAGGAGACAGATATCTTGGAGAAGGAGAGCAGTGAGGGCAAGGCAAGCACCGATAGCCTGGGAGGGAGAAGACCCCCAAAAATGCTGGCACAGCACCCCCGGCGCCTGCCAGAGCTTGGAGCCCCTGGACTCTTTCAACCTCCTCTCCGCTCCCAGGTCCGAAAGACAGGCTGATCGGGGGGCCAGAGAATAATGGCGGCCCGGAGGCGTAGGCTGCCAGTGACCGCTCCACCTCACATTGACCTGCTGAGAAGAGCACCTCCATGAAAATGGGTCCTGCCTGCTGCCGGTCCTCCTGCTGAAAGGTACTGTACTGAGTATCACAAACACCTTCCGGCAGACAGGAATTGGTACATGGGGGCACTAGAGGGACTGCAGACAGGGCAAGGGATCTCTCTGTCACCCCTCCCCCGTCACCCTCCTCTCTCTCTCTGTCACCATTACCCTCTCTCTCCGTCACCCCCTCTCTCCATTTGTCACCCTCTCTCTCCATCTGTCACCCTCTCTCTGCTTCACCCCCCTCTCTGTCACCCTCTCTCTCTCTGTCATCCTCTCTCTCTCTGTCACCCCTTCTCTCTCTCTGTCACCCCCTCTCTCTCCCTGTCACTCTCTCTCTGTCACCCTCTTTCTCCCTGTCACCCTCTCTCTCCCTGTCACCCCTTCTCTCTCTCTGTCACCCCCTCTCTCTCCCTGTCACTCTCTCTCTGTCACCCTCTGTGTCTCTCTCTCTCTGTCACCTCTCTCTCTCTGTCATCCCCTCTCTCTCTACCTGTCACCCCCCTTTCTCTCTCTCTACCTGTCACTCTCTCTCTCTCTCTCTCTACCTGTCACCCTGTCACCTCCTCCTCTCTGTCACCCCATCTCTCCCTGATGTTATGTCAATATGTATTTATTATAATGGGACACGTTAAAATAATAAAAAAAGTGGCATTATAAAAAACAAAAAACAAAAAGAAAACTGTCACAGATCAACAGGTTGCCCTCCCCATTTATGCTTATATTAGATCATTTAGTTTTAGTTTTTCTTGGGCTTGTGCAAGTGGCGGCTCTTGCCTTGGGCACAAAATAGTCTAGCACCGGCCCTGCCTGTATGATGATCCAGCACACCCTGTATACTTGCACACACCTGTAGCGAGTGACAGACAGTCTGACGGTCTTATTTTTCTTTATTTTCTTAACTTATTAAACATTTTGAACATAGTGTAGAGAAACTCTGACGATCACACGTAATGTGGACAGTGCAATATATAGGTGGAGCTTTGTGTGGGTGGGACTTGAGTGTGGGCAGGGACACAGGGGGCCCCATGTTCTCCTATTGCCCGGGGGCCCCATGAGTTGTCAGTCCGCCCCTGGGTACAAGCGCCTGTCTGAACAAAGCCTTAAAGGGACACTAAAGCTTCAGGGTTTTTTTTTCTAAATAACAAACATGTCATACTTACCTCCACTGTGCAGTTGGTTTTGCACAGAGGGGCGCCGATCCTCTTCGTCTGGGGTCCCTAAGCAGCGCTCGCGGCTCCTCCTCTTCTTGAGTGCCCTGCCGGGAAATGCTTTCTCCTTCGGGACACAGAGAGCAGGACTTGGGCCGCCCCCCCCAGCCATCGTATTATTGGATTCGATTGACAGCAGTGGGAGCCAATGGCTGTGCTACTATCAATCTATCCAATCAGGACCCGGGTCACCGCCTGGACATGGTGTGCTCGTCCATGTCACAGGAAATAACTGTTTCAGGTAAGTAAAATGGGGGCTCTGGGGGGCTGGTGCACTACAACAGGTTTTTCACCTTAATGTATAGAATGCATTAAGGTGAAAAGCCTTGAGGGTTTACAACCCCTTTAATATTTACTAGCATATTCCCTTGCAGCTTCCTTTCGTAAGTGTATATTTCAAATGTTTTGTATATTTAACTGCTTTCCTTTTTTATTAACAATTTTTAACAATACATTTTCCCACAAAATGATACTTGCTTTCATGTTCTTTAGGGAGCAGTGCTAGGAGGTGGGTGTGGCACTAGGAGTTGGGTAGGGGGTGGAGAAAAGTGTGAGCTAGGGTTGGGTTGGGGGTCTTATGCCTATATTGAGAAAAAAAAAGTGTATTGTAATTTACTTATATATATATATATATACTGTATACTGTGCACACACACACACACAGTACTGTGCACAATTGTTATGCAGGAGTCAAAAAAAATTCTTTAAATTAGAAATGTTTTTAGAAATAGAAGTATTAATAATTTATTTTTATCAATAAACAAAATGGAAAGTAAATGAACAGAAGAGAAGCTCAAATCAAATCAAATCCAATCAATATTTGGTGTGACCAGCCCCTTAAAGCCAGCATCAATTCTTCTTTACTTGCACACAGTTTTAGAAGGAACTCGGCAGGTAGGTTGTTCCAAACGTCTTGGAGAACTAACCACAGATCTTCTGTGGATGTAGGCTGCCTCAAAACCATCTGTCTCTTCATGCAATGCCAAACAAACTCTATGATGTTGAGATCAGGGCTCTGCAGGGGCCAATTTATCAGGACTTTCAGGACTCCTTGTTCTTCTTTATGCTGGCGATTGTTATTAATGACATTTTCTAGATGTTTGGGGTCATTTTTCAGCTGCAGAATAAATTTAAGGGCAATCGCACACCTCCCTGATGGTATGGCACGATGGATAAGTATCTGCCTGTATTTCTAAGCATTGAGGACATCATTGATCCTGACCAAATCTCTAACTCCATTTACAGAAATACAGCTCCAAACTTGCAAGGAACTTTCACAATGCTTCACTGTTGCCTGCAGACACTCATTATTGTACCGCTCTCCAGACCTTCGCAAAAAAATTGCCTTCTGCTACAGCCAAATATTTAAAATTTTGACTCATCTGTCTAGAGCATTTGCTGCCATTTTTCTGCATCTCACTTCCTAATGCATACCATGTTGAAACAAGGCTAAGCGACTCAACTACGTATGAAAACATAGGAAGTGGGATGCAGAAAAATGGCAGCAGGTGCTCTAGAGTAGACTAGTGTTTCTCAACTCCAGTCCTCAAGGTGCCCCAACAGGTCATATTTCCAGGCTTTCCATTGTTTTGCACAGGTGATTTGATCAGTTTCACTGCCTTAGTAAATACCACAGCTGCTTCACAGCTGGGGGAAATCCTGAAAGCATGACCTGTTGAAGCGCCCCGAGGACTGGAGTTGAGAAACACTGCTCTAGACAGATAAATCAAAAATTGAAATATTTGGATGTAGCAGGGGACAGCTTGTTTGCAATGAGCCGGAGAGCATGAGTGTCTGCATGCAACAGTGAAGCATTGTGAAAGTTCCTGGCAAGTTTGGAGCTGCATTTCTGCAAATGGAGCTGGAGATTTGGTCAGGATCAATGATGTCCTCAATGCTGAGAAATACAAGTAGATACTTATCCATCATGCCATACCATCAGGGAGGCATGTAATTGGCCCCAAATGTATTCTGTAGCAAGACAACGACCCCAAACATGCAGCTAATGACATTAAAGTGATTGTTTTTTTTATTAGAAAAAACAAAACATTACAAACATGTTATACTTGACTTCGCTGTTGAAGTGGAATTGCACAGAGCAGCCCAGATCCTCCCATTCTGGGGTCCCTCTTCTGTGATCCTGGACCCTCCCTCCTGTTCAGTGACCCCACACCGAACAGCTTGGTATGGGGGCACCAGAGCCAACTCACAGATCCCTGTGTCCATTCAGACACAGACACGACCCGGCCCCCCACACTCTCCTGATTGGCTAGATGACTTTGATTGACAGCAGCAGGAGCCACTCCTGTGTCTCAGCCAATCAAGAGGGAGAATCTCAGATGGCTGAGACACTCCTGGACATCGCTGGACAGAGAGAGACCTCAGGTAAGTGTTAGGGGGCACTGGGGGGGGGGGGGGGCTGCTGCACATAGAAGGCTTTTTATCTTTAAGATAAAAAGCCTTCTGCCTCTACAACCACTTTAAGAACTACCGTCATCGAAAAGAAGAACAAGGAGTCCTGGATGTGATGGTTCGGCCACCACAAAGCCCTGATATCATCATCAAGTCGGTCTGGGATTACATGAAGAAACAGAAGGATTTGAGGCAGCTTAAATCCACAGAAGATCTGGAGTTCGTTCTTCAAGATGCTTGAAACAACCTACCTGCCGAGTTCCTTCAAAAACTGTGTGCTGTGTACTCAGAGGAATTGGTGGAATTGGAAGGCAAAGGGTAGTCACAAAAAAATATTAACACTAATATTTCTGAAAAGCACTCTTAATTTATAGCATTTTGTCACACCTGCCTAAATTTTTTCCACAGTACTGTGTGTGTGTATCTATCTATCTCACAGTGCATATAATGCTTTCAAATTTATATAAGGAACACAAATGCTCTAATATATATAACGGTGGTACTAGTGAATAAACCCAGCAGATGCTTCTAGATTTAATCCCTCTAACAAGACAAAAATATTCTTAGAAAAAAAAATGCAGCTTCACCGATAAGTGTGTGAATGTGTAAAATATTGCTCATCTTTAGAATATAGTTTACTAGAATAAAGAACAAACCATGTATATGAATCTTAACTTCAAAATAAAGTGCAATTAAAGTTATATACACGTGACCTTAATAATATGCAAACAAAATTAGTGATTACAACTGAGGGATATTTCTCATTTGACTTGTTATATTTTAACATTTGTTCTGTAAATCAGGTACTAAGATACTTTTATCCCAGTAGGAACAACCTGGGGATATATCATAAATTGCCACTAGATGGCACTAGATTGTATACCGTATGCATTTTTGATGATGATGGTTAAATATAAGCGCAACACTAGACGGCAATAGACTGACCAATTTTATTAGATAGCCGGTTAAGATATTAATACTGGGTACAAATAATGTGATTGTAATTGTTCTTAATTGTTATTTTCCTCTTTTACATGGTATTTATTAAAACTGACTGAATAAATTGATATATAATTGTCCCAACCGGTTAACCAGCATGCAAATGGATAAATGTAACATAGCACTTAGAGAGCGGAGGATGTCATGTCCATACCGCTCCCTGATGATGTTCAGATGTGACAACACGTGTAGAGCGTGGCTTCAGTTGATGATCTCACCTCTGATTAGGTTGGAACACTCTCTGGCTCCAGGTGATTAGTGGAGAATAGGGATGAGCTTCGTGTTCGAGTCGAATCCATGTTCGACTCGAACATCGGCTGTTCGCCCGTTCGCCGAATTGCGAACGATATGGGCCGTTCGCGCCAAATTCGTGTGGCGCGTCACGGCCCATAATTCACTGCGGCATCGCAGTGCATTGCTTGCTGATGATTGGCCAAGCATGCACTATGACCCCCATGCTTGGCCAATCACAGCGCCGCCTGAACAGAGAGCCATAATTGGCCAAAGCCAAGGAGGCTTTGGCCAATTATGGCTCAGGGGATTTAGTACACGCCCCACACTATATAAGGCCGCCTGCACGGCGGCCCTGTGTAGTGTGTGTTCCGGCGTTCATTGAGAGAGAGAGAGACAGACAGTGTCATTTGATTTGAGTTAGATAGATTAGGCAGAACAGTCAGTCAGTTAGCTGCACTTACAGTGTATTGTGTATATATATGCATCCCAGGTGTTGCATATATATATATATACACTGTATTCAGTTTAGCTAGATCCGTTCCTGTTATCTTCTAGACTATTTACATTTAGTGCAGTGCGTCCTGCTCACAGTGTTCAGCTAGATACGTTCCTGTTATCTTCTAGACTATTTACATTTAGTGCAGTGCGTCCTGCTCACAGTGTTCAGCTAGATCCGTTCCTGTTATCTTCTAGACTATTTACATTTAGTGCAGTGCGTCCTGCTCACAGTGTTCAGCTAGATCTGTTCCTGTTATCTTCCTACTGACAGGCAGGCTTGTCTGGTTACAGTATATAAAGCTACCTGAAGAAAATTACTGGTGTTCTATTTGATCCTATTAGTACCACGGTCAGGCAGCTAGACTATTTACATTTAGTACAGTGCGTCCTGCTCACAGTGTTCAGCTAGATCCGTTCCTGTTATCTTCCTACTGACAGGCAGGCTTGTCTGGTTACAGTATATAAAGCTACCTGAAGAAAATTACTGGTGTTCTATTTGATCCTGTTAGTACCACGGTCAGGCAGCTAGACTATTTACATTTAGTACAGTGCGTCCTGCTCACAGTGTTCAGCTAGATCCGTTCCTGTTATCTTCCTACTGACAGGCAGGCTTGTCTGGTTACAGTATATAAAGCTACCTGAAGAAAATTACTGGTGTTCTATTTGATCCTATTAGTACCACGGTCAGGCAGCTAGACTATTTACATTTAGTACAGTGCGTCCTGCTCACAGTGTTCAGCTAGATCCGTTCCTGTTATCTTCCTACTGACAGGCAGGCTTGTCTGGTTACAGTATATAAAGCTACCTGAAGAAAATTACTGGTGTTCTATTTGATCCTATTAGTACCACGGTCAGGCAGCTAGACTATTTACATTTAGCACAGTGCGTCCTGCTCACAGTGTTCAGCTAGATCCGTTCCTGTTATCTTCCTACTGACAGGCAGGCTTGTCTGGTTACAGTATATAAAGCTACCTGAAGAAAATTACTGGTGTTCTATTTGATCCTATTAGTACCACGGTCAGGCAGCTAGACTATTTACATTTAGTGCAGTGCGTCCTGCTCACAGTGTTCAGCTAGATCCGTTCCTGTTATCTTCCTACTGACAGGCAGGCTTGTCTGGTTACAGTATATAAAGCTACCTGAAGAAAATTACTGGTGTTCTATTTGATCCTATTAGTACCACGGTCAGGCAGCTAGACTATTTACATTTAGTACAGTGCGTCCTGCTCACAGTGTTCAGCTAGATCCGTTCCTGTTATCTTCCTACTGACAGGCAGGCTTGTCTGGTTACAGTATATAAAGCTACCTGAAGAAAATTACTGGTGTTCTATCCCAGCTTAGTGCAGCTACAGGCCATTAGTATGTCTGGAAGGCCAAGAAGGAGAGGCAGACAGTCACAAGCCAATAAGAGAGGGCAAGCAGGCTCTGTGTCTAGTGCTGGTCGTGGAGACGGTGCATCCTCATCAGCACGTGGCCATGGGACACGCTTGGCCTTTTTTTCGGCAGCTGGCCGTGTTGAGCCGCAACATGCGGAAGACTTGGTCGAGTGGATGACCAAGCCGTCCTCATCCTCCTCATCCTCTCTCACCCATGCCCAGGGTGCTTTGTCTGGCAAAGCAGCGGCCTCTTCCCTCAGCTCAATGTCATCAGTGACTCCTTCCCTAGCTCCACCATGTCCTCATGAGGATTCTCTCGAACTGTTTGACCACAGTGTTGGGTACATGCTCCAGGAGGATGCCCAGCGTTTGGAAGGCTCTGATGATGATACTGAGCTCGATGAAGGCAGTAACATGAGCACGGACAGAGGGGGTGCCCAAGAAGGACAGCAATCTGGCAGTCATGCTCCCCCTGCTGCAGCATACTGCCAGGTTTGCTCCAGTGATGAGGAGGGAGGGGATGATGAGGTCACTGACTCAACGTGGGTGCTTGATAGGAGAGAGGAGGAGGAGGAGGCGGCACATCACCAACGAGGCAGGATGCCCTCCAGGGGCCAGCCTAAGGGCAGCACATTGACTGCATCACACCCCAAAGCTCCACATGTGCAGGGCGCTGCAGTCTCTGCACGTTATTCAAAAAGTTCTTTGGTGTGGGCCTTTTTTGAGACGAGTGCATCAGATCGCACCGCTGCTATTTGCAACATATGTCTCAAGCGTATCTCACGTGGCCAAAACATCTCCCGCTTGGGTACCACATGCTTGACCAGACATATGTTGACCTGCCATGCAGTTCGTTGGCAAGCGTATCTAAAAGACCCACACCAAAGAACAAAGAGGATCTCTCCTTGCTCCTCATCAGCTGAGATTTCCAACCCCACTAGACCTCCAGTCCTCTCTGAGACCTGCAGTGAGAGGAATGAAGGTGTAGAATTAGGTGTGTCACAGCCAAGTACTTGTGGGCAATCTGCTTTTGGTACACCGACGTCAGATTGTACCAGGCAAATTTCCCAGTCCCAGCTGCTGCACCGCCGAAAGAAGTTTGCTCCCAGCCATCCACATGCCCAGCGGTTGAATGCTAGCTTGGCAAAATTGCTAGCACTTCAACTGCTGCCTTTTCAGTTGGTAGACTCTGCCCCCTTCCGTGAGTTTGTGGAATGTGCGGTTCCTCAGTGGCAGGTACCCAAACGCCACTTTTTCTCACGGAAGGCGATTCCGGCTCTCTACCGGCATGTGGAAGGCAATGTCCATGCCTCGCTGGACAGGGCGGTCAGTGGTAAGGTGCATATTACCGCTGACTCATGGTCCAGCAGGCATGGATAGGGACGTTACCTAAGTTTCACGGCACATTGGGTGACTCTGCTGGCAGCTGGGAAGGATGCAGGACAAGGTGCAGTAGTGTTGGAGGTTGTTCCGCCACCACGCCTCCAAAATGCTGATTGTGACACACCTCTCTCCTCCACCCCCTCCTCTTCTTCCTCCATGGCCTCTTCCTCGGAACCAGCGGTGCTCCGTAGTCGTTCAAGGGGCTACGCAAGTACGCAGGCCAAAAGATGCCATGCGGTGCTTGAGCTGGTGTGCTTGGGGGACAGGAGCCACACTGGGGCAGAGGTTCTGTCAGCTCTGCAGGGGCAGGTTCAGAGGTGGTTGACGCCACACCAACTTAAGGCAGGAATGGTGGTTTGCGACAATGGCACCAACCTCCTCTCTGTCCTCCGACAGGGACAAATGACCCATGTGCCCTGTTTGGCTCATGTCCTTAACTTGGTGGTGCAGCGGTTCTTGGGCAGGTACCCGGGCTTACAGGATGTCCTGAGGCAGGCCAGGAAAGTCTGTGTGCATTTCCGCCGGTCATATAATGCCAGTGCTCGGCTGACGGACCTCCAAAAGGAGTTTAATTTACCCAAGAACCGCCTAATCTGTGACATGCCCACCAGGTGGAACTCAACGTTGGCCATGCTGCAGCGGCTGCACACGCAGCAGAGGGCCATCAATGAGTACCTTTGCGACTATGGCACCAGGACAGGGTCAGGGGAGCTTGTTTTTTTTTTCCCCACGCCAGTGGGCCATGATCAGGGATGCATGCACTGTCCTGTCACCATTCGAGGAGGCCACGAGGATGGTGAGCAGTGACAGTGCATGCATCAGTGACACTGTCCCCCTTGTCCACCTGTTGGAGCACACGCTGCGTGGAATAATGGACAGGGCACTTGAGGCAGAACAGAGGCAGGAAGAGGAGGACTTCCTTAGCTCTCAAGGCCCCCTTTATCCAGACAGTGTTCCTGCGTGCCCGCCGATCACACAGGAAGAGGACGAGGAGGAGGAGGAGGAAGATTGTGTCAGTATGGAGGTGGAGCCTGGCACTCAGCATCAGCAGCAGTCTTTAAGGGATCAGTCCCAAGAAACACATGGACTTGTACGTGGCTGGGAGGAGGTGGCTGCGGACGTTGTCGTCCTTAGTGACCCAGAGGACTCCGGGCCCAATGCCTCAGCAAACCTACGCTGCATGGCCTCCCTGATCCTGCAAAGCCTGCGTAAGGATCCTCGTATTCGTGGTATCAAGGAGAAGGACCAATACTGGCTGGCAACCCTCCTTGATCCACGTTACAAGGGTAAGGTTGCGGACCTTATCTTGCCATCGCAGAGGGAGCAGAGGATGAAACATCTTCGGGAGGCCTTGCAGAAAGGTCTGTGCAATGCGTTCCCAGAGACTGGGAGGTTACAAACTCCTGTTTCTGGACAACGTGTTGCTGAAGCTTCGGTCAGTCAAAGAAGGAGCGGTGGAGAAGGTGGCCGTCTGACCGATGCGTTCAGACAATTTTTTGGTCCGCAGCCCCAAGGTATGATCGGTTCCAGCAACCATCGCCAGCGTCTGTTTTACATGGTGCAGGAATACCTAGGGGCAAGATCAGACTTGGACACCTTTCCCACCGAAAATCCTCTGGGTTACTGGGTCTTGAGGATGGATCACTGGCCAGAGCTTGCACAGTATGCAATTGAGCTACTGGCCTGTCCTGCATCCAGCGTTCTTTCGGAACGCACATTCAGTGCTGCTGGAGGCGTGGTAACCGATCACAGGGTGCGTCTGTCCACCGACTCAGTCGATCGGCTGACCTTCATAAAAATGAATCAGTCTTGGATCACCACCAGCTACCAAGCACCTGATGCTGATGTAACCGAATAATTTTTTTTGAAATCTCAGATCCCTTCAAAGACTGCCTATGCTGATGCTGAGTGACTATCCCTGAGTAATTATCCTCTTCCTCCTCAATCATCACGCTGATAGCTTGTAAGAACATTTTTGGTTCTGGGCGCCACCACCAGTGCCTAAGGCACAATTTTTCAGCCCCTGTTTAACAGGGGCGTGTAATTACAATTTTTGATGTAATACTTTGCAGCAGGGCTCGTTCCTGCATTCCAACTAGAGTGTCTGTGAGGGGTTGCAGTGTTGTGGCACCAGCACCAGTGCCTAAGGCCCAATTTTTCTGCCCCTGTCTAACAGGGGCGTGTAATTACAATTTTTGATGCAATACTTTGCAGCAGGGCTCGTTCCTGCGTTCCAACTAGAGTGTCTGTGAGGGGTTGCAGTGTTGTGGCACCACAGCACCAGTGCCTAAGGCCTAATTTTTCAGCTCCTGTTCAACAGGGGCATGTAATTACAATTCTTGATCTAATATTTCACAGCAGGGCCCTGTGAGGGCTTACAGTGTTGTGGCCACAGCAACACCTAAGGCCCAAATTTCTGCTGAGTATATAGGGCAGGACCCTACTTTCAAACATCTAACTTACAAACGACTCCTACTTGCAAACGGAAGGAGACAACAGGAAGTGAGATGAAATCTACCCCTAGGAAGGGAAATTTTCTCCTGTAAGAGTTAATATGGGAAAACAATTTCTCCTTTCCACTGATGCTTTCCAATCCTTGTTCCACAAAAAACCCAAATTTTCAAAAAACATTTTTCTTTGGGACAAAAAGTGAGGTGAAATCTTCTGAAGAGGAGGAAAGACAGCAAAACAAATGTCACAGGGGTGATAACCCTTCCCTATGTTTTCCAAAAAGCTTAAAAAAGATTTTTTGGCTGGAGCTAAACGCGTTAAAAATGTACCTGTTCAAAATTACAAAGATATTCTACTTAACAACAAACCTACAGTCCCTGTCTTGTTTGCACCGCCTGTATACTGCTGTTAAGAGTATATAGGGCCTTTCCTTATTTTAATTTGGGTGCGGGGTTCCCCTTAATATCCATACAAGACCCAAAGGGCCTGGTAATGGACTGGGGGGTACCATGCCGTTTGTCTCACTGATTTTCATCCATATTGCCATGACCCGACATGACATTAAACCCGCAAGCAGTTTTAAATGAGATTTTTTCCTTTAAAAATGACATTTGGTGCAGGGACTGTTCTAAACACGGGAAACACGCGTCACTTTACAGGCATACTATAGACACCCCCCAGGTACGATATTTAAAGGAATATTTCACTTTTTTTTTTTTTTTTTACTTTAAGCATCATTAAAATCACTGCTCCCGAAAAAACGGCCGTTTTTAAAAGTTTTTTTTGCATTGATACATGTCCCCTGGGGTAGGACCCGGGTCCCCAAACCCTTTTTAGGACAATACCATGCAAATTAGCCTTTAAAATGAGCACTTTTGATTTCAAACGTTCCAGTCCCATAGACGTCAATGGGGTTCTAACGTTCGTGCGAACTTTCGGTCCGTTCGGAGGTTCTGGTGCGAACCGAACCGGGGGGTGTTCGGCTCATCCCTAGTGGAGAAGCGGGGCTCCCATACAGTTTACGCAGGCTTTTCATTCCGGGTACCAGATCATGCACCAGGCTATGTGAGTGCATATGCTTATGTTTTTACATGTGTTTTAAAAATAAAAAGCTGGTAAATGGGGAGAGTTCTTCCCAGTCCGTGTCTTCACATGGCCTTTATGAAGTGACTGTTTAGTGGCCTGCTCTGGGTGTCTGATGGTTAAAGGAAAGGAGAAGACCCCTTGGTGGTACAGATATTTTTACTTTCTGAGAATGGAGAGGAGCAAGGTGGAGTGAAATGCCAGGAGGGTGTGGATATCTAAAGTACACTCAGACCTAACTATTATTAAGGGGTCCATACAGTCTGATGAGTGAGCATTTTAAAGGGGGAATAACCACCAAACACAGGTGATTTTTAGATTTTCTTTGGGGGGGATTTGGCAATGAATATATGTAGTTTAGACTTTTTGTTTCATTTGAAGGGTTCTTTTGGCACAGTGGGGCACTTTTTTTTGCACTTTAATCATTTTTGAAAGGGGTGTACTATATTATATTTATTTTATATATATATATATATATACGCACACACATACAGTTGTGCTCATAAGTTTACATACCCTGGCAGAATTTATAATTTCTTGCCCATTTTTTAGAGAATATGAATGATAGCAAAACACTCATGGTTAGTGTATGGCTGAAGCCATTTATTATCAATCAACTGTGTTTTACTCTTTTTAAATTTTAATGGCAACAGAAACTACCCAAATGACCCTGATCAATTTGAGATCACCCCAGAGTGGCTCAATGATATTGAGGTCAGGGGACTGAGATGGCCACGCCAGAACCTTCACTTTATTCTGCTGTAGCTAATGACAGTTGGCCTTGTGTTTTGGATCATTGTCATGTTGGAATGTCCAAGTACGTCCCATGCGCAGCTTCCTGGCGGATGAATGCAAATGTTCCTCCAGTATTTTTTGATAACATACTGCATCTTGCCATTAATTTTGACCAAGTTTCCTGTGCCTTTGTAGCTCACACATCCCCAAAACATCAGCAATCCACCTCCGTCTTTCACAGTAGGAATGGTGTACCTTTCATCATAGGTCTTGTCAGGGGTGGATCCAGAGTCTAGTCTTGGGAGGGACACTGCCAGAAAAAAGGGTTTTGCTTACGGAACTAAATTTAATGTATAATACAGTGTACAGTGGTCAGTAGGATGTAGGACAGTGTACAGGGAACAGTAGGGTAGAGAACAGGGGGTCAGCAGGGCAGAGGACAGGAGTTATAAGAATAGAGGAAAAGGGGTAAGTAGGGTGGAAGACAGGGGGCAACAGGGCAATGTACAGTGGTCAGTGGGATGTAGGACAGTGTAAAGGGGGAATCAGGAGGCCATACACTGGGGGGAGCAGGAGGGCATACACTGAGGGGATTAGGAGGGCATACACTGAGGGGATCGGGAGGGCATACACTGGGGGGGATCGGGAGGGCATACACTGGGGGGGATCGGGAGGGCATACACTGGGGGGGATTCAGAGGGCATACACTGGGGGGGATCGGGAGGGCATACACTGGGGGGGATCGGGAGGGCATACACTGGGGGGGATCGGGAGGGCATACACTGGGGGGGATCGGGAGGGAATACACTGGGGGGAGATCGGGAGGGCATACACTGGGGGGACCGGGAGGGCATACACTGGGGGGGATCAGGAGGGCATACACTGGGGGAATGGGGAGGGCATACACTGGGGGTAGTCATAATGTTTAAGGAGATCAATTTCTCACTAGTCTACATAAAAAGAAGATGCAATCCCATTTGTCAGCTAACAGCACCTTTATGCTAAGCTGCAGTAACTCAGCAGACTCAGCATAGAGGTGCCTGTAAACTAATCCACAATGTACTGCTAGCAGAGCTCACCTCCAGGAACATTCACTCGGCTCCCTCTGCTCAGCTGTTCATACCTCCCACTTCCAGACGAGCGTGATCTTGGGGGAAAATGCACATCCCCATCCCACCCACTCAAGTAGCAGCCTGCAGGAGAGAGGCTGAAAAACTGCTGGGGGAGGTACAGGGGGCGGAGAGTGCAGTCCTGAGGTTTCTGAGCAGTAATTCGTGCTTAGAATGGCTGCGAGTTGTCCCGACTGTGACGATGGTTACCTGGGGCACGCTCGGCCTCGGAATCTGTAATATTTTCTCAGGGGGAGCAATTGCCCACCCTGGATCCGCCCCTGGGCCTTGTTGACTCCTCTCCAAATGTAGCATTTATGGTTGTGGCCAAAAAGCTAACTTTTGGTCTCATCACTCCAAATGACTTTGTGCCATAAGGTTTGAGGCTTGTTTCTGTGCTGTTTGGCGTATTATAAGCGGGATACTTTGTGGCATTTACATAGTAATGGCTTTCTTCTGGCAACTTGACCATGTAGCCCATCTTTCTTCAAGTGCCTCCTTATTGTGCATCTTGAAACAGTCACATCACATGTTTTCAGAGAGTCCTGTATTTCACCAGAAGTTGTGTGGGTTTGTCTTTGCATCCCGAATAATTTTCCTGGCAGTTGTGGCTGAAATTCTAGTTGGTCTACCTGACCGTTGTTTGGTTTCAACAGAACCCCTCATTTTCCACTGATTGATTAGAGTTTGAACACTGCTGACTGGCATTCACAATTCCTTGGATATCTTTTTATATCCATTTCCTGTTTTATACAGTCCAACTAACTTTTCCCGCAGATCCTTCGACAATTCTTTTGCTCTCCCCATGACTCAGAATCCAGAAACGTCAGTGCAGCACTGGATGAAAGATGCAAGGGTCTGTCAGGAGTCCAGAAACTCATTGACCTTTTATACACACACACACTAATTACAAGCAAACAGATCACAGGTGAGGATGGTTACCTTTAATAGCCATTCAAACACTTTGTGTCAACTTGTGTGCATGTTATCAGGCCAAAATCACCAGGGTATGTAAACTTTTAGTCAGGGTCATTTGGGTAGTTTGTGTTGTGATTATGATTTAAAAAGAGTAAACACAGTTGATTGATAATAAATGGCTTCAGCCAAACACTAAGCATGAGTGAAAGAAAAGTTTTTGTGTTATCATGCATATTCTCTGAAAAATGGCCAAGAAATCATAAATTCTGCCTGGGTATGTAAATTTATGAGCACAACTGTATATATATATGTAGCAATAACTCTCGGTGGAGCTGCTGGTTTATGCTCTTCACCCTTCTTAAATTATTCAATCCCCTTGACACAAATGTAGTGCAGTGTTGTGATAATATGAGTATCAACTTTAACCCACAATATACACTTACAGTTATAGTTACCTCTACCTGGGTGCTGGTAGCTCCACCTGCAGGAGAAATGACAACACTGCACACAAACTTTAGTAATAACCAAAAATAACTTCTTTCTTTGAGTAAATAATATATTTATATAAAGAATTATTACAATGACTATACTATCACACCAACGTAGTGTGACAGTATAAGGAATAGTTGTGACAATCAGTAACAGACACAAATATATCTAATTATATATAAATATAACCGGGAGCTCCCCCTGCTCTAGACCTTAAAGTCACTATCCTTTGTAACTAAATGCAGGGCCCTGCAATGAAAAGGTAGTCCTGACGTCTTCAGTCTTTGCTAGCTTTTATAATTGTAATCCGCAAAGGGTTCCTCCAGGGTGTTGCGCAGTGTAATATATCACACTAAAACAATTGTAATCCAACAGATTGACTAAGTGTTCTTATATGAAGAAACAAGCATCTAGCATCCGTTCTTGAATACTGAAGTCTATTCAGGTGTAAAGTTCTCCAACTTCACTTGTTCCGTGGGACTATCAGTCCCAGCAAAGCTCTGTAACAGTTCTAACTGTGTATGTAATAGTTAAACAAACTTCTGGGTGTTAGCCCTCTCACCACACGAGATCCAGGCAGATGGATGTCTCCGTCTCAGCAGTTTTCAGTCCGTATCGAGACACCACCACGCTGTCACACTGTTCCGTTCATAAACAACCAGAAGTCCTCGGTTATCTCCCCACGGGTCTTCGGAAAGATCACTTCTGTGATGTGATGGCAGGATCCTTGCAGCTGCTCCGCTCCTTCGCAAAGTAGGCCGCAACCCTGTAGGACACACACACCCACAGGGTTCTGCTGACAGGCCACGTGTCCCAGGAACAAGAGACCTAAGATGGCCGCTCCTCACCCTTTGATATCCTCCCACAATGCAGTTCAGTTCTCACCTTGTCCAGGAGCATTGTGGGTGGGTCAGAGCTAAAGTTCCGAAGTAAACAATGAATCACTTCCATGTCATTTCACTTGATCATGAAACGTAAACATCTTGTACTTTCTCAATTGTCCACAAGATGGCACTAACACAACCTATGTACTGTATAATACACATAGAGCTAGAAACAAAGGTTGTCAGTGCTATATACTCCCCCTGCTTTAAATCTTTGGTCCCCAAAGATATGTGAGACCTTGTTCCTGCTACACATCTTAGCCTCTAACCGAGTGCACAGGACCAACAGAGGAGCCTCCCACCAATTCTCAGGTGTTGGAAAGCTTCTCTGTGTACCCACAACTGTCACCTTAGTATCAGATACAGATGTGTCAAGAGGTGAAACAGGGCTCTCATTTCCAGGTTGACTGAGGAGGAACAAGGCTCATCAGCATTCCTTTTGCTGGTAACTTTTGTTGTTTCAGAACACTCGCCCAATGTATCGTATGTTAGTCTCTTGGGTGGGCGAATGTTCCTCTTTCCCCTCTGCTCTTTTGGTGTGTCCTCTGTTTCTGGATGGACACTATTTTCTTCGACTTCAGTGGAAGATAAACACTTCTCAGCTTTTTCAGACAATGGCACAAACTCCGGAGCTTCTGGCCCGAGAGCCTCACTACTCTCTTCGGCTGTTGGTGATGAAACACCCGCTTCAGTTTCGGGTATGTTAGATGACCACAACCAGCTAATGTCCATCTCTCTCTCCTCATTGTCTTCAGTTGTCAAAGCCCCAGACTGGGACCTAGTTACAGGTCGTTGTACATCCTCTGATGTAGATGATAACTCCTCCTCAGGGATTATCCTGACTGCATCAGTGAGAGGCAAAAGGTGATTCCGATGCCAAGTCTTAGTTGGTCCAGCACTTCCTTCTGGCTTGATTTCAAATACTGGGAGTCCTGGGAGCTGTTTACATGCAACGTATGGCTGTGATCTCCAGCGATTCGCCAATTTGTGTTTGCCAGGAATACCCAAATTCCTTAATAGGACTCGATCACCGGATTGAAGATCTTGGATCCTCACTTTGAGATCAAAGTTTCTTTTATTTCTACTCCCTCTGCTTTCTGACATAGTCCGGGCCTTCTCATAGACAACTTTCAGACTCTTTCTCAGCCTATTTGCATATCCTCGATGAGAAGCCTCCGAGGTGTGATCCAGAGAAGTTCCAAAACTAGATACACTGGCAACCTAGCCTCATGCCCAAACATCAGCCGATAAGGTGAATATCCGGTGACGTCACTCTTGGTGCTGTTACATGCATGCACTAAAGCGGCAATATGCTTACTCCAGTTGGGCTTTTGTTCAGAGGTTAGTGTCCCTAACATATTAAGAAGAGTTCTATTAAACCTCTCTGGCTGAGGGTCTCCTTGCGGATGATAGGGTGTAGTTCTGGACTTTTGAATTCCTAATAGGTCCAGCAACCTCCTCTTCCTTGATCTGAGTGGATCCTCTGTGGTAAGCCGTAATGGACAAAGAACTTTTCTACTAATGTCTTTGCCACTGTGACGGCCTTCTGATCTTTCGTGGAGAAAGCTTGAGCATATCTGGTAAAATGGTCTGTGACTACCAGAATATTTCCCTGCCCACTCAAGTCAGACTCTAGACACAGGAAGTCTATGCAAACTAGATCCATGGGGCCTTGGCTTGAAAAATGTCCCATTGGGGCTGCCCGTTGTGGCAGTGTCTTTCTCTGGATACACCTATGGCAGGAGTGACAGTAACTCTCCACTTCTTTCCTCATGTAAGGCCAGTAGAATCTCTTATCAATTAAAGAGTGCTTTCTGACCCCATATGTCCATGGCAATCATGCAGAGCCATTAACACTATCTCTCTGTGCTTCTCTGGCATCAACAGTTGCCACTTCTCCTCCGAATCTTCAGAGGGGCCCCTTCGGTAGACCACCCCTTCCAACAACTGCAACCGATCCCACTCTTTGTGTAACAGAGCTTCTTTTTGGGCACTTCTCAAAAGTAAATCAGGTTGTTTTCCCTCCAGAGCTTCCAATACCAAGCTGCAGAGTGGATCTTCTTGTTGATCTCTCCTAAGATCTTTCCTTGATAACTTAGGTTACCTCTGCAGCAATCTGGGAGACATTACAGTAATATGTGGGTACTCCTGTGGTAGTCACTCCAATCTCTTCATCTCTGGCTCCACCTTTCTCCTGCTTTACTGCTCCTTCACAAATGGCTCTTACCCCATCAGGGGCAAGTTGAGTCCAATCCTCTTGTGAGCTCAGGGAGCTGTGGAGTCTTCTTGACAGCACATCTGCATCTCTGTTGCCCGCTCCCGGTCTATATTTCAGGCTGAAGGAGAATGTTGAGAGAGCAGCCAACCACCTATGGCCTGTGGCATCCAATTTTGCGGTGGTAAGTAGGTGAGGGGGTTATCTGTTTTAACTACAAATTCGGGCACCATACAGATAATCTCTCAACTTGTCTACCACGACCCACTTCAAAGCCAGTATCTCAAGCTTATGAGTTGGGTATTTCTTTTCATTAGGAGACAGGCTCCGGCTCACATAAGCAACAGGCTTTAAATATCTATTATGATCTTGATAGAACACTCTGCCCAGTCCATCTCGGCTGCCATCCACATGGCAGTTTATAGGGCTTGGTAGGATCCGCATAAGCTAACACTGGAGCAGTTGTAAGACGTTTCTTCAGTTGACTGAATGTCTCTTCACATTCTTGAGTCCACTGATCCAGGATAGATTCCCTTTTCTTCCGGGGCCCTTCTTTTTGTCTCCCGGGTTTCTCCGAATCCACATCAGCCTCCTCCTGATTCTTCAGTAGTTCTGTAAGTGGGTGGGCTATCTTTGCGAACCCCTCCACAAACCTCCGGTAGTAGGAGCTGAATCCTAGGAATGACCTGAGCTCAGTCACATTCGTGGGCCTTGGCCAAGAGGTAACAGCTTCCAATTTCTCAGGGTCAGTTGCTATCCCTTCTTCAGGCACAATGTGCCCCAGATAGTTCACTGAAGATTGATAGAACTGACATTTCTCCATTGAAAGTTTCAAACCCTCTTCATGTAGCCTCTTTAGAACTTTTTCCAGCTCTTCATGCTCTTCAACAGTTCGGCCAAATACAATGATAACGTCTAAGTATACTAAGACCTCAATCAAATTCATGTCGCCTACTGTCTTCTCCATGAGCCGCTGGAAAGTTGCTGGGGCCCCAGACAGACCTTGTGGCATCCGGTTGAATTCATAGAACCCCACGGGGGTGATGAAAGCAGTATTCTCCTTATGCTCAGGACTCATGGGGATCTGATAATAGCCACTCTTCAGATCTAATACACTGAACCACTTCGCCCCTGACAGGCTCTGTAGGGCATCTTCTATACGGGGGGTAGTGTATTGATCAGGAATGGTCCGTCGGTTCAGAGTCCTGTAGTCGATACACAGCCGGAGTGACCCATTTTTCTTCCTCACCACCACTATTAGAGAGGCGTATGGACTCCTGGACTCCTTGATAATCCCAGTCCTTTTCAGCTCAGCCAGCTGTTCTCGGAGGTCTTCAAGATCTCCCAGTGGGATCCTCCTGACCCTTTCCCGAAAAGGTTTGTCTTCTTCCAACCGGATCTTGTGCTCTGCACTCTTGGCATACCCCATATCAAACTCGCTCTTTGAGAAAACTTCTTTCCGTCTCATGAGCTGGGCTTTGGCCCTCTGCATCCATGCAGGCATAAGGGAGGTGTTTTTCGGGTAAAAATTCTCTATGGGGATCTCCTCTTCTGGCCCCCTTTTCACATCTCTTGGCGAAACCAGGGTTGCTTCATTCGCGTGCCCAAGTAGCATTCTTGCTGGTATCTTCACAGGCAAGGCTGTCGTGTTCCGAACACTGACTGAGACTCTCCCCCTGCTTCTCTTAAGTGCCTTAGTAGATAACACTTTTGGGAGCATCTCCAGACCCACATCTTCTTCCCGAGTGTCCGTCTCCAAGACAATGAAAGGACCAGGTTGTCTCCAACTCAACTTGACAGAGGCTCTCATGCATACCACTTCACCCGGTTGTAGCAGTTTTTTTTTTTAAATTCTTTATTTTTGAAAAACATGTAGTACATTCCACATAAAGTGTTTCACATAGTCTTCATTTCCTCTCTTACTTCTCCAATTATCGTAATCTAACAACATGATACATTTTCTTTTTAGGTGGAACTGAATTACATCTACCTGATAAACATGTAGCAGTTCTTCACCTCGGTCTAAACGCCAAACTTTTTCCACCCCTTCTGGTGGGGCCTTTTTTCGTGTACTATGTTCCTGTACACTTGGGTTAGCATGGGATGCACCTTCATGGCCGGGGCACTTTCCTTCTGTACAAGCGGTGTCAGGAGTCTTCTGACTAGATCAGTATTTGTTCTAATAAGGGAACTTTTATGAGCCCCAGGGGGTTGGGGACACAACCGCCAGGGTGTTGAAAGTCTCCGCCTTTCCAGCCACACTTGGGTCAAAGGTGAGTTTGATAGGGATATATCCCTCATAAGGAAAGTTCTGGGTACCTAGACCCCATATCTCAAATTCTTCCAACTTTTGCAGGGGCAGATGCTTGAGATGCTTCATGTAGAAATCTTTGTATAATAAGGTCACTTGAGCTACGGTATCCAATAGTGCCTTAGCATAGATTCCTTCTACCTGAATTGGGATAATCGGAGAGGGTCCCACTAAGTTGCGGGGAAATTTATCCTGAGTATTCGGCTTCTTCTGCCTACTAGAACGCATCTTGACTCCTCGCTTCCATGGACGCTCACTCAACTTCATTCCTCCCCTTACTCTCAAAACTTTGGGAACTTGGGTTTCGTTGGAGTTGACGACAGTTACACACATGGGAGCTGGCCGGAATCCAGCTTTAATTTGTTCTGTAGCAGGAGCAACAAAGCTTGAAAGGAGACCCATTTTCTGGTCAGTACAGATACAGAGTGCACAGCAGAGAGGTCATGATTGCCAAATATTACTGCTATATTTCAAAAGGAGCAATCCATTCCAAAGATAGTGAGAGATGGTCCAATGCTAAGATATAGAAACCTGGAATGTTTTCTCAACAGGGACAGATATTCTGCATTTTATGGGCCTTAGAGTATCACTATGATGGTAAACCTTTGTGGCAACCCACTGGTAACACATGCATGGAGCACTTTGTTATATTCTTATCTATACCTTGGTCCCTGAGCTAGTATGGTCAGCAGAGTCCCATTCAGCGCCAGGACAAGGTCATCCGGCGCCCAAGGCGAAATTGAAAAACTGTACCCCCTCCCTGTGAAAAGCTACAGCGCCTACAGACGATGGGATCTATACTAATGCATCAGTAACAGTGCATTAACCCCCTTCCTGCTGCATATTACCAATACCATTGCTAATTAAGCAAACTCCCCTCAGAGACTGCAGACATGATACAAGATCAATGCAGTCTCACCAGTACCCATCAAATGCAGCCTACCACTGTGCCCATCAATGCCTCCTCACTATGCCCATAATTGAAGCCTCTGTGTGACCATATGTTCAGCCTCACTTTGCCGATGAATGCAGACTCACCATAGCCTGCCCTGGATGCATCACACAGCCGACATCTCCTGCAGCGCTGTGTGTCACACAGCTGGGTCTGTGTGTGTGTTCAGCGGCGTAACAAGGTCCCGCCCCCCTAGACTTGCTCCTGTGATAGGCGGAACACTGATTCAATCTGCTACCACATGAGCCAGTCTAGGGGGGGGGGGGCGGGTCCTTTTTACGGTGCCGCCGAACACACACACACAGACCCAGCTGCATGACACAGCGCTCCCGGCGCTGTGTGTCAAACAAGGAGAAGGTGGGAGGGGAGCGCTGCAGCCACAGATCAAAGCGGTCTGTAGCAACCAACCATTATATCTGACCACTCCTACTTGCTCAAAGCTTTAGTGTACTTCCACACCATAACCTTCTAGGCAGGAAGCCTTGCCTTCTGGAAGGCTGGAACCAGTTACCAGCAAAACCACATGAAAACTGGCTGATATATACACTCTGCCTTGGGTAGACTTTCCTGCCAAGGGAAAGGTGGGGGGGAATGGTGCTATAACCTTCAGTATAGAAAGATGCCTCTGATGATAGCAGTGGAGGTAATATCTAAGGGAGGGCTAAAGAACACCCAAAAATTGGCCTGTCAGGTCCATCCCAGATTGAAGGCCAAAAAGAACAAATGGTACTTTGATATGTGCTGTGGTTGTAGAATGAAACAAAGTGATACAAATTCAAGCTTAAGGCTGGGTTCACACTACTGCAGAATTGGATGTAGGTTAATCTGCATCCAATTCACATGCCAGGAGATTGTGACCAGCTATGGAGCCAATTCACACATCTCTGGAGCAAATTGCACAGGAGTCCCGTGAGTCCTGTCAGTTTCCGGTCTGAAGTCAGCCATAAATTGGGTCTGAAGTCAGCCATAAATTGGGTCTGAAGTCAGCCATAAATTGGGTCTGAAGTCAGCCATAAATTGGGTCTGAAGTCAGCCATAAATTGGGTCTGAAGTCAGCCATAAATTGGGTCTGAAGTCAGCCATAAATTGGGTCTGAAGTCAGCCATAAATTGGGTCTGAAGTCAGCCATAAATTGGGTCTGAAGTCAGCCATAAATTGGGTCTGAAGTCAGCCATAAATTGGGTCTGAAGTCAGCCATAAATTGGGTCTGAAGTCAGCCATAAATTGGGTCTGAAGTCAGCCATAAATTGGGTCTGAAGTCAGCCATAAATTGGGTCTGAAGTCAGCCATAAATTGGGTCTGAAGTCAGCCATAAATTGGGTCTGAAGTCAGCCATAAATTGGGTCTGAAGTCAGCCATAAATTGGGTCTGAAGTCAGCCATAAATTGGGTCTGAAGTCAGCCATAAATTGGGTCTGAAGTCAGCCATAAATTGGGTCTGAAGTCAGCCATAAATTGGGTCTGAAGTCAGCCATAAATTGGGTCTGAAGTCAGCCATAAATTGGGTCTGAAGTCAGCCATAAATTGGGTCTGAAGTCAGCCATAAATTGGGTCTGAAGTCAGCCATAAATTGGGTCTGAAGTCAGCCATAAATTGGGTCTGAAGTCAGCCATAAATTGGGTCTGAAGTCAGCCATAAATTGGGTCTGAAGTCAGCCATAAATTGGGTCTGAAGTCAGCCATAAATTGGGTCTGAAGTCAGCCCTGAATGATGAACGACGCACCGGACCCACGCTGTGAGCCGCTCCATGCTGTGAACCCAACCTTACAGGTGTTGGCAAGAGTTGAATAGGTTGTGACAAGTTGTTTTATTTAAAAACGGTGTACGTACCGCCTCTGTGCAAAGGTTTTGCAGAGTGGCCCTGATACTCTACTGGGGTCCCCCAGCAGCACTCCTGGCTCCTCCTCTCATCCCAAGGGGGCACCTGTACAGGAGAAGGGCTCGGCTCCACCCCACGTCACTGGATTTGATTGACAGCAGTGGGAGTCAATGGCTGCAGCCATCAATCTATCCAATGAGGACCAGAGACAGCAGCTGGAGCTGCTGGGCTCATTCTCGTAGCTGGAAAGATCGGGTTCAGGCAAGTAAAAAGGGGCTGCTGCACTGCAGGTTTTTCACCTGAATGCAAAGAATGTATTAAAGGTGAAAAACCGTGAGGGGGTCACAACCCCTGTAAGAAAGTCTCACTGGAGGACAAGCCTTTAGTAGGGTCATTCCCTCACTTTGTAGATATAAAGTCTCGACAGGAGGACATCCAGCATTCCACCCCAGCCTTCCCCAGTTTCAGTTCTTCCAATCATGGGGGTGATACCTCAGCAATTTGAATGCACAGGAAGCTTGGCTAAAAACACTACCATAGAGTCATTTGCACATCACATGAGCTGCCATCAGTGACAATGCCCCCCCCCCTCCTCAATACTGAGGCAAAGGACTAATGTTTCCAGAAGTCACGTAACTCACCCCACCAACCAAAAACACACATAGGAGGTTCTCATTCACAAGGTCGATTGCACACCAAAGACAGATCAGACTTCAAGAATTCTACTTGCTACTTCATTTAGAAGTGCTGGCAAGCCCTACATAAGTATGTACAGAATGGAAGGGGTACCCGCATTCTTACAAGAACTGAGGGTATTTTGCAAGCACCCACTTGTAATGGCTGGCCAGGTTAATTGCTAAATGGCAGGTGGCATTAATATCCCAGTAGCAGGGGCTCCACATATAGTTAGAAATATACAGATAGGCAACCTGCCATGAAGTACAGATATTAAAATAGTAAATGACCAATGTATCAATTCATATACAAAGAACTTTAATCTGATATTAATATACAAAAGTTATAAAGCCGATATTTTACATTAAAACCTGACAACATTAAGAAGTGACAGACAGAACAGGGTCTTGCTTAAGACAAAAAGACATCAGGATACCACCCAGCTTGCTAGTACAGAGGGGCCCCAACCAGCACTAGTGGCCAGTAGAATCTTGACCCTTACATAACCATAGTCATTGCCACTTCTTGGCTCTGGAATAAAAACCATCTACAGCCAACGAGGCTAGCACAAAGTTCCTCATTCAGGAGACTGTGTCCTTATTTCTGTAGTCCAGCTACGCCGGGGCCTTAATGTGTATTGCACCAGACTTCGAGCTCTGCAGTTTCTCCACCATGGTACGGGCATAACGCAAGCGGCTTGCTAGCTCTTTTGAGCAGCCAAATTCCTCTAGAAGGCTCAACTTGTAAGTGTGGAACTCTCGCTTCTCATCAATATAGGAGACAGCAGCCATAAGAGGACACAGAATGATCTTTGTGTGATCCTGTAAAGAAAAAATAAAATTAAAAAAATAGAATATCCATACAGACTTTGTACCTACAACTTTCCCACTATTACAGCAGTTATGCCAAGCATCTCATGACTGCAGCCTTAAAGCAGAGTTCAACATTTTTGAATTTTTTGCGAATGCCCAACTCAGGATCATAACATACTAATGCCACTCACGATTATAGTTAATTTTGCCGCTAGATTAAAGATTTTTTATAAAGAAATGCCTTATTTTGCTGTCCTGGCTGTTCCCATATTGCTTGTGGGCATGTGAAGCGCACAAGCATAATCTTCCGGGATACGGTGCAGCTGAGTGACCAGCAACACCTGTTACCACGCACGGGCAGTATGAAAGCACCATAAACTTAATGTTGCCATCACAACGGGAGGTGTCATCGGAAGTGCCCGCCCCAATGGCAATGAAGAAAGCTCGCGATGCTGAGCGGCGGTGATCCACACAGACTCCTGGGAAATATGACATAAAGCTCCCAGAAGACAGTGCCACCGGAAATTATGGGATTAGCTGCGGGGGAGAAGGAAGGAGTAAAATTGAACGGATTACAATCACGGCAAGCTGACAAAAAAAAAAAAAAAATATACAATTAAGATTAAATTTTAAAAAAAAAGTGGGTGGAACTCTGCTTTAAAGTGATTGTAAGGGCTCTTTTTAAAAAAAAAAAAAAAACAAAAACCTTCACTGTGCAGCTTGTTTTGCAGAGTGGCCCCGAACCTAGTCTTCTGGGGTCCCCCAGCAGCTCCTCCCCACATCAGATAAACCCCTAGGAGGAAAAGCGCTCTCCCAGGGGGTTACCTTGCTGGCATGATCCCGAGTCCAGCATTTGCATCCATAGACACGAATGCCAGACTCGGCTAGCATCATTGGATTTGATTAACAGCAGGAGCCAATGGCTGTGCTGCAATCTATCCAATCAAGAGCTAGGACCTTGTGGAGAGAGGGAGAGCACCTCACCGCCAACAGAATTACAGGGCTCTGGTAAGTAAAATGGGGGGGGGGGGGGGGGGGGGGGATGTATTAAGGTGAAAAAACACAAGGGTTTACAACCCCTTTAAGCACCAGAAAAGACCCATTTCTCCTAGTAATTCATTTTCTACAGTGCACAGTCCTCACCTGGAAGAAGTTAATCTGAACGGTTCCATTGCTGAGATGTAGGATGATTGCACTTCTTGTCCTGAACCAGGTCCGCAGGAAGGGGAGGCGAGCCAGCTCGTCACCCTCCCGGGGAGTAATGTTGGCGCCGGCCTTCAGAAGGTGCTCACTCATGTAGTTCCTAAAGTATTTCAGTAGTGTGATCTGCAAGGAAAAAAACAGCCAAATGTTCACTCTTGGGCTAAATAATCACTGACTGCTGTAAATATATGTTCCCACAGGTGGGAGGCTATAGTAACAGTCAATTATGAGGTGAGGGGCATGGCTTGCTCACAGCTGAGTGGACATGTGTGAAGGAACTTCCACCTTGACAAACCAGCCCTGTCCATGCATCCCATTGCTCCAGGTTATTGGCTGCAGCAACATTGGGAGCACTGGAAGCAGGTACCCAGAAACTGCCAAGCCTTTCCAACCACACCAGAGGTCAGTCTGCCCCACACTGTGCAGCCTACAGAGCCAGATTTTTTTTTTTCCCTCCCCACTGGCTCTACTTGGCACTGTTGATCAATCTCACCATGAGGAGGGCTCCTCAGAATGCAGCCACGTCTGAGGACCCAAACACAGATGAACTTTCAAATGAGCTGGAACACATTCTCTCACTTGGAGAACCCTCACAAGCAAGACATGGCAAGCAAGACATGGTCTAGGGTTGCATTAGCTCAGGAAATTGAATTCACTTCTGCCATAGCAATTAAAAGGCATTCTGTCTTTGGGCCAGTCTGCCCTATGTGGCTTTGTTATACAGCACTAAAGCATTTGTGGAGCCTACGTATAGCAGACCATTTTGAATTGCTTTTTTGCAAAAGGTTTGTTCCAGCAGTCCTTCTGGCTTTCTAAAAAGTTAATACTTATTGCAATTTTTATTTAGCCCTGTTGTGGGGCTTTGGTAAATGACCCCTGACATCTCCCCTTTGTGATAGAACTGAGGCACTGAAGCATCATAAAATGCATTTTTTGACAGCTACCTACTCAGTTCACTGCAGCAAACAGCCAGAAGTTCAGCCTACTCCTTCCTCCACAGCCATCTGGGACAATTCACAGGTCCCGGAAGACTGGCCAATTCACAAAGCGCATGGGCAGTAGGAAATTGGCTGTGAAGCCCGCAAGGCGAGCCAAGATGGCCGCACCAGCGTCAATTCAAGAATCTGCTTGAGTTAGGACACCTGGACAGGCAAGTGTCCTAGTATTAAAAGTCAGCAGCTCAGTATTTAAGACCAAACCTACAGAACATCTGTTTGCAACACGGGGACTGCCTATATTAAATTGCTGGGCACTGGATGCCTCCAGGATCACAGAATGAATTGATCTCATAAGTCTGGAGGAGCTTGTAGCACAACACAAATTACCTATATATACACACATGACCATCTGGTGTATCTTTTTTGGACTTGGTTCCAAACCATTTTCTCCCAACTGACCCTTTCCATACATTAGGTTCAAACTGCATCTTCCATCCTCACACCCATCTTTTCTCTCCCTCACATCATTGTTAGGTGTACTCCAATTCATTCAAATTCCCCATTGCATCATTCATTTACAGACATTCCATCCAGACATTGACATCTTTTTTTTGGGGAAGGATTACTTCCAACAATCTTCTGTTAATTGTTGCTTGTAGCCCAAGACCCATACAGAGACCTCTGCGACACACCTAATGAGACTGGATACCAAACCTTATGTCCATTATTGGGTCTGGACCAAGGTTGTAGGTCATTTTCTGGAGCACTCACATATGCAGGTTGTTCACCTTTAACAATTTCTTGCCCGTATGGTCTTAGGTCGACAGGCAGTATCTGCCTACAGAATCTTTGTGCTACGGACACTACTTGGGATTACCTTGAAAAGCTTATGTCTACTTGTACAGAAACAAAATGAGAGCAAGTTTATCCTTTTAAAGGCTGCCCACATACTGCGGCAGGGCAGCTCTATTGCGTGAAACTTAAGTGTAGCCGTAAGTCGTTTCATGCAATACTGTGGGTGTGCGCCCGGTGATGTACACCGGCCACCCGTGATCAGCCTATGTAACCGCTTCCCGACCGGCGCACGCCGATGTATGTCAGCAGAGCGGCACGGCTGGGCAAATGAGCGTACCTGTACGTCCATTTGAATTTCACGCCGTGCCATAGCGTGCGCGCCGGGAGCTCCGTGAGTCGGGTCACGCGGACTCGATTGCCGCGGGGATACCCGCGATCGCCTCACGGAGCGGATGAACGGGGAGATGCCGTTGAAAACAGCATCTCCCCGTTCTGCCTAGTGACAAGTGTCACTCGATCTCTGCTCCCTGTCATCAGAGCAGAGATCAGTGACGTCAACCACACAGCCCATCCCCCTACAGTTAGTAATCACTCCCTAGGACACTAAACCCCTCCCCGCCCCCTAGTGGTTAACCCCTTTACTGCCAGTGTCATTTACAAAATAATCCGTGCATTTTTAATCGCACTGATCGCTGTATAAATGACAATGGTCCCAAAAATGTGTCAAAAATGTCTGACATGTCCACCATAACGTCGCAGTCACAATAAAAATCACTGATCGCCGCCATTACTAGTAAAAAAAAAAAAAAAAAATATATGAATAAAAATGCCATAAAACTATCCCCTATTTAGTAAACACTATAACATTTGCGCAAACCAATTAATAAACGCTTATTGCGATTTTTTTTTACCAAAAATATGTAGAAGAATACGATCGGCCTAAACTGAAGAAAAAAAAAAGTTTATATTTTTGGGGGATATTTGTTATAGCAAAATGTAAAAAATGCGTTTTTCAAAATTGACGCTCTTATTTTGTTTATAGTGCAAAAAATAAAAATCGCAGAGGCGATCAAATACCACCAAAAGAAAGCTCTATTTGTGGGAAAAAAAGGACGTCAATTTTGTTTGGGAGCCACGTCGCACGACTGCGCAATTGTCAGTTAAAGCGGCGCAGTGCCGAATCGCAAAAACGCTCTGGTCAGGAAGGGAGTAAATCCTTCCGGGGCTGAAGTGGTTATACAAGGAGGATCCCTGTTCAGACTGAAAACACTGAGATCTGCTGTTCCTAGTGATCAGGAACAGCAATGTGGTCCCATTCCACAGTTAGAAAACACCCAGGGAACAGTTAACCTCTTCTCTGCCAGTGTAACATACATTGATGTTGACAAGTTCTGCAGTGGCAGCTTCCCATTTTTTCTGTGACAGGTTTCCTTCAAGTTCAAGGACTCACAGTTTACATGACAGGTAAGGAGTTCCAGTGATGCAAACACCGTAAAGCTGGACTCCAGGAATTCAGCCAACTTTGTATAAGCACACAGGATGATTTACTAAAAAAAAAAAGTTTGCAAAATCTGGTGCAGCTCTGCCTAGAAACCAATGAGCTTCCAGCCCCCCCCCCCCCCCTCCCCCTCCCAAGCTTATTTGAACAAGCTGAAGTTAGAAGCTGATTGACCATCATGCAGAGCTGCACCAGATTAACTCTGTTTTAGTAAAAAAACCCCACTGAGTTAAGTCCAGGGAGATGCACACCACCTCCTGGATGTCTTGACCATTTTATTGCACTCTCAGAAGACAGCTATAAACATTCAGGAGCCTGACAATGATGCTTCTAAGCTCGGCATCTTTACCATTAGAGGTGGGCATAGCCTTTGTGCTTCACTCATCTCAGATGGGTTGTCGAGCAATAAACTTGTCAAATGTGTAAAATAAAGTCCAGGAGATGTCAAGCACCTAGCTTAACTCCTTGTGCCTTCACTTTTTACAAAGCAGCCAAGTTCAGCTTTAAAGTCTTGTATATTGATTGTTCATCATATACCCTTACCTTCTTCGTTAGTGCTGACGGGTAAGAGCGCACATTGAGGTAAGACTCCGAATTATTCCTCTCAATGTACTGTAAACTGTCACCATCATTGTACATTATCAGCCGAGTGGAGTCATTGAAGAGAACGCCTACACTGTTATCACATAGCTGGTATCCTGATGAGAAAACATTTAAGTTTAGTGGTCTTACAAGATTAAAAAAAAGCCATATATATCAGACTGCAGTTTAGGCCAGTACATACCTAGACCATACTTGTCAGAGTAATCCACCCATTTGCTGACCCAGAAAATTGGATTGCAGGCCGGATCCTCTGCTTCATCTGTAAGAGGGAGAGAAAAAAAAAAAAAAAAAAAAAGCACATCTCTTAATCATCAGGTTCTACGATTCTAAAGTCCCACCACAAAAGCATCTGCTTACTCCCTTCCCTCTGCTGCCCAATCAGAAACCTTTGTATTTTGTGAGTGAGTTCACAAAATACATAGGCTTCTGCTGCCCATTCACAGATTAGCTGGGTGGGTACAGCAGCTGCATGCGAATCTGTAGATGAAAGAGCAAAGACCAAATAGGTCCAGCATCGGCACTCCATACCCATCTAGTGATAACCATGCCTTCTGGAGTGCCAGAAAACTGTCAGATGTAAAGAAATAAAGTCTAAGAAGGTGCATCTTAATAGTATTTAGTATAATAGTGTAACCTAATAGTATTTCTAAACATCAAAGTGGCTGAATTCCTGTAATCCAGCTTTAATTACTGGACTTTGCGCAGAGAACAGATACTAAAAACAGCCAGGTTTCAATGCTCTAATCCAATTGGACAAAAGACTCAGCACCAGATCACATGCAGCTTTGTCCTTAAAGTGATTGTAAAAACAACCCATTCACTTTTGTAGCAATATAAAAAGCACAAGAGGGGGAAGTTTAGGTGATCACATTCCTTGGTTCTCAGCTGCATAAGAGCTTGGGGGGGGAACTGGCAGGAACACAAGGGATTTCACATAAAGGAAGCAGTAATGGGAAGAGGATACCCTCATACAAGTACATGGAACAGCAGGCACATATCAGGAATATGCAATGTTGGGTAACAAATGCTTTAATAGTGTCACATTTCTCCAATTATCCAGCAATTTAAAGGCTTGACCCCGATTGGCTGTCAAAAAAAAAAAAAAAAAAAAAAAAAAAACCTTAGTGTTCAGATAAGTGTCTCAAAGAGAAGACTCACCCTGGTTAACCACAGCCTTCTCAGCAGGCTTAGCAGCATTGATACTGGTCAGTTGTTGCATCATATCGGACAGGTAACAATCCGCAGGCTCTGTGCACTCTGGTGGGGCCAGATCTTCATCCTTCACTACATTCTTCTCAACCACTGGAGAATCTTGGCCTGTAGCAAACATATCAGAGATACTATAGTGGATATCAATTGAGCTGTCATACTTCAAAAAGGATAGTCTTGCTCCCAAGGAGAAGGTCTACTCCAGAAGAGTCCCATTTTTAGTTAAGGCTATAGCAGCAAAAAGTTGTTCCCAAACTGTGGCCCATGAACCAGATGTAGTTCTTGGCTTGCCTTCATCTGGCTTATGGCACCATTTCTCTTACAAAGCACAACAGTGGGATAGACTGCATTTTAAACACCCACTGACCATCAAGTCAGGTGATCATTTTCCCATACTACCAATCCATCTACATAGACCGTAAAAGGCTGGCAGGCTACCAGCTCCCTGCTGGGAGGAGCAGAGCTACAGAAAAAAAAAATCCCACCTTCTGTCACAATTACCACTTGGGGTTTTCTTCTTACCCCACCCAGTGATTAGGCAATTAAAGCAGAACTCCTGATCTCAGCTTACTCTAAAATTGATATTGTCTACTGTAATAGGAACTTGGGGTAAACGAACCCCTCTCCCAAAAATGTTTAAGAACCAATGGCTTGCCTTTTAAAATCTTATAGATATGGTGTAAAGATGGGTACCCACAGTAACAGCTCCCATGATTAAGCAGTATGTCACAACCAGTTCTACAATTTACAGATCCAGACCAAAAAAACCCCTTTAAATCACTTCCAGACCACCTTATAGCAGATTTACTACTACAAGACGGCCCTCCTGTGCAGGATCACTTATAGACACGTGATTCTGCACTTCTGCCTACTAGGGGAATGCATGAGAGAAAAAAAAAAAAAAACAACAAACAAAAAAAAAAAAAAAAAAAAACCACCCCAGACCAAACCAGCATGCTACTGTACAGCCCCAACAGTTTGGGATGGATGCCCTTCTGGATATACTTTTATGCAGGATAGTCTGGAATGTCAAGGCCAGAGTGGGAAAATACAGCTCCCAAACTTAAATGATCAGAAAGACCTACCTTTGTTAATTGCAGTAAGTGGTTTTCTAAAGCTTGGATCAATGGAGCTTGGTGCAATGGAGAATCGGGGAGGCACTGTCAGGCATGTAGTGGGAAGGCGGGAGGGGATGTAGCCGGTGGTGAAAAACTCATCAGTCAGTAACTCATCTATGGTTGGCCTGGTGGCAGGGTCTGAACGGAGCATCTTCTGTATGAGAGCTGCCGCTACAGGGTTTATGTGCTGAAAAGAGGAAGCATCAAATTAAATGGCAGAAGTAAGCAAATCATGTGATGGAAATTAACTGCTCTACACTATAGAGAGGACTGAGGTCCAAAAGAAAAATCAAGGCGGATCAACCGGTCAAGAATAAATAGCTTTATTGAAAATACAAAAAGGAAAAAGGAAAAACATGCAAAACAAAAAGCAGCTGCAAAAAGAAAAATTGATGCAGAGCCGACTGTGGCAGTTCAGTACCATGGTTGGTCAGTTAATGGTCCCTAAATGAGGTTTAACCCAGTAGGGTCTGGGATGGATTCAGTGTAGATAAACCCACTGGGATCGAGTGTCAGTATTGCACGGTATAAACTTTGAATCCACATAGTAAATACAGAGTAGGGTTTGCACACGTGTAGGTTGATAGTATGCTGATGGCAAGCCAACAGCTTGCCTGGCTAAGCAGGCCTGTGGGCAGATGCAAGCAGGTGAGGTATGCATGTAGTACAGTGCTGGGAGGGAGGCAGGGAGTCATAAACAAGAGTACACAGTGGTAATCAATGAAGTCTCACCACTCCTCCGGCAGTGCTATGGTACGCCCATGTCTCGTAGATGGAATTAACTTGCATGAAGAAATTTTTCCATACAACCCTTGTTAGCACCTCTGCAGCATCTCCCAGCTGTTGAGTAGCATGGGCAAAAGGGGTCGGCAGGGTCCGGGCTAGAGTTGGATGCCACAAGCGTGATGACGCCGTGAATTTAGAGAACAACGCCACCCCCCCTCAATTGTTGCATCAAATGATTTCCTCTTGGGGGGGGGGGGGGGGATTTTGATAGACATTGGCCTATCAGTTTCCCAATAGTGCCCTCATTAACTCCAGCTGAGGTCAAAGTGACTTTATCTGCACCATACTGCCATCCTGATTTGGTCATGTAAGACCCCATACACACCATTAGATTTTCTGCAGATTTGTCTTCAGATTTACCAAAACCATATAATATGAGGTCAAACCTTAAGAGTTTCAATTTGTATTGAGGCAGGCCCTTGCACTACATGGTTTTGTTAAAAAAGACAAAAATCTGCAGAAAATCTAATAGTGTGTATGGGGTCTAAGGGTCCAAGCATTGTCACATAACATCTACTAAAAGCCAAGGTTAGCCAACCTGGTCCTCACAATTCAGAGATCACCTGCAGAAGACAGACCAGGCAACAGATTCATTTGCCTGCAGAGGGGATGCAATCACTTTCTGGGAGAAAGCATTCTCTACCTTCCCTCCCCCCCTTCTAGCCTGCATATGGTGGGGAAAATTTGATCCCCTGCAGATTGGAAGTTTGCCCACTTACAAAAAAAAAAAAAAAAAAAAAAAAAAAAGTGTAAGGAAGGGTCTACAATTGTGATCATAGGTGTATTTTACAATGATAGAGACAATCTCAAGCCAAAATCCAGAAACCCCACAATACAAAATGTTGTAAATGGAGTTGCAGTTTAGTGAGTAAAATAAGCATTTGATCCCCTACCAACCAAATAATTCTGGCTCCCACGGACTACCACATGAGCACATGCCGTAGCCAAACAGATTAGTCCTGTGAATTTAAAGGGGTTGTAAACCTTCATGGTTTCCCACCTTAATGCATTCTATGCATTAAGATGAAAATCCTATGGTGCTGCAGCCCCCCAGGCCTACCTTTTACTTACCTGACCCCTATCCTTCGCTGTCCGGGAACGAGCACACCAGCTCTAGCTGGTGTGACGATTGCATAGATCAATAGCAGTGCAGCTATTGGCTCCCGCTGCTGTCAATTAGATCCAATGATGCGGCGCCAGGGCTGAGTCCTGCATTCTGTGTGAATGGACACAGATGCAGTACTCGGGAGCGCGCCCGCACAGGTGTCCACCAAGGAGAGCGCTTCCCCAATGTGGACACTCAATGCGGGGAAAGAGCCAGGAGCGCCGCTGAGGGACCCCAGGAGAGGAGGTCCGGGGCCACTCTGCAAAACAAACTGCATAATCGAGGCAAGTATGACTTTTAAAAAGCAAGGGTTTACAACCCCTTTAAGAAGGTGCTCCTGAGACACACACACACACGTCAGGAACAAGATTGTAGACCTGCACAAGGCTGGAATGGGCTATAGGACCATCAGCAAGAAGCTTGGTGAGAAGACAACTATTGGAGTGATTTGCAAATAGAAGAAATACAAAATAATCAATTGGCCTTGGTCTGGAGCTCCAAGCAAGGTTTCACATGGGGCAAGGACAATCATGAGAAAAGCAAAGGATCAGCCCAGAACTACACAGGAGGAGCTTTTAAAATGATCTCAAGGCAGTTGGGACCAGTCAAAAATACCACTGTTAACAATACGCCATCTTGTATTGAAAGCCTGAAAGGCAAGATCCCCCTCAAGAAGACACATGAATTATTTAGCTGTTCATTGGCAAATTTCAGAGGAGGATTTGGAGAAAGTGCTGTGGTCAGACGAGACCAAAATTGAGCTCTTTGGCATTAACTTGATGTGTTTGGAGAAAGAAACATGCAGACTATGACCCCAAGAACACCATCCCTACAGTCAAGCACGAAGTCACCCCCCAGTTGGTGACCAGGTTTGTACACATCTCAGGAGGAATTTTGGTCCACAAAGTACAGGCCCAATTTGCTTCATTTAGGGGCCAAGTGTTGTAAAATTCTGGATGAGGATCTTCCCTCAGCCAGAACACTGAAGATGGGTTGTGGATGGGTCTTCCAGCATGACAATGACCCAAAACATACTGCCAAGGCAACAAAGGAGTGGCACAAGCACATTAAGGTCATGGAGTGGCCTAGCCAGTTTCTAGACTAAGCCTACAGAAAATGTATGGAGGGAGCTGAAGCTTCGAGTTGCCAAGCAACAGCCAGGAAACCTTAAACACACACACCCCAGACTTAAAACATGTTCTACTTCCCTCCTCTGTGCAGTAGGTTTTGCACACAGAGCAGCCCGGATCCTCTGCTCCTGGCCCTTCCCTCCTGTTGAGTGCTCTTACAGCAAGTAGCTTGCTATGGTGCATGAGAGCAGAGCTGCAGCTCCTTGTGTCCAATCAGACAGCTGCCATTTGGCCCTGCCCTCCGATTGGCCAACTGACTGAGCGCAGCTGGAGCCAAAAGGTGTCATTGCTGTGCCTCAGCCAATCAGGAGGAGAGTCCTGGAGGGCTGAGGAACTTTGACATCAGCGGATAGAGGGGGCTCTGGTAAATATTAGGTGGTGCTGGGGAGACTGCTACACAAGTTTATTTTCATGCAAAAAAAAAAAAAAAAAAAAAAACTGCCTTTATAAATCATTTAAGTATTTAGAGAAGATCTGTAAAGAGTGGACTAAAATCAGTCTAAGATTTACAAACCTGGTCACCAACTACAAGAATCATCTGACCTCTGCTTGCCAACAAGGGTTGCTCCACCAAGTCATGTTTTGCTTGGGGATCAAATACTTATTTCATTCACTGAACTGCAATTCAATTTATGACATTTGTTTTTCTGGATTTTTGGTTGATATTCTGTCTCGCATTTAAAATACACCTATAATTGTAGACCCTTCATTTCTTTGTAAGTGGGCAAACTTACAAAATCTGCAGGGGATCAATTTTTCCCCACTGCAAAGGAAAACTCACGCTCAAACCTTCATATTTTATGAATGTAAAGTTTGTTTTTTTTAAACACCATAATAAAGTGGTATTCGAAAACCTAATGGGTGCCAGGTTCCAGACAAGTTCACCCAGGCTAGCAGAAGCACATCAGAAGACAGATGGTGGAAACGACACAAATTTGAGCCCAGCCACTACACAGAGGTGAAGATACAGCTTCAGCCCAAGCTCCGACAGGTTTCACTCCACCCATGGGGCTCGGAGTGGTTGTAAAGCCATCTGCCCTTGCAGCTCAGATAAGCTTTAAAAATTCTGCACTTTGAATACATTTACTGCAGATACAGGTGCAACTTATGTAGAAGATTTGTTTAATCTCTGTAACCCCAGGTCACTTCACTGGTTATGAAGATTTACAAACCCTATGATTAGAGAACTGATAAGGACCCCTTGTGAGATTCAAAAAAGGTGTCAGAAGCTTAGGCTTCACTGCTCTGTATAGTTGCTGAGCTCCGGTGTTGAGTTTGCACTTTGTCTTCTGATTTGCCACCACATATAGGAATTGGTAAACCAATATGTGGTTAAGAGCTGCGCAAACTGTTGGCACTATATAAATCCAATAAAGGTAGCCCAAGGTTGGACTTTGAAGGCACAGCAAACAATAGGGATATGAAAAAAATGTATTAACATTTATTTAAACAGATATAAATATGGTACAAAAAAAAAAAAAAAAAATACCCCCCCCATCACTAAATGGCTGTACATTAATCTGAAATATTCTGTGTCAGACAGTACACAACAGGATACTCTGACTATGAGCATATGAGATGATCAGACTGTACTTGTGCTGCAAGAGAATTTCAAAGACTGTTCTTCCTACAGAAGTTGAATATAAAAAAAAGCACTCAAATTGCCTCATCTGTGCATAATTATGAAAGCACAAAAAGAAAGGGGTTCCAATAAAGGTAGCCCAAGGTCGGACTTTGAAGGCACAGCAAATAGGGATATGAAAAAGTATTAACATTTATTTAAACATAGGTATAAATATACATATGGTACAAAAAAAAAAAAAAAAAAAAAAAAACGACATGAGAAAAAAAAAAAAAAAAAATTAAAAATCATATAAAAAAAATACAAATTATGATTTGAGCCCTAGTGCGTTTACACGTTTCGTTTGTTAAACTTCTTCAGGACACATTTGGGGGTACATGGATTGCAAGAAAGAGAAGGTCTCACTGTCTTGCAGAGGAGTCAACATTAATCGATAAGTGATCAAAAAGGGGTTTCCAATATCGGAAGAGGTGACTCATAACGAGAGCAAGTCACAGCACGGGGACACCTAGAAGCCAACTGTGGGCTGGTAATCACGAGTATCCTGGTGTGACAGTCTCAAATAGGGGATACCATATTAAGTAAGGAGCAGTACATAGCCATATAGTGTTGGTGTAGAGAGCAAGAAGTACTTTAATCCAGAATAGCCATATAGGGGCTTGGCTATACCCCAAATATAGTGCACAAACAGCGATCCAAATTGAACTGTTGTAATCCAAACAAATTTGTTGGTGATGGGATAACGAAAATCCCCTGGGAGAGAGCAGGATGCTCTTCCTGCATCCTGCTCTCTCTACACCAACACTATATGGCTATGTACTGCTCCTTACTTAATATGGTACCCCCTATTTGAGACTGCCACACCAGGATAGTCGTGATTACCAGCCCACAGTTGGCTTCTAGGTGTCCCCGTGCTGTGACTTGCTCTCGTTATGAGTCACCTCTTCTGATATTGGAAACCCCTTTTTGATCACTTATCGATTAATGTTGACTCCTCTGCAAGACAGCGAGACCTTTTCTCTTTCTTGCAATCAATGAACCCCAAATGTGTCCTGAAGAAGTTTAACGAAACTCGTAGATGCTCTAGGGCTCAAATCATAATTTGTATTTTTTTTTATATATGATTTTTATTTTTCTCATGTCGTTTTTTTGTACCATATGTATATTTATATCTATGTTTAAATAAATGTTAATACTTTTTCATATCCCTATTGTTTGGTGTGCCTTCAAAGTCCAACCTTGGGTTACCTTTATTGGAACCCCCTTTTTGTACTTTCATAATTATGCACGGATGAGGCACTTTGAGTGCCCTTTTATAATCAACTTCTATAGGAAGAACAGTCTGAAATTCTCTCGCAGCATGAGTAGTCTGATCATCTCATATGCTCATAGTCAGTATCCTGTTGTGTACTGTCTGATAGAATATTTCACAGAATGTACAGCCATTTAGTGATGGCGGGGGGCAACACTTGAGGCCACCCCCACCAAAAAAAAAAGTTGACCACTGGTCTAAGGGAAGGTTAGTGCATCATGCAGCTCAATAAGTTATGCAAATATCTGTCCCATTGTTCAAGCGCACCTTGGGAATAGCGTACTCATTCTTCTTGATCCTTATGTAGGTCTCCTTAAGGCATGAAGTCTCAAAAGGGGGCTTCCCAACCAGTAGTGTGTACCTAAAAGAATAAAACAGAACTAGAAAAAACCTCCGGTGTTTCTACACTGTTAAAGCTGAACTTCAGGAATTCAGTCCCTTTATAAAATTTGCTAGCTTACTGTGGGTTAAAGTGGAAGTTCACCCCAATACTAAGGTCCCTAAATCTACAGGCATCCTACATCTAAGACCAACCTATCTAGCCCTGTAAAAGAAATCACTATGCATACCTTTTATGAAGCCGCTCTGGTCTCCAGCGGTGGAAGCTCTGCAGAGGACACAGCTGACAATGGCTGTGAAATGAATGGGGAGTGATGTCACCCATAGACTTACTATGGGGCTTCCATCAGCTGTATCCTCTGCACCCACCTCCACAGCAAAGCCACCACTGACAGCTCAGTGCGGGACCGGATCAGCTTCAGAAGCCATTTACAGAGATTTCTTTACAGGGCTTGGTAGGTTGGTCTTAAACTGCTGATGCCTGTAGATTGAAGTTCAATGCAGTGCGTGCCACCTCAAACTTTAGTCTGACAGTTTTATTGAGCGCTGGTAGTAGACAATCAATCTACTCCCAGCACTGAACAGTGAAGGGGAACTGCTGTGCGCGTGTAGATGGCATATCTCCTGCCAATCATAGGCAGCTTTGTATTTTGTGAATATGTTCAAATACAAAGCACTCTGATCAGACTTTGAGGGAGGGGTTGGCACAGTAGCTACATGCAACTCTACAGCAGAGACCACAGGGTTCAGCATCTGAACAGTGTCAGCTATGCCCCCCCTCCAGTTCACAGTATATAAATAAATGGGAAATTAAAGCAAAAAGTTCACAAGGTGGTATGCACCTTGAACACAACCCATAGCAATTCAGCACATTTTACAACGTGGCTGAATTCCTGGAGTTCAGCTTTAAGATCTGCCAGTACAGCCTAGTCTAAACATTTTACTTTAGAATAAAGCTGCTTTTAAGACTACTGGAAGCAAAGACCTCTAGAATAAAGTGAACCTGATTTGTCTATAGTAAGACAAACAACTTCACTTCATAAATGGGCACCATAAGAAGCCCACATTTACAGTTTCTTACCCCCACTTTCCAAGTCTAAAGACAGCCCCAGAAACCACATCCACTGGCTTATACAGGGCAATGCATGGCTAATGTGACAGCACCCATAGCTGGAGAATAAATCAGAGCTCCAGTCTCCTAAGCAATTTTATAAGAGCACCCCCACGATTCTTAGTACAGGTATTATTTGTATATTGGCATAACTGTCCTCATACTTTTAAATCTGTAGGCTTACAAGATCTCGGAAGCAGGCAGTGTCCATTGAGGATGTGGGCATCTGAAGCCTGCTCCTGTGTATTTCCAGGATTTGGTGCAGCTGGCTACCCAGCATAGACCTCCGGACCTTAAAGCCTGTGCAGTAATGACAATGTGCAAAGCACTTTGTTCATTACAGGCTTCTATGGCAAAGGCTGAGCTGGCAGAAGGTCACACCACATGACAATGTGTCAGAACTCAGAATCTCTCAATCTTACCAGCATTAGAAGCACAAAGTGTCCTGGGATCGATTAGATATCCCAGGAGTACAGGGGCTGGTTTATGTAATCGCCTAGGTGGCTGCGACCAGAAGTCGTGTGGAAGAACAACAAATTTGACCATTAAATATCCAAAAAGTAAATCAATATGGGTGCACATTACAATGGGGTAATTCTAAAAAAGTGGATTTCCACTTTAAGCAGTATTACACCTTTCTCAAGGATTGGGAAAGGAAAACTTATTGCAAATATCAATAATGAACCCATTACCTTACTCAGATTAAGCCACAACCTGTATTTTATTCATAGTTCTAGAAATGGACTCAAGCAAGTTTGACATATGGTTCCAATATTTCTCCAGAACCAAGCAGTCTTTTTTTAATACTACATTATGGCAACATCGGTCTGGTTTTGCAGAGAGATGCATTTTGAAATCCACTGTAGAATACAGCTGGTACTTACATTATGCATCCTAAAGACCAGATGTCAACTTCAAAACTGTGGCCCTTCTTGCCCAACACTTCTGGTGCAATGTAGTTGGGTGTCCCACACAGGGTTTTCTTTCTCTCCCCATCAAATTCCACTTGGGTGGCAAGTCCAAAATCACCTGAAAGGTTAAAGAATAGGCAAGAGGTGATAAGGTTGCCAAAAAGGACTGTTACTTGCCCATTAAGCCCTCCACCGGCTCCTCTTCTGGAGCTACAAGTTCAGGCCATGTCATAGCTTAACGTGTAGTTAGCAACTTCCTCCCCTCAATCATGCACGTGGTCAGGCCTAGCAATTTGCCACTTTTACCCGAGCTGTAGCCTACAAAAGGTTTAGAAGGGACCTAGCATGATAAAAGACACTTGATACTTACTCAAGTTAGTGCTGTGGCAGGCCAAAAAAAAAAAAAAGTATATATTTATATAAAGTGGTGGCACCAAAGTATGGCAAAGCTGGGTGGCCAAACCTGTCTGCCAAAGGAAAAGAAAGCAAAATGCTGGTCCCAGAAACCAAACTACCCCTAATCTTACCAGTGGACAAGAAACAAAGCTTAAAGAGGAGTTTGGCACTGCGCCCCCCACAAAAAAATTAAAAAGGTCAGTAGCTACAAATACTGTAGCTGCTGACTTTTTCCATTAGGGCACTTACCTGTCCAGGCATCCAGCAGTGCCCTCACCCGAGCAGATTCTTGAATCGGCTCTTGGGTGCTGGTGCTGCCATCTCAGCTAAGAGAAACCAGCAGTGAAGCCTTGCTTGGGGATTGATTTCTGGCTCAGTTTGGTACTATAAACTGAGCTGGAAGTGGGTGCGGGTACCTGTCAAAAAGAGGGGCATGGAGACATACAAGAGCTCAGCTTTCTGTTTACAGTAACTTCCAGATATGAAGAAGGGGTTTGGTAAAACATAAGGCCAGCCATAGACTGGGTGAATCTTTCCAGCAACCACTGGTAGCAGGAAATACATTTGCTTGATTCCCCCACCACACAGTGTTGACAGTAGAATCCCTCCTGCTGAGCCATTGTGTTCTCCCAGTGGGGAGGGCGAGGGAAGCCTTCCCTGCCAGGAGAACACAGTGATTACTGCTAGCAGCTATAACAGCCGCTGGCAATAATTGCATGTAAAGTCTGGCAGGCTTTACCAAAGCTGATCAAATCGACCAACTTGGGTACATTCAGCCTGTCCATACATGGGTCAAATCTCAGCCAATTCCTGCAGAACCGGACAAGATTTCAACCACCTATGGCCAGCTTTAGACCGCCGACAAAGCCGTTAATCAAAAACGCTAAAAGAAAAGAGGACTGCAGCATATATGGGTACCTAGTGAATTTACCATTGCGCAACCACTTTCCAGGAGCAAAATGGTTATGGAGTAATGGGCGTTTGCTAGGAAAATCTTGTTTCTCTATCAATAGGGGCTAAAACCAGTAGGTCAAGCAGCTAAGGGGGGGAGCCCCACACTACCAAATCTTTTCCAGTGCCATGCTAGTTTCCCACCTGGTCAAAACCAAAGCATACCTACCTATTTTCACATCCATGTCATCATTGAGGAAAAGATTTCCAAGTTTGAGATCTCTATGGATCACTTTGTTGCTGTGCAGATACTGGCAGCCCAGGATGGTCTGTCGTAGGTAATAGCGAGCTTCTGGTTCAGTCACAGCTTTCCTCCTCTTGTGCAGCTCCAGTAGGGACTAAGGATAAAAAAAAAAAAAAAATATATATGAAATGACCAACAGAAGAGAATGGAGTAAAGCAGTGCAGTACAGAAATGTCACGATGAGATCTGACCTATCCCAGAGGCTGTGCTCACCTTGTGCCAGGATTTAACTGGCAGCTAGTTTTTTGCAGAACACCTTGAAAGGTGCCAGACACTGATATTTCAGTGCAATGCTGGCTCTTGTAGTGCAACACTCCCCATGCCCACAGATCTGCAGTGCCAATTTAAGGGAGCAGATTTAGGGGATTTGGCTGGGACATTGAGATAGGGCACCAATCATTCTTTTGGGATTGAACACCAAAAGCCAGAAGGTAGCTTATGCCTCGTTTCCACCGAGCGGATCGGTTCGGTTCGGTTCGGTACGGTACGCTATTTTGGGTGTTTCCATTATGAAAGCGTGCCATACAACCGAACCGAACCGTTCCATTCAGGGTCCTGCTTCAGATGTGGGGCCATAGAAAATGGAACGGTTCGGTTAGGGCGGCGCTACGATGCTTTACACTGATTGGTGGACGTGTGACGCCATGACGGCATTTTTTCTAAACCCACGTATGGCCCCTGTCGGTCCCACTTGCAGTGGAAACGCTCGCCTGAATAGGCCGGACCATTCTAGGCCGTCCAAACTGATCCGACCCGAACCGATCCGCTCGGTGGAAACGAGGCATTAGACTCTAGGTTTAATGTGACACAACCTGAAGTCTAACTTAAAAGCGGAGGTCCGCCCACTGCTGCAAAAATTAAAAAAAAAAGTCAGCAGCTGCAATATGTGTAGCTGCTGACTTAATAGGGCACTTACCTGTCCTGGAGCCCAGCAATGTGAGCATCGCAGCTGATGTTTCCATCAGCTGTTGGGTGCCGTCGCCATAGCCAGTAAGGGAACCCGGTAGTGAAGCATTACGGCTTGATGCCAGGTCCCTACTGTGCATGCACAAGGCACCCACTGCGCCCACCTACTGGAATAGCAGCAGGGGGAAGGAGGAGGGAGCCGAGCGGTGATGTTAACGGCCATGACTCCCTGAAGTGGGGACAGGATACCTGTCGAAAAAGGTACCGGAGCGGTGGAGACAAATGAGCAGAAGTTCCACTTTTGGGTGGAACTCAGCTTTAACCTCATACTACTTTTAAATGGTTTTAGAGCACATTTACACTAGTGGTTGTGGGCGCACAGCTGAGCCAAGTTTTTTCCCCCACCAGTAGCAGTCAACTGCTATCCTTTAGTTAGAAAAGCAGTGGCCTGGGGTGTACACATGCCATGGTGCTTTGTGGAAGAAATGATACCCTGTCACATTTGGTGGGCACTATCACCTTCAAACTCAACCATTCAAGTGAATGTAGCCATGTAAAAGTGACATTTAGGGGGTTAAAAAAAGGCTGTGAGGTGGCGATAGGACTCGTCACATGCACTCTAAAAAGGGATTCAAGTGCAGATCACTTCAGAAAGCAATGCAAGTGTAATTGAAGTTTTAAGTCTAGTACACACAGGCCAAGTGTCGGGCAATATCTGCGGGTTCAATAAAAACCAACCAACATTCGGCCTGTGTATGGCAGCTGGGCCGGCTTCTGCTGGACATGCATGCTGGAAAACCAGCACCTGACAGGCTCCAGATCAGCGTGTACCCGGCTTTACTGTGTTTTTTGCTCCCTTATAACATCCTTTGTGAAGCTCTCCTTTCTCAGTCTCACTTCTGTTTGGAATGGGTAGTGGAACCATGTGCACTGCTCCATGCACACTACAAATGCCATAGTCCATCTTGGGAGTGAGCAAGAGGGCGACTAGGTTGCTACATACAGTGGGATAAAAGGAGAATGGATGATGCTAAGAGGTCATGGCAGAAATTTAGAACTGGAGGCGGCTGAATATAGAAGGCACTTTTAAAATGCTCACAGGACTAAGCAACATTTTAGGGGCTATTATCCCCACTGCCAAATCACATCTGTTCCTACAAAGTCTCACTGTCAGGTCCTGTTACTACTATTCAGACAAATGGTAGGTGTATGCATTAGTATGAATGGAGATGGCAGCATTGAAGGAGGAGGCTGACCACATGGCACCCAACAAAGACATGGCAGGGGCCAGTGAACGTGGGAATTGTCAAAGACCCAAAAGGTAGGATCATGGTATTCAGCTGCCATGCAAGATGGAAATGGATCTGTTGGCATCACATTTTTAAATTTGGAGAGCCTACAATCCCTTGTAGTCCAAACTCTTGCCCAGCACTACAGATAGTACAGATAGTGGGAATACGAGGAAAGTTGGCTACCCCAGTAAATGTATTCAAGATTGCAAACAGCGACTGTTAAAGCGCAATCCTTCCCCCTCCCCTTTGCTGAAAGGCATCACCCATAGCATTGTTTGCTCCAGGCTCTGCATCAAATGTTTGCATCATAAGTGTAAGATTAGAGAACGAAACAGATTTATAGCAAATATTTTTTATTAAAAAAAAAAAATCTATGTAAACCAGCTGCCATATGAATTTTCTACTACAGAAAAAGGACAGACCAGATCAACAGACAAGCGACAGATTTATAATCGTTGCTGATCCCATGGAAACTGGAATACAGAACCAATCAGGTTGGAGAGAACGTCAGCTTTCACAAGCCAAACTCCAGCTCACAGCAACCTAAACGGCTCTCGGCTTTCACTGCCGACAGGCGACCAGCAGGGGGCAGACAAAGCTAGAAGGGGGGGTGGGGGATGGTATGTGGACTGTTAAACAGCCCTGGGCCAATGCATAGCTGACATTCAGCCCACACCACCTACACTGGCTACACTGGCTGGGGAAAATTTCCTGATTTTTGTAGATATGCCGCCTCCCCATATTACCTTCTACAGTGTAATCCTGACCCATCATATACATAGAAGTCACTGCTTGTCACCTACATTGCCTGTCCATGGAGGACCCAGGTCCCATCAAGACAAACAATAGATCTTCCTCCATGTAAAAGCTGCTGCAGAACCTCTTTGCAGCCAGGCTTTCAATCATCAGTATGAAGCTGTACTAGAAGCCTGCCATGTGTACTGCTGGGGAACTACAAGCCTCAGCCAGATGTCCACTATACAAGGCCAACAGAACCACACAGGCCGCACCCTGCTATGAGAACTACAATACTCAGCAGTCCCAGTGATAGAACTGGAGAAGAGCACACAGGGACAGGTAGAACTACAAGGCTCAGCAGCTCCCCTGGTGCACTACATGGCTCAGATGTTCCCCACACACAAAGGAAACCAGACCATCAAAGGAAGGAGGAAGCCATGATCAGCATAGGGCTTCCTTCTTCCTGATCTCTAGTTTGCATTGCATGCAGGAGAGCTGAGCCATGTAGTGCACCTCAAGAGCCTCTGACCCTTGTAATTCCTGCCTGTACTGCTTACCACTGGGCCTGCTGGGTATTATAGTTCATATAACATGGAGGGCAGTGTGTGGCCTGTGTATTGTATGAGATGATCTCTGAAGCCCCCCTCCCAACTAGATGCCCCTGTACCCCCCCACTCTACATTAGCAACCCCCCCCCCCCCAACTTCACATCCCCCTGTACCCCCCCCAACCCCCACTGTACATTTCCCTGTACCCCCCCCCAAATGCTATATACCCCTGTACATTAGCACCCCCCCCCCCCAACTCTACATACCCTTGTACACCCCCTCCGAAATCTACATAACCCCTCCAGTTAACCATGTCACATCCTCAACATGCCCCCTATTCCTCCCCCTTACTCCCATCCTGTACACCCCCTCCCCCCCAAATCCCCTCCTGCCTTCTACAGAAGACCTCCTTTAATCTGAATTTCAACCCCCTCACATTCTACTGCCACCTCTACCATCTTTCCATGCGCCCCCCCTCCCCCATTAGGAGCTTTTTACAGAAACTACCATCTATGCCCCCCCAACATTGTACACCCCATACTCTTCAGCCTCCTCCTACAGAACAACCCCCCCCCTCCTAATAGCACCTCTACAGAACCCCCCCCCCTCACAAAAACTGCAACACCCCCAATCTTCTACACCCCATTATCAGAAGCGCCCCCAATACCCCCAAATCTACACCTCATTATAAGAAGCGCCCCCCATGCCCCCAATCTTCTACACCCCATTATCAGAAGCGCCCCCAAATCTACACCCCATTATAAGAAGCGCCCCCCATACCCCCAATCTTCTACACCCCATTATCAGAAGCGCCCCCAGATCTACACCTCATTATAAGAAGCGCCCCCCATGCCACCAATCTTCTACACCCCATTATCAGAAGCGCCCCCAATAACCCTCAAATCTACACCCCATCCCCCCTCATCTTCCTCCATGCCCGTCGTACCCTCCTCCGGCACAGCTCCAGCACCACATAGACGAAGTCGTTGTCCTCGAAGAAGCCATGGAAGCCGACCACATTGCGGTGGGAGAGGCTGCGCTGGATGGAGATCTCCATGGTCATCTTGTCCTTCTGGTGCGGTTTGAGCAGCATGGTCTTCGGGACGATCTTCCCGGCGTACACCTCCCGGCTGGCCAGGTCGGTGATCTCGTAGCACTTGGCGAAGCCTCCCTTCCCCAGGAAGCGGCCGCGGAGGTACCGCCGTCGGGTGCGGGGATCCACTAGGATCTCGGGGATCTCTTTGGCGGCGCCCGGGATGCCGGGAGGTTTGGCGGTCTGGGCGGCCGTCTTGCCGGTGTCTGGCTGTGCCATGTTTGTACGGAGGAAGCGGGGTGCTGGGTGGAAATGAAGAATGCGGGCGGCAAGGGGGGACCACGGCTCGGTGAGGACTCTGCTCTGCGCTCCCTCTGCTCCCGGCCCTATAGCCGCCGTTGGTTTTGAAGCAGAATGCGCGCCGCTGATTGGCCGATACGATTTAAATTGCAAAGCCGCCAGCCCCGGGGCACCATGGGAGAGGAGAGGTTTAAAAGGACGGGCTAGGCGGAGCCAGCTTTATTGACAGCGGACGTTGGTGGAAACGGACAAAGTGGGCGGGACGTGCTGCTGGGGGAGAGGCGGGGCTGGGAGAACACAACATGGCTGAAGGCTGACTGACAATACAAACTGAACGAACTGTTATAGCACTGCTGTGTGTGATAAATAACTGTCATAGTTTACTGAATAAAATACTTATTTTCACCGTTTTTTCTCCTTTGTTGAGCCCTGGCGCTAGATATCTGCAGCCTCTTCCTGTCCACATGCACTCCAGATTTGTCTACATAGTATTTCTCAGGGAGAGCTTCCTGGGGGCCCATACACATCTGCACATTGTGGGAATGCCCATGGAAAAGCGTGTTTCTGGACGCATTCCACAATTGTGTACATTGCGTTTGCAATGCTACTATTTCCTAACCACTTCAATACCGGTGTGCTGTCAAGAAGTTCCCCCCATCGAATAGTGTCCATGCATGCGCAGGGCAGAGCAGCAGTTCAGCTGATTTGCCAGTCAGCTGGAGTGACGTGACCAGGGGCGCAAGCGCACATCGTAGGAGGCTTCTCTCGATGGGAGATACCATTTCACAGCCACAATTAAAAACCTATACAAACAGCGGGGGGAGACCGTAGTTCTCACATTGTGCCTCGCTGTTGCTGGGCGGATTTACAGTGTGCTGATGGTCCAGTTTGGTCTGTGTTGCAGGGCGGGTTTGCTGTGTTGAATGGCTGGTTTTGCCTGTGTGAAAGGGCAGGTTGCAACACAGACAAAACCAGCTCTTTAACACAGCTACTAGCCGCCCTCCAGCAGCGATGCACAATCTGAGAACTACAGTCTCCCCCCGCTGTTTGTATAGGTTTAAATTGTGCCTGTGAAATGGTATCTCCCATCGAGAGATACCTCCTACGATGTGTGCATGCGCCCTGGTTACGTCAGCCCAGCTGATCGGCAAATCAGCTGTTGTGCTGTTTCGTAAGGCGCATGCGCCGTACATACTGGACACTGTTCGATGGCGGGAACTTCTCGACAGAACACCGGCACTTTTACTCCTTCCTGCCCCGGCCAGCTTTCAGCGGTGTAGCACTTTGAATGACAATTGTGCAGTCATGCAACACTGTACCCAAATAAAATTTTTATCATTTTTTTTCACACCGATAGAG